>CM046372.1:14812358-14874453 GCA_025413025.1 Ficus hispida
TGTTCGCCAAAATATGTATGCGAAAATACTACGCAACGTGCACGTAATCGAACAAGTAATATAATAATGAGTAGAGTATCGTATCCACAGAGATTGAATTATCAAAAATTAATTATAGAAAACAATTGATTCATAACGAATTAAGAGTTGATTTGTATACTGAAATTTATAAAAATTAAATATAAATAAAAGAGTGCAATTAAAAAGAATGAAAAAATAATTAAACGAAACAGAATTCAAAGGCTTAGGGAGTGAATTAACAAGAATGATAGCTAGGATTATAGATTTCCCCTTAGTTGCAAATCTGTCTACAAATGCTATAGAAAATGCTGCAGCAAAGTTATCCAGTCAACTAAAATTCTGCACTATCCTCTTCCGAAAATATTGTGCTTCTAGTTCTTCAAACCAAATTTAACATATCCCTATGCATCTCAGTTTTCCAAACATAACATTAAGCATCAATTTAATATGTTGTATGAGAAAACAATATATTCCTATATCGTTTGTTCATATTATTCAAGTTTAATCTAACCAAAATTAACCTTCCCAGAATTAATTTTCGTTTGAGTAATCTACCAATCGATGGCCAGTCAATCTGCAGAACTTAAGCAATGCAACACACTTTGAATAACCCAAATAAACTTCACTGAACAATTAACTCAAAATTTAGATTTTCATTGCAACCTTGGATCCATCTATAATCTTAGCTAAAAAAAATTAGTTCATGTTCGAAATACAGAAACCACACATATAGATTCCATCCACATATTCATCATTCCAAAACAAGAACGAAAGATTAAAAAGGATCAGAAAGAACTGAAGGAAAAAATGGAAAGATCTTCGGCAGAAATGAAATTTCTTTCTTTCGCCGAGAGTCCCCAGCCGTGCAGCTGAATCTATCTCCTGTTCTCTGAGTCTCCAGTTCTCTCTCTTTCTTCTCTGCTGGTGTATTTCGGCGTCTCTGTTTCACCCCCCAGAGCGGCTGCCTCTTGCTCCTCGTTTTTTTTTTCCTTTTTATTCCAAAGACCCACCAAATTGCCCTAGCTCCACGTGCCTTTGGTTTCACTCAATTTAGTAACTTTTCCTCCACAGCTGTCGTGCACCATTAAATGAATAAATGAATCTTTGCCAGCTGTAAAGTAGGATTGGGTCCACATGCTTTATTCCAATTCTGCATTAGATCACTTTGCTGCATCATTGCTGTAGCATTGCTTGCAGCAAAGTTACGATTTTCAGCTATAAACCATGGTAAGTTGGTCTTCACTCCATTGACAGCGCCGGTCCACTGAAACAAAAACAAAAAATCAGAAATACGATAAAAAACTAAAATTAGCTAATTATTTTAACCTATTCTTTAACTAAAACAAGCTAACTAATATTATATAGAATTCTTAAAACTAAGGCATATTATCTTGAAATAACAATAATTAACAAGCTTAAAAGTATGTTAAATAACTCTATTTCATAGAGTTATCACACCCCCAAACTTAAATCATTGCTCGTCCTCGAGTAATGCCAAAATAAACACAAAACTCAAAACACACAAAGAAAAACTCAAAACACCAAACAGACAATTGCTCTGAATGCTAAACAACTTGATTCTCCAATCTCAGAAGTGCCTCTTAATTTCCAACTCATAGTCAAAATCTGCATTCATTATGTATCAGTATCCATTTTAACTGAATTCACTCCTAACTGAGATTCCTCTAAAAGTGTATGTGTGCGGCTATAGTTAAGCATCCTTGAATTACCCAGGTCATCCAAACCAAGATCATTGAACCTAGTTAATGATTCAATAGGCTGACTGCATAACTCCTTCTCCACTAGTAGTAATTTACCAAACACCTGAGATTAACATGTTCTACTGATTATTGCTTAAGGCTTGTATAGGGTGTATGCTTTTTTTTTTTTTTTTTTTTTTTTGAATCTTCATGTCACTGTTACCTTTTTACGCGAATGTCAACATTGGTGATGAAGACACCCGGTTACTCAGCAACGTCACTAATCAGATTTGCTATAGCCTATTCATATTCAGAACTACTTTTTGACGCAAAAGTATACATGGGGCTCATGTTACTCCTGGTTACTGGGTAATTCTAAATAGCGGAATGTTTTTTTTTTTTTTTTTTTTTTTCAAATAACTTTTTTTTTTTTAAATACAGATCAATTTAACCCAAGATACTTGGCTTCCTTCCGTTTCGCCTCGAAGGCTTCATACAGGCAGTTCTTAAATCTCAGACCCTCACCATGATTTAAAATTTCCTAAGTTCATCAAACGAAACACACAACTATAGCATAACGTGCAGTATTCAAGCAATCTCACTTACAGAGTTAACCAACTATCAACATCAACCATACTTAACTTATGCCAACTCTTTCTATAGTCGGAGAATTGTAAGACACTAGCATTCTTCATGGACTTTCCTCAAACCAACATTGTTGTAGCAAAAACAGAGCAAAAACAATTTTTTTTTTAATTTTATTTTTATTTTTTTTACATAGACTCAAAATTGCAGTAAAATTAAATAACCGAAAAGAAACACCAAACGAAAATCATACCCATTCACACTTAAACAAAGTAACTAATAATAAGTAAGCCCCCCAAACTTAAATGAAACAGTGTCCTCACTGTTGGACAAACACATCAAATAAACAGCACACTTCAAAACAAAACAAAAGTAGAGAATAATAAAAAAAAAAATAGAAAAACGACAAGAAAAATAAAAGAGTAGGATGAAAAGGATGCTCCCTGAATGGATGGGTCAGTGGTGCTTCCTAGCAGTCGTCGTCCCTCTCATGGTCAACATCATCAGCAATGTCAGCGTCAGCATATCGTGCGAGCACATCGTCGGGAAATTCTGGGAATGGAAAAATGGGCTTGGTGAAATTCTTCTGTAAGGACTTCTTCAAGGCCACATCACGTTGCTTCGTATATGCCCAAAATGCCTGCTGTTGAGAGTGCATCTGTTTCATCATTTCCATCATTTGAAATTGCTGAACTTCGGTTTGGCTCATCCGTTGTTCAAGCATTTTAAGAGAGTGAGCCAGATTATCTGGTACGGATCCCTGGCTGGTAGATGCATCTGCAGAACGCTTTGGTGGCTCCGGCGGAACTTGACCCGCTTCTTCTTCCTCATTGGGGACTGGGTTGGACGAACTGCCTGCAAGCTTAGTATGGAGCAATCGTGCGATCGAAACCCTGGTAATAGCCCCCTTTGCTGATAAAAGCCGCTCCTCATGGGTAAAGATTGGAACACCATTGTTGACACAAAGGCTTGTGATCAGGGACGGGAACCAAAGACTGCCACATTTCTTGGCAGCACACGAGCCTAGCTCTTGGAAAATGATAGCACCCACGTCAATGGAGCGACCGGAGATAATGGAGTCAAGCAAGAGAACTCGACCCTGAGAAACAGTCTGGATGTGGGTTGATGGCATCAATCGAGTCTTCAAAAAATGGTACCACACCTTACATTGAGGTGTAAGGTTGGCTCTCGGCACTGTCAATTTCCCTTGAGCCGAAACCGTCCATTTAGTTTCAGGCACACACACATTTGCCAAAGCACACTGCAATTTATCAGCCGAGATATTCGCAACATATTCAGCGTGAGCCGCTTCACCACCCGCAAGGCCATAAAATTGATTAATCGTATCGTCATCAATAGGCACCTGTATGCCGCGAACATACACCGTTTTCTGTCCTTCTTGCCCAAGATGAGCATAGAATTCTCGAACAATGGGCATTACCGCGTCGGGTGGGTGAGAGCAAAAGTTCTGCCACTTGTGCTTGGCAATGACCGAGTATACAAAATCCTCATACCCCATCGTTGGGGTATTCTGCAACAGAAATCCTTTTTCCATACAAAAAGTGCGATCGGAAGTGTATTTGTCATACCTGTCATTGTCGGACTCTGTTTGAAATGTCCGGTAACTGGTGGTGGAGTTCGTGGGTTTTCGACCCGTTCGCTTGTGGGCGATTTTCTTAGTGCGAGGCATCTCGGGATGGGAAAACGGAATAGCGGACGTGGACGACTGATGAAGTAGAAAGCAATATGTGTGCTCACTGATCGGGTTGAGTTGGTCAGAAGCGAGGAAGAGACAGAGCAGCCACAGAGGAAAAACGAAGGGTGGACGGTGCGATAGAATCGAGCGCAGAGACTGAGCGGATGTCGAACGGTGAAATGGCGCGAACACCTAGTCGGACACGGTGATCTGCAATGTGCGAGTGTTGGCTCTGGAGTAAATCGGCCACAGGTTTGGGTCTGCGCGGTTTTGGCGGTTTGTATTGACGGTAATGGGAGTGGCGGCAGGTGGGCGCTTCGGTAGGTCGGGCGAGTCTTGAGTGGTGGTGATACGGGCGCGGAAAGGTCGATTAATGGGAAGAGAAAACCGGAGGAGAATTGATTGCGTTGAGTGGCAAGATGAGAAAGTCGGGATTTTGGCTTTCGTTCGTATCTGCGGCGGTGAGGAGGAAGAAAACAAGAGGGTGGGGCCTGTAGGGTTAAAACAAAACTGCTTTTTTTTTTTTTTTTTTTTTTTTTTTTTTTTGCTACAGCCTTGCTATAGCATTTCCCATAGCATTTCAATACAGATTGCTCCTCCATTCGGCCCAACTTTGCTGCAGCTTTGCTGTAGCATTTCCCGCAGCATTTCAATACAGATTGCTCCTCCATTCTGCCCAACTTTGCTGCAGCTTTGCTGTAGCATTTCCCGCAGCATTTCAATACAGATTGCTCCTCCATTCTGCCCAACTTTGCTGCAGCTTTGCTGTAGCATTTCCTGCAGCATTTCAATACAGATTGCTCCTCCATTCTGCCAACTTTGCTGCAGCTTTGCTGTAGCATTCCTGCAGCATTTCAATACAGATTGCTCTCCAGTTCTGCCCGATTTTTCTGCAGCTTTGCTGTAGCAATCTGATTCATCATAAAGAAATGCTGTAGCAAAATCACCAGAATCTGCTGCAAACCTAGCACCAAAGAAATGAAAAGAAAAAATAAAAACTTAAGAGCAGAATGGAACAAAAATTAGACTAAAAATCAATAAAATAGCAAATCAAATGTAATTAAAGGAATTGAGAATATAGGGTTGCCTCCCTCAAGCGCTTGTTTTAGAGTCTTCAGCCTGACTATGCGGTATTTCAGGCATCCTATAGCGAGATAGAAGGATTCTGACGGCTAAAACCATCACCCCAGTAATGTTTAAGTCGCTGTCCATTAACCTTGAAAGTTCTCCCTGAGTTCTCTGCCGCATGTCTTTCTGACAAATAATTTTTTATACAGCAAAACCTCCAAAGTGCAGATGATGTCCTGTGAATCCAGCTTTTTTTTCGCTTTTTCTTTCTGCTACCACTATCCCTCAAGTGTGTAGGTAAAGGTTTTGGTTCCAAAGCAGGTGGTTCTTTGACGGATGATTTATGTGATTTAAGGGTCCTTTCTAATAACTCGAGGGACTCAAATTGCTTCCCAACTCTAACTGCTGTATGTCTGCTCTCCATCCAAGACACTTGATTATCACTAGCTTCCTCATCTTCATCTGACACAGCCAAATCATCTTCATTTATCATCTTTGGAGAGCATTTCTTCTCAAACTCAGTAGCCACTAGTGAATCCAGAATATTGATGGCTGAACACTCCTCAACATCATCAGCAAAATGCATAGCCTTGAAGACGTTGAAGGTAACCTGTTGATCGTGAACTCTCATGGTCAATTCACCCTTCTGTACATCTATCAAGGTCCTGCCAGTAGCCAAAAATGGTCTTCCCAGTATAATTGGCACGTCCTTATCTGCCTCATAATCTAGCACAATAAAATCTGCTGGAAAAATGAATTTGTCCACTTGCACTAGCACATCTTCAATTTTTCCTTCCGGATGAGCCAAGGATCTGTCAGCTAATTGGAGAGTTACTGTTGTAGGTCTTGCTTCCCCAATTCCCAGTTTTTTAAAGATAGACATGGGCATCAGATTTACACTTGCTCCTAGGTCACATAATGCCCTTCCAAAGTACCGGTTCCCAATGGAGCATGGTATGGTGAAACTGCCAGGATCTTCCAGCTTAGGTGGCAGCTTGTTCTTCAATATCGCACTGCACTCTTCAGTTAGTGCCACCATCTCGAACTCACCTAGCCTTCGTTTCTTTGAAAGAATGTCTTTCATGAATTTAACATAGCTAGGCATCTGTTCCAAAGCTTCCACAAGTGGAATGTTGATGTGTAGCTGCTTAAACACATCTAAAAACTTTCTGAATTGCTTGTCCTGCTTTTGATTCTGAAATCGTTGCGGAAATGGTGGTGGAGGTCTCTCTGATCTGCTCTGCTGTAGCTTTGCTGTAGCATTTCGCTCTGCCGCAACTTTCTGATCTGCTTCATTTTCTGATTGTGGACTTGGCTGATTTTGGATTGAAGAGGGTTCTGTATCTTGAGCAGGTTGTCGGATTGGTTGATCAACTTGTCTGCCATTCCGAAGTGTAATTGCCTTGCAATGCTCATTGCCATCTCTTCTGGGGTTCTCCGTATCGCTAGGAAGCGATACTCGGGGCCTATTGTTCAAAGCATTAGCTAGCTGCCCAACTTGATTCTCCAACGTTCTCAATGATGCAGCTTGACTCTGAATGAGGGCTGACTGATTCTGAATAATCGCATCATTCTTTGCCATGTATTCCTTTAGCAAGCCTCAATCGAATTCGGTTGCTCTTGAGGTGGATGCCTTTGTTGCTGTGGTTGAAAACCCGGAGGATGTGCAGGTTTGCTAGGCCCGGCTGTAGAATTACCTCCCTGATTAGTCCAAGAAAAGTTCGGATGCTGCCTCCACCCTGGGTTGTAAGTATTGGAATATGGGTTGTTATTCCTGTTGTAATTGTTCACATAACAAACCGAGGCTGGGTTGGCTGGACAACTATCAAATGAATGACCCTCACCGCAATAAACACACACCGCATCGACTGCTTGCACCGAACTTGCCCCTGTTGCCATATTCATAGACTTCAAGATGTTGGACAATGATGATACTTGAGCTGTCAATGCTGTGACTGCATCTACCTCATGAACTCCCGCTACACGCCTTCCCGTAGAAACTCTCTCTGTCGGCCACTGGTAATTGTTGTTCGACATCCTCTCCAAAATCTCGTAGGCTTCATTGTAGGACTTCATCAAAAGGGCTCCATTGGCAGACGCATCTACCATACTCCGAGTTTGCGCATTAAGTCCATTATAAAAAGTCTCCATTTGGATCCAATGGGGAAGTCCATGGTATGGGCATTTTCTGAGCAATTCTTTAAAGCGCTCCCATGCTTCATAAAGAGCCTCTCCATCTACTTGCTGAAACGATGTGATGTCATTCCGTAGTTTGGCATTTTTGTTTGGAGGGAAATACTTCACCAAAAATCTCTCAGCCAAATCATTCCACGTTGTTACAGAATCCGGTGGTAAAGAGTTCAACCAAGCTCTAGCTCTGTCTCGTAGAGAATAAGGAAATAACTTGAGTCGAAGCGCTTCTTCAGTTACACCATGAAGCTTGAAAGAATCACTCACTTCCATAAACAATCTCAAGTGCAAATGAGGATCTTCAGTAGGCATCCCGCTGAATTGACCCACTGTTTGGAGCATTTGAAACATCACCGGCTTCAACTCAAAGTGTTGGGCTTGAATTTCTGGTCGAACAATGCTAGGATGCAGCCCGTGCAACATAGGGACAGCATAATCCCTTATTGCTCTGTCTCTATCATCTGCGATTGCTGCAGCATTATTGGCAACGTTATTTCCTCCTACACCTTCAGCCCTTCCTTCCATTCTAGCAGCACCTAGTTGTTCTCTTCTTCTTGCTCTGAAAGTTCTTTCAATTTCTGGATCAAGGGGAACTAAATCTGCGTCCCTCGGCCTGTTCATGCAAGAAACCCACACCTGCAAAGACAAAAAAAAAAAATCAGAGTTTAATTAAATAAAGAATAGCAAATTAAAAGGAAAATAATCGATTTCTATAATAGCAATTTTCAATAATATCAATCCCCGGCAACGGCGCCAAAAACTTGTTCGCCAAAAATATGTATGCGAAAATACTACGCAAGTGCACGTAATCGAACAAGTAATATAATAATGAGTAGAGTATCGTATCCACAGGGATTGAATTATCAAAAATTAATTACAGAAAACAATTGATTCATAACGAATTAAGAGTTGATTTGTATACTGAAATTTATAAAAATTAATATAAATAAAAGAGTGCAATTAAAAAGAACGAAACAAAATAATTAAACGAAACAAGAATTTAAAGGCTTAGGGAGTGAATTAACAAGAATGATAGCTAAGATTATAGATTTCACCTTAGTTGCAAATCTGTCTACAAATGCTATAGAAAATGCTGCAGCAAAGTTATCCAGTCAACTAAAATTCTGCACTATCCTCTTCCGAAAAATATTGTGCTTCTAGTTCTTCAAACCAAATTTAACATATCCCTATGCATCTCAGTTTTCCAAACAGAACATTAAGCATCAATTTTAATATGTTGTATGAAAGAACAATATATTCCTATATCGTTTGTTCATATTATTCAAGTTTAATCTAACCAAAATTAACCTTCCCAGAATTAATTTTCGTCTGAGTAATCTATCAATCGATGGCCAGTCAATCAATAGAAATTAAACAATGCAACACACTTGAATAAACCGAATAAACTTCACTGAACATTTAACTCAAAATTTAGATTTTCATTGCAACCTTGGATCCATCTATTATCTTAGCTAAACAAAAACTTAGTTCATGTTCGAAATACAGAAACCACACATATAGATTTCCATCCACATATTCATCATTCCAAAAACAAGAACAAAGATTAAAAAGGATCAGAAAGAACTGAAGGAAAAAATGGAAAGATCTTCGGCAGAAATGAAATTTCTTTCTTTCGCCGAGAGTCCCCAGCCGTGCAGCTGAATCTCTGTCCTGTTCTCTGAGTCTCCAGTTCTCTCTCTTTCTTCTCTGCTGGTGTATTTCGGCGTCTCAGTTTCACCCCCAGAGCGGCTGCTTCTTGCTCCTCGTTTTTTTTCCTTTTTATTCCAAAGACCCACCAAATTGCCCTAGCTCCACGTGCCTTTGGTTTCACTCAATTTAGTAACTTTTCCCCACAGCTGTCGTGCACCATTAAATGAATAAATGAATCTTTGCCAGCTGTAAAGTAGGATTGGGTCCACATGCTTTACTCCAATTCTGCATTAGATCACTTTGCTGCATCATTGCTGTAGCATTGCTTGCAGCAAAGTTACGATTTTCAGCTATAAACCATGGTAAGTCTTCTAATCCACTGGGTCTTCACTCCATTGACAGCGCCGGTCCACTGAAACAAAAACAAAAAATCAGAAATACGATAAAAAACTAAAATTAGCTAATTATTTTAACCTATTCTTTAACTAAAACAAGCTAACTAATATTATATAAAATTCTTAAAACTAAGGCATATTATCTTGAAATAACAATAATTAACAAGCTTAAAAGTATGTTAAATAACTCTATTTCATAGAGTTATCACACCCCCAAACTTAAATCATTGCTCGTCCTCGAGTAATGCCAAAATAAACACAAAACTCAAAACACACAAAGAAAAACTCAAAACACCAAACAGACAATTGCTCTGAATGCTAAACAACTTGATTCTCCAATCTCAGAAGTGCCTCTTAATTTCCAACTCATAGTCAAAATCTGCATTCATTATGTATCAGTATCCATTTTAACTGAATTCACTCCTAACTGAGATTCCTCTAAAAGTGTATGTGTGCGGCTATAGTTAAGCATCCTTGAATTACCCAGGTCATCCAAACCAAGATCATTGAACCTAGTTAATGATTCAATAGGCTGACTGCATAACTCCTTCTCCACTAGTAGTAATTTACCAAACACCTGAGATTAACATGTTCTACTGATTATTGCTTAAGGCTTGTATAGGGTGTATGCTTTTTTTTTTTTTTTTTTTTTTTTTTTTGAATCTTCATGTCACTGTTACCTTTTTACGCGAATGTCAACATTGGTGATGAAGACACCCGGTTACTCAGCAACGTCACTAATCAGATTTGCTATAGCCTATTCATATTCAGAACTACTTTTTGACGCAAAAGTATACATGGGGCTCATGTTACTCCTGGTTACTGGGTAATTCTAAATAGCGGAATAGTGTTTTTTTTTTTTTTTTTTTTTTTTCAAATAACAGCCCTTTTTTTTTTTTTAAATACAGATCAATTTAACCCAAGATACTTGGCTTCCTTCCGTTTCGCCTCGAAGGCTTCATACAGGCAGTTCTTAAATCTCAGACCCTCACCATGATTTAAAATTTCCTAAGTTCATCAAACGAAACACACAACTATAGAATAACGTGTAGTATTCAAGCAATCTCACTTACAGAGTTAACCAACTATCAACATCAACCATACTTAACTTATGCCAACTCTTTCTATAGTCGGAGAATTGTAAGACACTAGCATTCTTCATGGACTTTCCTCAAACCAACATTGTTGTAGCAAAAACAGAGCAAAAACAATTTTTTTTTTAATTTTATTTTTATTTTTTTTAATAGACTCAAAATTGCAGTAAAATTAAATAACCGAAAAGAAACACCAAACGAAAATCATACCCATTCACACTTAAACAAAGTTAACTAATATAATAAGTAATGCCCCCCCAAACTTAAATGAAACAGTGTCCTCACTGTTGGACAAACACATCAAATAAACAGCACACTTCAAAACAAAACAAAAGTAGAAAATAATAATTAAAAAAAATAGAAAAACGACAAGAAAAATAAAAGAGTAGGATGAAAAGGATGCTCCCTGAATGGATGGGTCAGTGGTGCTTCCTAGCAGTCGTCGTCCCTCTCATGGTCAACATCATCAGCAATGTCAGCGTCAGCATATCGTGCGAGCACATCGTCGGGAAATTCTGGGAATGGAAAAATGGGCTTGGTGAAATTCTTCTGTAAGGACTTCTTCAAGGCCACATCACGTTGCTTCGTATATGCCCAAAATGCCTGCTGTTGAGAGTGCATCTGTTTTATCATTTCCATCATTTGAAATTGCTGAACTTCGGTTTGGCTCATCCGTTGTTCAAGCATTTTAAGAGAGTGAGCCAGATTATCTGGTACGGATCCCTGGCTGGTAGATGCATCTGCAGAACGCTTTGGTGGCTCCGGCGGAACTTGACCCGCTTCTTCTTCCTCATTGGGGACTGGGTTGGACGAACTGCCTGCAAGCTTAGTATGGAGCAATCGTGCGATCGAA
This sequence comes from Ficus hispida, assembly GCA_025413025.1. Taxonomy (NCBI): domain Eukaryota; kingdom Viridiplantae; phylum Streptophyta; class Magnoliopsida; order Rosales; family Moraceae; genus Ficus; species Ficus hispida. The sequence continues at coordinate 14,823,611 of CM046372.1, forward strand.
ACCCTGGTAATAGCCCCCTTTGCTGATAAAAGCCGCTCCTCATGGGTAAAGATTGGAACACCATTGTTGACACAAAGGCTTGTGATCAGGGACGGGAACCAAAGACTGCCACATTTCTTGGCAGCACACGAGCCTAGCTCTTGGAAAATGATAGCACCCACGTCAATGGAGCGACCGGAGATAATGGAGTCAAGCAAGAGAACTCGACCCTGAGAAACAGTCTGGATGTGGGTTGATGGCATCAATCGAGTCTTCAAAAAATGGTACCACACCTTACATTGAGGTGTAAGGTTGGCTCTCGGCACTGTCAATTTCCCTTGAGCCGAAACCGTCCATTCAGTTTCAGGCACACACACATTTGCCAAAGCACACTGCAATTTATCAGCCGAGATATTCGCAACATATTCAGCGTGAGCCGCTTCACCACCCGCAAGGCCATAAAATTGATTAATCGTATCGTCATCAATAGGCACCTGTATGCCGCGAACATACACCGTTTTCTGTCCTTCTTGCCCAAGATGAGCATAGAATTCTCGAACAATGGGCATTACCGCGTCGGGTGGGTGAGAGCAAAAGTTCTGCCACTTGTGCTTGGCAATGACCGAGTATACAAAATCCTCATACCCCATCGTTGGGGTATTCTGCAACAGAAATCCTTTTTCCATACAAAAAGTGCGATCGGAAGTGTATTTGTCATACCTGTCATTGTCGGACTCTGTTTGAAATGTCCGGTAACTGGTGGTGGAGTTCGTGGGTTTTCGACCCGTTCGCTTGTGGGCGATTTTCTTAGTGCGAGGCATCTCGGGATGGGAAAACGGAATAGCGGACGTGGACGACTGATGAAGTAGAAAGCAATATGTGTGCTCACTGATCGGGTTGAGTTGGTCAGAAGCGAGGAAGAGACAGAGCAGCCACAGAGGAAAAACGAAGGGTGGACGGTGCGATAGAATCGAGCGCAGAGACTGAGCGGATGTCGAACGGTGAAATGGCGCGAACACCTAGTCGGACACGGTGACTCTGCAATGTGCGAGTGTTGGCTCTGGAGTAAATCGGCCACAGGTTTGGGTCTGCGCGGTTTTTGGCGGTTTGTATTGACGGTAATGGGAGTGGCGGCAGGTGGGCGCTTCGGTAGGTCGGGCGAGTCTTGAGTGGTGGTGATACGGGCGCGGAAAGGTCGATTAATGGGAAGAGAAAACCGGAGGAGAATTGATTGCGTTGAGTGGCAAGATGAGAAAGTCGGGATTTTGGCTTTCGTTCGTATCTGCGGCGGTGAGGAGGAAGAAAACAAGAGGGTGGGGCCTGTAGGGTTAAAACAAAACTGCTTTTTTTTTTTTTTTTTTTTTTTTTTTTTTTTTTGCTACAGCCTTGCTATAGCATTTCCCATAGCATTTCAATACAGATTGCTCCTCCATTCGGCCCAACTTTGCTGCAGCTTTGCTGTAGCATTTCCCGCAGCATTTCAATACAGATTGCTCCTCCATTCTGCCCAACTTTGCTGCAGCTTTGCTGTAGCATTTCCCGCAGCATTTCAATACAGATTGCTCCTCCATTCTGCCCAACTTTGCTGCAGCTTTGCTGTAGCATTTCCTGCAGCATTTCAATACAGATTGCTCCTCCATTCTGCCCAACTTTGCTGCAGCTTTGCTGTAGCATTTCCTGCAGCATTTCAATACAGATTGCTCTCCAGTTCTGCCCGATTTTTCTGCAGCTTTGCTGTAGCAATCTGATTCATCATAAAGAAATGCTGTAGCAAAATCACCAGAATCTGCTGCAAACCTAGCACCAAAGAAATGAAAAGAAAAAATAAAAACTTAAGAGCAGAATGGAACAAAAATTAGACTAAAAATCAATAAAAATAGCAAATCAAATGTAATTAAAGGAATTGAGAATATAGGGTTGCCTCCCTCAAGCGCTTGTTTTAGAGTCTTCAGCCTGACTATGCGGTATTTCAGGCATCCTATAGCGAGATAGAAGGATTCTGACGGCTGAAACCATCACCCCAGTAATGTTTAAGTCGCTGTCCATTAACCTTGAAAGTTCTCCCTGAGTTCTCTGCCGCATGTCTTTCTGACAAATAATTTTTTATACAGCAAAACCTCCAAAGTGCAGATGATGTCCTGTGAATCCAGCTTTTTTTTCGCTTTTTCTTTCTGCTACCACTATCCCTCAAGTGTGTAGGTAAAGGTTTTGGTTCCAAAGCAGGTGGTTCTTTGACGGATGATTTATGTGATTTAAGGGTCCTTTCTAATAACTCGAGGGACTCAAATTGCTTCCCAACTCTAACTGCTGTATGTCTGCTCTCCATCCAAGACACTTGATTATCACTAGCTTCCTCATCTTCATCTGACACAGCCAAATCATCTTCATTTATCATCTTTGGAGAGCATTTCTTCTCAAACTCAGTAGCCACTAGTGAATCCAGAATATTGATGGCTGAACACTCCTCAACATCATCAGCAAAATGCATAGCCTTGAAGACGTTGAAGGTAACCTGTTGATCGTGAACTCTCATGGTCAATTCACCCTTCTGTACATCTATCAAGGTCCTGCCAGTAGCCAAAAATGGTCTTCCCAGTATAATTGGCACGTCCTTATCTGCCTCATAATCTAGCACAATAAAATCTGCTGGAAAAATGAATTTGTCCACTTGCACTAGCACATCTTCAATTTTTCCTTCCGGATGAGCCAAGGATCTGTCAGCTAATTGGAGAGTTACTGTTGTAGGTCTTGCTTCCCCAATTCCCAGTTTTTTAAAGATAGACATGGGCATCAGATTTACACTTGCTCCTAGGTCACATAATGCCCTTCCAAAGTACCGGTTCCCAATGGAGCATGGTATGGTGAAACTGCCAGGATCTTCCAGCTTAGGTGGCAGCTTGTTCTTCAATATCGCACTGCACTCTTCAGTTAGTGCCACCATCTCGAACTCACCTAGCCTTCGTTTCTTTGAAAGAATGTCTTTCATGAATTTAACATAGCTAGGCATCTGTTCCAAAGCTTCCACAAGTGGAATGTTGATGTGTAGCTGCTTAAACACATCTAAAAACTTTCTGAATTGCTTGTCCTGCTTTTGATTCTGAAATCGTTGCGGAAATGGTGGTGGAGGTCTCTCTGATCTGCTCTGCTGTAGCTTTGCTGTAGCATTTCGCTCTGCCGCAACTTTCTGATCTGCTTCATTTTCTGATTGTGGACTTGGCTGATTTTGGATTGAAGAGGGTTCTGTATCTTGAGCAGGTTGTCGGATTGGTTGATCAACTTGTCTGCCATTCCGAAGTGTAATTGCCTTGCAATGCTCATTGCCATCTCTTCTGGGGTTCTCCGTATCGCTAGGAAGCGATACTCGGGGCCTATTGTTCAAAGCATTAGCTAGCTGCCCAACTTGATTCTCCAACGTTCTCAATGATGCAGCTTGACTCTGAATGAGGGCTGACTGATTCTGAATAATCGCATCATTCTTTGCCATGTATTCCTTTAGCAAACCTCAATCGAATTCGGTTGCTCTTGAGGTGGATGCCTTTGTTGCTGTGGTTGAAAACCCGGAGGATGTGCAGGTTTGCTAGGCCCGGCTGTAGAATTACCTCCCTGATTAGTCCAAGAAAAGTTCGGATGCTGCCTCCACCCTGGGTTGTAAGTATTGGAATATGGGTTGTTATTCCTGTTGTAATTGTTCACATAACAAACCGAGGCTGGGTTGGCTGGACAACTATCAAATGAATGACCCTCACCCCAATAAACACACACCGCATCGACTGCTTGCACCGAACTTGCCCCTGTTGCCATATTCATAGACTTCAAGATGTTGGACAATGATGATACTTGAGCTGTCAACGCTGTGACTGCATCTACCTCATGAACTCCCGCTACACGCCTTCCCGTAGAAACTCTCTCTGTCGGCCACTGGTAATTGTTGTTCGACATCCTCTCCAAAATCTCGTAGGCTTCATTGTAGGACTTCATCAAAAGGGCTCCATTGGCAGACGCATCTACCATACTCCGAGTTTGCGCATTAAGTCCATTATAAAAAGTCTCCATTTGGATCCAATGGGGAAGTCCATGGTATGGGCATTTTCTGAGCAATTCTTTAAAGCGCTCCCATGCTTCATAAAGAGCCTCTCCATCTACTTGCTGAAACGATGTGATGTCATTCCGTAGTTTGGCATTTTTGTTCGGAGGGAAATACTTCACCAAAAATCTCTCAGCCAAATCATTCCACGTTGTTACAGAATCCGGTGGTAAAGAGTTCAACCAAGCTCTAGCTCTGTCTCGTAGAGAATAAGGAAATAACTTGAGTCGAAGCGCTTCTTCAGTTACACCATGAAGCTTGAAAGAATCACTCACTTCCATAAACAATCTCAAGTGCAAATGAGGATCTTCAGTAGGCATCCCGCTGAATTGACCCACTGTTTGGAGCATTTGAAACATCACCGGCTTCAACTCAAAGTGTTGGGCTTGAATTTCTGGTCGAACAATGCTAGGATGCAGCCCGTGCAACATAGGGACAGCATAATCCCTTATTGCTCTGTCTCTATCATCTGCGATTGCTGCAGCATTGTTGGCAACGTTATTTCCTCCTACACCTTCAGCCCTTCCTTCCATTCTAGCAGCACCTAGTTGTTCTCTTCTTCTTGCTCTAAAAGTTCTTTCAATTTCTGGATCAAGGGGAACTAAATCTGCGTCCCTCGGCCTGTTCATGCAAGAAAACCACACCTGCAAAGACAAAAAAAAAATAAATCAGAGTTTAATTAAATAAAGAATAGCAAATTAAAAGGAAAATAATCGATTTCTATAATAGCAATTTTCAATAATATCAATCCCCGGCAACGGCGCCAAAAACTTGTTCGCCAAAAATATGTATGCGAAAATACTACGCAAGTGCACGTAATCGAACAAGTAATATAATAATGAGTAGAGTATCGTATCCACAGGGATTGAATTATCAAAAATTAATTACAGAAAACAATTGATTCATAACGAGTTAAGAGTTGATTTGTATACTGAAATTTATAAAAATTAATATAAATAAAAGAGTGCAATTAAAAAGAACGAAACAAAATAATTAAACGAAACAAGAATTTAAAGGCTTAGGGAGTGAATTAACAAGAATGATAGCTAAGATTATAGATTTCCCCTTAGTTGCAAATCTGTCTACAAATGCTATAGAAAATGCTGCAGCAAAGTTATCCAGTCAACTAAAATTCTGCACTATCCTCTTCCGAAAAATATTGTGCTTCTAGTTCTTCAAACCAAATTTAACATATCCCTATGCATCTCAGTTTTCCAAACAGAACATTAAGCATCAATTTTAATATGTTGTATGAAAGAACAATATATTCCTATATCGTTTGTTCATATTATTCAAGTTTAATCTAACCAAAATTAACCTTCCCAGAATTAATTTTCGTCTGAGTAATCTATCAATCGATGGCCAGTCAATCAATAGAAATTAAACAATGCAACACACTTGAATAAACCGAATAAACTTCACTGAACAATTAACTCAAAATTTAGATTTTCATTGCAACCTTGGATCCATCTATTATCTTAGCTAAACAAAAACTTAGTTCATGTTCGAAATACAGAAACCACACATATAGATTTCCATCCACATATTCATCATTCCAAAAACAAGAACGAAAGATTAAAAAGGATCAGAAAGAACTGAAGGAAAAAATGGAAAGATCTTCGGCAGAAATGAAATTTCTTTCTTTCGCCGAGAGTCCCCAGCCGTGCAGCTGAATCTATCTCCTGTTCTCTGAGTCTCCAGTTCTCTCTCTTTCTTCTCTGCTGGTGTATTTCGGCGTCTCAGTTTCACCCCCCAGAGCGGCTGCTTCTTGCTCCTCGTTTTTTTCCTTTTTATTCCAAAGACCCACCAAATTGCCCTAGCTCCACGTGCCTTTGGTTTCACTCAATTTAGTAACTTTTTCCCCACAGCTGTCGTGCACCATTAAATGAATAAATGAATCTTTGCCAGCTGTAAAGTAGGATTGGGTCCACATGCTTTACTCCAATTCTGCATTAGATCACTTTGCTGCATCATTGTTGTAGCATTGCTTGCAGCAAAGTTACGATTTTCAGCTATAAACCATGGTAAGTCTTCTAATCCACTGGGTCTTCACTCCATTGACAGAGCCGGTCCACTGAAACAAAAACAAAAAATCAGAAATACGATAAAAAACTAAAATTAGCTAATTATTTTAACCTATTCTTTAACTAAAACAAGCTAACTAATATTATATAAAATTCTTAAAACTAAGGCATATTATCTTGAAATAACAATAATTAACAAGCTTAAAAGTATGTTAAATAACTCTATTTCATAGAGTTATCAGTAAACAAGGTAAGTACAACTCCGCCTACAGCATAGGCTTTTGTTGTATACTTGCCCTAAGTATGTTTGGTGTTTATGATGTAATGATGTTATGTTTACGATATGACTATGTTAAGTTCATGATTATGAGATTATGGTATGATGTTAAGATATGAGCATGATTTATGAATAGTGACATCACGAAGCATGTTCACTAATAAGAACAAGTATGAGTTCATGAAAAGCAAGTATGATGGCAAGCAAGCTTGCCTGTGTCGTACCGACCCGCGTTAGGTCGGGTTGGACTGTTGTTTGAGTTGGAAATGGACTGGCCGCCCCAACCAAATCATAGTTGCGCGCCCGGTACGTACACTTATGATAAGGGGCCCATAAGTAAGATAAGTTAAGAATGAATAAGATGGCATAATAAGAGCATAATCGGTTCATGCATATATTATGCGATGTTATGACATGATATGTATGTTATGATGAGTTAAAAATTATATGTTATGTACGATGAGTTAAGTGTGATAAGTATGATATGCCATGATATGTATGGTTATGATGATTTATTGTTGCTGTTGTATATGTTGTACTTGCTGAGCGGAAGCTCACGTGTCTTACGTCTATGCTGTAGGTAAGTAACCTACGGGCAACTGATGATACAAGATGGCGAGCGTGGCAGGTCAAGCTATGAAATGTGGGATTAATAGCCGCTACGCGTTTCGTTCTTATTATGTATATTATTCCGCATTCGAATAGCATTTATATTATTATGCATTTTATTTATTCCGCACCGTATAAAAAAAAAAATTCCGCTGCTTACGCTCATTAATTAAGTATGTATGTATGTATGTATGTATGTATGTTTGGTAACGGCCTGTGCTAGGCGGGTCGTTACAGAGTTGGTATTAGAGCGGTTTCCTGCTACCCAATTTCACAGTATGCCTGCTGTCGCCGCCATCATTGTAAGTAATTTTATTTTATGAGTAATTAATGATTATGTAATTATGTTATGTTAGACTCGATGTTATGGATCCCGTGCAAGTATATGAGGATCGACGAGCAGTAGCGTCATTCTATGAGTCACACCCGATGATTTTCGACGGCACGAGACGGATGGTGTCGTTAGCAGCATGGCTATACGATATGGAGCAGATTTTCCGTCTTAGTCATATCAAGGAGCGACTACAGGTCTCCTTAGCCAGTCGATGTCTAGCAGTGGATGTTCAACTATGGTGGATGACTATTGGGGAGAGATCTATGCCGAGTCATACTTGGGCGCATTTCCGCGCGTTGTTAGTTGCACGATACGGACCGATACTGGATGAGGGGGCAGGTGTACCCCATCGTGACTCGACGATGTATCGAGAGACGTATCATGCTCGATACCTTAGTTTTGCCGTAGTCTGGCACACCTTCCCATAGGAGCCCATGAGCCATTATTGTCGGCGGTTCCAGGAGGAGATGTTGTCATATGTCCCGCAGGACTTGGTTAACTCGATGGCATTTGCACTCCAGACGTTTCGGGACGGACTGCCTCAACAGATCCGGCAGTATGTCCCCATGCCGATACCTGGCACGACCGTGGAGCACATGATAGCTGATATTTTAGAGGCTGAGGCTGTGATGCACGCCATGCAGGCCACTGGGGTTGTGGGTGATCAGCAGGCTCCAGTCGATGATGCTGAGGACGGAGAGCATATTTTTGAGGTTGGTCCGGCTGTTCCTGAGGATCAGGTCCCAGCAGATCCAGTACAGGAGATGCAGCCCCAGGACACCGAGGCTGACGTGGCCGGTGATGATGTCGGTCCCGATGATGTTTTAGTCGCCCCGGAGGATCCGCCGGTAGATCCCCCGATTATAGATATCTCGAGCGACGAGGATAAGGACGTTGAGCCCGAGCCAGAGCATGAGCATATGGACTGGTTCGAGGATGATGAGGAGGACTTGGAGCCAGGGCCAGAGTTTGAGCCTGTAGGCTGGCTAGAGGATGATTTTGACGAGGATCAGGAGGAGATTCCGTTTCACGACGGAGACGATGAGTCAGACTCTGATGCGTCATCCGCAGTAACGATTGAGCATATAGATTAGGCTCACCGTGTATATATATTTTGATGTTAGACTGATATGTACTAGCTTATGTTTTTTTTGGATAATAGGCTTGTACTATTGTATGATGGGAAAGTGTTAGACACTTCCATCCGAAATTTTGACCCTATATGTACAGTGATCGTATCAAGATGTATTTACGAGATTGTAAATATAATGTATTTTTGTAAGAATACAAAAAGACAGTTCAAGTATGAACTATTATGATATGATTATGAAAAGCATATTACAAGTTGTTATGTGCTATGATACGATGATGAAGTTATGATTTGATGTATTATGTTACGCTATGATGAGAAATGTATGAAAGAAATGATATTCCTGGTATGATAATATCTTTTCTTATGATTTTGATAGAAGCTAGAAAATGGTTCGTACACGTCGAACGGTGCCAGTAAATCCGCCAGAGCCGGATCTCGCAACTGTTATTGCAAATTTACAAAGGCAGCTGTTGGAGCAGCAACAAGAAACGAATAGACTGCGAGAGCAGTTAGTTCAGCTGAACCAGAGGCCTCGGGCCGATGAGGTTCGTCTTCAACAGAATAGAGTACCTCCAGTACCAGAAGTTCAACCGGAGGTGCGACAAGAGATTCCACGGAATTTTGGGGCTCCTTTAGAACCGGCTGGAGTTCCAGTGAATCTACCGCCTGTACGGGAGGATTTGCTGTACGAGAGATTCAGGCGAATGAAGGTGCCTGAATTCGAAGGGCAGATGGACCCGATAGCCGCGGATAATTGGCTAATTGATATCCAAGTCATCTTGGACTTCATGAGGTTATCAGAACAGGAAAAGGTCCTCTATGCTTCCTTCGCCCTTAAGAAGGACGCCAGACATTGGTAGATGACTGTTCAGATGCGTCGCGATGTTACCACCATGAGCTGGCAGGATTTCATGACTGAGTTCCGCACCATGTACTACAACAGGGAAATTCTGGCAGCCCAGCAGGATGAGTTCGCCAGCTTGAAACAGGGGTCAATGACAGTAATGGAGGCTGTCAAAAAGTTCGAACAATTAGCCCGGTTGTGTCCGGAATTGGTTCCGAATGAAACGGAGAAGGTTAGAAGAATGATGAAGATGTTCCGGACGGATATTGCCAAGCAAGTTAGTGCTGGCAGTAGCAGCCCACCTACCCTGGTATCCGACTGTGTGAGTCGGGCAATAAGAGCCGAATATTAGATAAACCAGGATAAGGAAGCAAGGGCTCAGATATTTAAGGCAAAAAGGGAGGAGAAAGCAGTGGTAAAGCAGATGCCGCCCCGTCAGAACTTTGAGACGAACCAGAGGGGACAAGCTGGGAGCCCGGCCCAAGGTTCCAAACATTTTGGGAGGAACAAGAGAAAGGGAAATTTCTCTGGCCAAGGCCAACAAAAGAATTACCCTCAGAAGAGGAACAATAGAGGAATCGAGGGTAATACCACTGACTACCCGGTGTGTGCTAAGTGTGGGAAGAAACACGCGGGAATATGTAGAATGGGATCAAATGCCTGTTTCCTGTGTGGCAAGGAGGGGCATTATGCGAAGAACTGCCATCTGAACAATCAAGGCCAGAACCCTCCGCACCCAAGCCGGAACACAAACAGTCAGTTGCATGCAGTCCAAGCTAGGCTTGAAGGACCCTCAATCACACAAGGCAGATTAGAGGCTCCTGAACCTCAAGCCAGGATCTATGCTTACACCCGAGGTGATGCTGAGGCTGGGACTTTACATGTGGTGGTCAGATTTCTATCGCCACCTACGATGCTATCGCCTTGTTTGATTCTGGTGCTACTCACTCATTTGTGTCCTTGGAGTTCGACCAGAAGTTAGGAAGAGGTGTGGATAGTTTAGACCAACCCTTCAAAACTTCTTTGCCATCCGGAGAGATTTTGTGGCCCAATTCTTGGATACGAAATACTTCCGTGATGATCTGTGGCAGAGAACTGTTTGTAGATCTCATCGCGATCAAGCTTCAGGATTTCGATGTGATCTTAGGAATGGACTTCTTAGGTAAATACAACGCCAGGATCGACTGTCGAAAATGCTGTGTAACGTTCAACCTGTATGGAGAAGAGGAGTTTAATTTCTACGGGCAATCTCAGAATTCTGCAACCAAACTGGTTTCAGCATTGAAGGCTTGGAAAATGTTAGCTAATGGCTGTCAAGGATATTTAGCTAACATGGTGGATAGAGATTGTGAGGTGGAGTTGACACCGGAAGATGTTCCCATCATAAAGGAATATGTGGATATCTTTCCAAAAGATTTACCAGGACTTCCACCGGAACGCGAAATTTCGTTCGAAATCGAATTGCTACCTGGAGCTGCACCGATATCGAAAGCGCCTTACCGTATGGCACCTGCTGAGCTTAGGGAACTGCAAGTGCAGTTACAATAATTACTTGACAAAGGATTCATCCGACAAAGTTACTCTCCATGGGGAGCACCAGTGCTATTCGTAAAGAAGAAGGATGGATCACTGCGTATGTGTATCGACTATCGTGAGCTGAATAAGATTACGATTAAGAATAAGAATCCCCTTCCGAGGATTGATGATCTTTTTGATCAACTCAGGGGAGCGATAGTATTTTCGAAAGTCGATCTGCGGTCACGCTATCATCAGCTCAGGATCAAGGAGGCAGACATCTCCAAGACGGCTTTTCGAACACGTTATGGGCATTATGAGTTTTTGGTTATGCCATTTGGATTAACCAATGCCCCTGCTGCGTTCATGGACCTTATGAACCGAGTATTCAAGGAGTATCTGGATAAGTTCGTCATTGTTTTTATTGACGATATTTTGACATACTCAAGGTCCAAAGAGGAGCACGAGCATCACCTTAGGTTGGTGATGGAGACGCTAAGACGAAACCAGCTGTACGCCAAATTCACAAAATGTGAATTTTGGCTGGAAAAAGTCCACTTTTTGGGTCATGTAGTATCAAAGGAAGGAATTTCAGTGGACCCTGCTAAGGTAGAGGCCGTTAGTGCATGGCCAGCACCCAAGAATGTTACGGAAATAAGAAGTTTCCTTGGACTAGCTGGCTACTACCGACGGTTCGTTGAGGGATTTTCCAAGATTGCTACACCCCTCACCGCTCTTACCCGCAAGGAAAAGAAATTCGAATGGACTCAGAAATGTGAGGAGAATTTCCAAGAGCTCAAGAGGAGGTTGACAAGTGTGCCTGTGTTGATAATTCCTGATGTAGATGCAGGAAATTTCGTGATCTACAGCGATGCTTCTAAGAATGGATTAGGAGCCGTTCTGATGCAAAATGGGAAGGTAGTTGCCTACACATCTCGACAGCTGAAGATCCACGAAAGGAATTATCCTACGCATGACTTGGAGCTCGCAACAGTAGTTTTCGGACTTAAGATTTAGAGGCACTATTTGTATGGGAATAAGTGTGAAATCTGCACCGATCACCAGAGCCTCAAGTATATTTTTACTCAGAAAGAGCTCAACATGAGACAACGTAGATGGCTGGAACTTGTAAAGGATTATGATTGTGAGATCCTTTACCACCCTGGAAAGGCCAACAGGATAACAGATGCCTTAAGTAGGAAATCCGTAGGCATGTTGATGTCTATTGGAATCTTTCCTAAGCCACTACAAAAGGAGATTTCTGAGTTCAACTTGGAGCTAATAACGGGGAAATTGTCGGTTCTGTCCCTCCAGTCCAATCTTTTAGAGACCATTAAGTCGCACCAAAGAAAGGATTCCTCTTTGCTGAAAGCATAACTCTTTGGTGGAAAGAACAAGGAGTTTAAGGTCTCTAAAGATGGTGCTATTTATTTCAAAGGAAGGATTTGTGTTCCTGACTTTGAGTTTCTTAAGGACCAGATCTTGTCTGAGGCACACAAGACGCCGTACTCAGTACATCCAGGAGCTTCCAAGATGTATAAAGACCTCCGACAGAGTTATTGGTGGCCCAATATGAAGAATGATGTAGCAGAGTACGTGTCAAAATGCCTAACTTGTCAGAAAGTTAAGGCTGAACATCGACATCCGGGTGGAGAACTACAGAAGATAGAGCTTCCTGAATGGAAATGGGAGCAAATTACTATGGATTTCGTAGTAGGGCTACCCAGAACTTCAAGTGGGAATGACTCGATTTGGGTTATTGTGGATAGATTAACCAAATCAGCCCACTTTATTGCAATTAAGGTCACCTTCTCAGTGGAGAAATTGGCTGAAATCTACGTATCCCAGATCGTCAAATTTCATGGAGTACCAAAATCGATCATCTCGGACCGTGATGGACGCTTCACTTCTCGATTTTGGACTAGTGTTCACAATGCTATGGGGCCGAAATTGAAGTTCAGTACGGCATTTCACCCCCAAACTGACGGTCAATCAGAACGAACCATCCAGACACTGGAGGATATGCTAAGGTCATGTGTGCTGGATTTCAAAGGAGACTGGGATCAGAAGCTGCCATTGATCGAGTTTTCATATAACAACAGTTATCATGCTTCAATTGGTATGGCTCCATTTGAAGCATTATATGGAAGAAAATGTCGATCTCCTATCCACTGGCAGGAAGTGGGGCAGAAGCAGCTACAAACCACTGATTTTATCAAAAAGACCTCGGAGGATATTCAGATGATCAAGCAGAGGCTCTACATAGCTTTTAGCAGACAGAAAAGTTATGCCGATAAACGTAGGAGGCCTTTGGAATTTCAAGTGGGAGATGCGGTGTTCATCAAGGTTACTCCTATGAAAGAAGTAATGCGATTTGGTAAAAAGGGGAAGCTTAGCCCGAGATACACGGGACCATTTGAGATTCTCGAACGGATTGGAAAAGTAGCTTATAAGCTTGCCCTACCGCCCGAATTAGCCTCGATGCATAATGTTTTCTATGTGTCGATGTTAAAGAAGTATGTCCCAGACCCTTCCTTGTGCTTAGTCAAGAACCAATGGAGGTTCAAACGAACTTGACATATGAAGAAAAGCCAGTTTAAATTCTGGATCAGGAAGAAAAGGTCTTAAGGAACAAAACCATTCCCATGATTAAGGTGTTGTGGCGAAACCACATGGTTGAAGAAGCAACCTGGGAATTGGAAGATGGGATGAGAAAGAACTACCCCAGTTTGTTCTAATTTTCGAGGACGAAAATTTTTAAAGGGGGTAGATTGTAATGACTAGAATTTTACAACGTTACAATTTCTTGTATAGAAATTTAAACTGTACCATGACGGTATTTATGAAAGAATCCTATTAAGGATTTTATTGAATTTTGTGAGTTCTTATGAGTTTATAAGACTAAAAAAATGGTTGCTTAGTTAAGCACTTGACCTTTTTAGTAAAAAGGGTAGAAAAATGTTATGATTTTATGTTGGTCAAAGCTTGACCAAGAAAGTCAATGAAAGTCAATGTTGACCAAGAAAGTCAAAGTTGACCAAGGAAGTCAAAGTTGACCCGATAAGTCAAAGATTGACTGGAAAAGTCAACTATGTGACGATAATGAAGTATGATGAGCGGTATAGGAAGTATACTGTGAAAAACCATTTTTCAGATAAAATGGATCATGATATTTTGTAAAACCACCATAGAATAAAATCAAGCATATTAAGTAGGTAATTAAGGGCCTAAGAGTTTTAAGCGAAAAGAGAATTTTTCGTACAGTACATTTTTAAACAGATAAATTTTGGACTATAGTTAGCAGTCAGTACTGTGGATTAAAGACCACAGTATCAACAATATCTGTTTTGGCATTTAAGAGGACTGTCTATTAAGGAATTAAGGCAAACAAGCCTTAATATGGATGATGTCACTAGCTTTTGATTTATGACATCATTTTTGGATTTAGTTAAAATTGGAAAGAAATTTGGAAGGTTCTAGTGTGCTAGGTGGCCGGCCAACTAAGAGGGTTTAAGGGAAATTTTTAAAAATTTGGAGGGTTTTTGGAGCAATTTGAAGAGTTTTCCTTCACCTATAAATAGGTGGCCATTTGAACATTTTTGTTCACAAAAATTGGAAAACATAGTCAAACTTTGCCCAATTTTCTACTCCCAAAATCCGAACCTTGACAGCAGCCAAAAGAGAGAAAAAGTTTGAAAAACTTAAGGAAATAGTCTTAGGAGAGTTCGGGTTTCACTAGGAAGCAAGCTAGGAAGTTGGAAAAATTTGGAAACCAACTTGGCCTTTGGTGGCCGGTTGTGAGGCAGCAGAGAAAGTAGAAGAGAAAGTGAAAGGGAAAGGTGTTGGATGGTGGCTGATCTTGTGTGGAGTGGCCGGAGAATTGTAGGAACAACCCCTTAGTGGCTGGAAAAATTTTGGTGCTCATTGGGAAGAGCAAGGCCGGTTGTTGGATCAAGGAAAAAGGGAGAGATAGGTTTGAAGCCAGGCAAACCCATTCTCAAATTAAGTGAGGTAAAAATTCTCTTGAACCTTAAATCTTTCAATTCAAGTTTTAAATTGAAGATTTAAGTGTATTTCCAAGTTGGTTGTAATGAGCATAAGCTCAATTTAATTTTCAAGCCTAGATTAGATCTTAGGATTATGTACTTGATTAGTTAAGGGTGGTTTGATTTATGATTTTAAGCTATGGTTTGATTAATAATTTTAATTATGTTTATGTTTGTTGATTTCTAGGGTTGCATGTTAAAAAGATTAGTTGGTTATATGTCCCCTAAAAATCTGTCAAACAGATTATGAATGGCATGTTAGGGTATTAGATTGAATTATTAATGCCATGGTTTGAGTTAAGATAAAACCATGCAAAACCCTAACTTTAATTGATGCAATTTTGTTGTTTGACTTGCATGATCATGTTGGGGCTCATGTAAGTTAATTTGGGACGGTAGAAAAATGTTGCATGATGATCCTAGGCTCCCGTTGTGGTCGGTTGAGGTAGTGTGCACGAATTAGGGCGAGAAACTAATAAAAGAATGAAAACTGCCAATTCGGGTTCAAGCTGGCCAGTTTTCTGGAAAGCCAGTTTTGAGGCCCTTCGAGGCTGATTTTGAGAAAACTTAAAACATGAAAGTTGTAGAGTAGGGTTTTTCCTAGAGGAAAACTTGGACAGTTTTTCAAAATAAGGCTCCAATGGCCTTCGTTTTTAAGAAAACCCGAGCCTGACTGTGCCCAGACCCTATGCACGGCCAGGTGAGTTCAACAGAGAAAATGAGTGGGATAGAGACCGATTTGGGTCTCGGGTTAAACACGAAAGTTTTAGGGTTTTCGAGCTTTAAAACTTTTATGAAGAAAAATTTTTCAAATTCGGCTTTAATTTTAAATAGAAAATTGGATTTCAAAACTGTGCAGTAAACAAGAAAATCCTGCACAGGGTTTTCTAAAACAGTGCAGGAAAAGGACATTTCTGCACATCCACTGACTAATTCACAATAAGAAACTGTTCCAAAGGCAGTTTCTATTTTTAATGGTTTTTACAAAGATCCATTCATAAGGTTTCAAGTTTTATAAAAATTTTAAGGAAAAGTGAGTCTAACACCCCAAGTTTTCTAAAGAAAAGAAAAAAAGGGTTTTTAAACCAAATTGAATGAGCAATAACCGGAAAGGTACCGAGTTATTGGTTTGGGCCCAAAACCCAAGGGTTATCCAACGTAACCCAATAGAACGATAAGTATGACTAGTTGGGCCTAAAAACTAGGGTTACTCAAGAGTAACCTAATGGGATGAATGTTTTAAGAAAAGTTTAGGCCCAAGGTCAGGTCTAATGACCTAACACAGTTATGAAGGCTGTTTAGCCAAGGTTACTTTATGTGACCAATAAGTACGCTCTAAGTATGATAAACCCTAAACCCTAGGGTTATCCGTGATACTGAGAAAGTATCCGGTATTATATTAAGGAAGGGGGGCATATAACTACTAATAGGTATGAATGTTGGTTTGATTACCAACATTCTGTAAGAACATAATTCTTACCCTATGTCCTTTGATATAGCAGGAGATAGCCTGCTGGAGTATCCTGACCTGGATCAACACATCTCTGGACATAGTAAACAAGGTAAGTACAACTCCACCTATAACATAGGCTTTTGTTGTATACTTGCCCCAAGTATGTTTGGTGTTTATGATGTAATGATGTTATGTTTACGATATGACTATGTTAAGTTCATGATTATGAGATTATGGTATGATGTTAAGATATGAGCATGATTTATGAATAGTGACATCACGAAGCATGTTCACTAATAAGAACAAGTATGAGTTCATGAAAAGCAAGTATGATGGCAAGCAAGCTTGCCTGTGTCGTACCGACCCGCGTTAGGTCGGGTTGAACTGTGGTTTGAGTTGGAAATGGACTGGCCGCCCCAACCAAATCATAGTTGCGCGCCCGGTACGTACACTTATGATAAGGGGCCCATAAGTAAGATAAGTTAAGAATGAATAAGATGGCATAATAAGAGCATAATCGGTTCAGGCATATATTATGCGATGTTATGACATGATATGTATGTTATGATGAGTTAAAAATGATATGTTATGTACGATGAGTTAAGTGTGATAAGTATGATATGCCATGATATGTATGGTTATGATGATTTATTGTTGTGGTTGTATATGTTGTACTTGCTGAGCGAAAGCTCACGTGTCTTACGTCTATGCTGTAGGTAAGCAACCTACGGGCAACTGATGATGCAAGATTGCGAGCGTGGCAGGTCAAGCTATGAAATGTGGGATTAATAGCCGCTACGCGTTTCGTTCTTATTATGTATATTATTCCGTATTCGAATAGCATTTATATTATTATGCGTTTTATTTATTCCGCACCGTATAAAAAAAAAATTCCGCTACTTACGCTCATTAATTAAGTATGTATGTATGTATGTATGTATGTTTGGTAACGGCCTGTGCTAGGCTGGTCGTTACATCATCCACATAAAGTACAAGGAAAACTACCTTTTTGTTCTTGATACATTCATAAAAATATGGTTCATCAATGTTTTGTTCGAATCCATAAGTTTTGATTATTTGATCAAACCTGATATTCTAAGAACGAGATGCTTGCTTTAATCCATAGATGGATTTGAGCAACTTGCATACCTTGTCTTCTTGGCCTTTTGCCGTGAACTCGTCTGGTTGTATCATATAGATATTTTCCTCAAGAGAGCCATTCAAGAAAGTTGTCTTGACATCCATTTGTCATATCTCATAATCGAGAGCAGCCGCAATGGATAAAAGAATGCAGATTGACTTAAGTATTACTACAGGCGTGAAGGTTTCTTCATAGTCGATTCCTTCTTTCTGTGTATAGCCCTTTGCTACAAGTCTTGTCTTGAAAGTTTTCACTTTCCCATCCACACATCTCTTCCTCTTGTATATCCACTTACACCCAATCGGTTTTATGCCTTGGGGTAAGTCTATAAGTTTACAGACCCTGTTGGAATCCATAGATAGTATCCTTAGATTCTTCCACTAAACAGCCCTCAAGATACATGATATAGAAAATTACCTCTTTACTTTTGTATAGTTAGGTAGTCTCTGTAATCCTTCTTGATATAGAAAATTACCTCTTTACTTTTGTATAGTCAGGTAGTCTCTGTAATCCTTCTTGAAGTGTCCTTTCTTCCCATAGAAAAAGCACTTAACCTTCTTAGGATCCACCTTTCGCTTCTTTGTCTTGGTAGACTTCTTAAAAGCAAGTGCCTTCATCGTAGGCGTGTTCCCCTTGTTCTTCCATTTTCCTTCTTCCTTTTGGGATTAGGCACAGGTGGACCAGGTTCAGCTACATTTGTCTCAGCCTTAAATCCAGGACCCTTGAAAATGTTCTCAAAGCCTTACAATTCTTTCATTAATATTGTTATAATCATCTTCTTTCGGTTAAGGTTGTAGGATGCCTGAAACAAATCGAAATCCTTGGACAAGGTTTGGAAAACCATGATCAATTGAGTTTCAGCATCGATCTCAGCCCTATTTGCCTGAGCCTCAGACAAATAGGCCATGATTTTCATCATGTTCTCCTTGATGGGAGTTTCAACCTTTTGCTTGCAGTTCATGAGACCTTTGATAGTATCAGTCTTAGCCTGGATGGTTTGTTCACCAAACATCTCTTCATGTTGTTTCTGGAGCACGTTAGACATGTTCACCCGAATATAATGCTAAGACTGGAATTGTCCCAGCGCTCAAGCACTACAAATTCCCTATCAAGAGCATCGATCGCAGGTGTGGGCAGTCGAGGTTGGGTAAGGACGAAACTGTGTTTCTCAAAATTTAAGACGATAAGCAAGTTCCTTTTCTAGTCATTAAAATTCTCGCAAGTTAATTTGTTTTGCATAAGTATCACAGATAATAGGCTCGACATCTTGATGTATAATAAAAATATATGTGATAAGTACGAGCAAACATCTTTTTACATTTTAAAAAAATTGGTTTTTGTAATTAAATAAAAAGATCTATATGCAATCTAAATATTTATGTGTAAAGCCCTTAAACAACACATATCTTACAATGATTATTCCTAGCTACTACTTTTCAAGTTACCGAGGGGTAATCATTGAAGAACTAGCCAAGAACACGGATCCCCTCCAATTAATACATATTCGTCCATGGAGTGTAACCCCATTAAATATATATATTAACTATTTGATCACTACTTTAAATATCATAGCCTCGAGGGAGTGTGTAGTCATCGTTTCCAATTTTGAAACCATATTTATATTCGCCACCGAGAGGTGATCTAAATATAAAATATACTCAAAATTGTTATCCTTACGGAAATCTAAATTAGGGTGTGCTCTAGATAAGATATCTATCTGAAGGGAATTCCCAGGTCGAAACTAAGTAGTAGGCACTATCATGCACAACTATTGGACCAACTATGAATGTCATAGGTCTTAGTGTGTAAAACCTTCTCCCACTCA
Organism: Ficus hispida; assembly: GCA_025413025.1. Taxonomy (NCBI): domain Eukaryota; kingdom Viridiplantae; phylum Streptophyta; class Magnoliopsida; order Rosales; family Moraceae; genus Ficus; species Ficus hispida. Next base: position 14,842,835 of record CM046372.1, read on the forward strand.
ATCTTTTGAATTAAGGTTTTTGTTTTTCATGCATAAACAATATTTATTGAGTGGCACTCTCTAGTCTATATGGCATGTTATCAATACATCGCGAAATAATATAACATATTTATCTAGCATCGCATCATCCATGGTTTGCAAAATACGTAAATAGCCGTGGATCATGATTCCATCCTAGAGAAAAGAAAATTATAAAAATTACAAAAAATTAACTGAAACATATATCGACCTTCTTTTGTAGATCCATGCCTTGTATTCTTCTTTAATGTGTCATCTTTCTCCAACATCACGTCCTTTTAAATTTAAATTAAATTTAAATTTCTAAAAAAATTGTATGTGATTTTTAATTTTAATTAAAATTGTAAAATATAAAAAATTTAAATAAAACACATTTTTAATTTAAAATTTAAAATTTAAATTGTTGAAAAAAATGTGATTTTCCAATTTTTAATTAAAATCACAAAATTTTAAAATTCTCAATAAATAAAAAAGGTCCATTAAATTTAAATTTAAATTTTTAATTTCGATTTTCCAAATTATCAATATCACATAATATTAGAAAATTAAAATTTTCAAAAATATTTAATGTGATTTTTCTTCCACAAAAAACACCTATGATATGAAATTTGACTTAATTAAAATTTTTAAATTTCAAAAAAAAAAAATCACATCATTTGAAAATTTTCATACTTCCATTCATCTTCAATCTCCTTGAATCTATTGTAGCCCAAATTTACAAAAAATTCATACGCCGTCTCCATCTTACAAAAATTCTAAAAATTGAAATAATGACCTAGTAGTGATAATAGACCACATCTATAACACTTGAAAAATTTAGATACAAATTCTAACATCTATGGAATCATGATCGGAAAAATTGAACAAGCATCATATATTAAAAAAATATAAAGTATTTATTCATCCATACGTCCATTCACAATATATCTTACATACACAAAATAAAACCTAGAGTGCCAGCATTCTAAAATATTTCATTAATGCATAGAGAAAAATTTATTTGATCAAGTAATTTATGTTATATACATGATCATGAGTTGGCTCTTATACCAATTGTTGGAAAAACAGATCCAATATCAGAGTTACGGTACAACGGAAGTTTTAAAATTTTTATGCTTATTCAAAAAAGAAGCTTATGATGTATATAACAATAAATTAAATACATGATCAAAAGTACCTTGTTTATCGGATTCCGAAATTGCTAAAATCTCGACCAATGTGTCTTCTCTACTATTCTTGAGTCCCTACATCTCAGAGTGTGTGTGGGCACACGTGCTATGAATCCAAGTGACCGGTAATTCTTTTAAAGTTTAGATCCCATGTTTTCAATCCCGATGTACCTTGTTGAAATTTCGATCCAGATTGGTTTTTCAAAACTACAAAATAGGAACTAGTTAACTTTCTATGAAAAATATCACTCGGCTTAACTTTCCTCACATTTTTTATTAAATGGAAATTTCTCTCTTTTTCTCACACCCAAAAAGGACGAATTTTCTAAAGTACAAAAACTTAGTTTTTGGCGTTTTTTCTCTCTCCAAAACTGTCCACTTATTTGACTGTATAATGATGGTTGGCTTTTTCAAAAACCTCTAGCCTTTATATAATATTCCAATCATTTTTCAAAAATATCTCCTACTTGAAGAATAATTAATAATTAATTTTCTGGATAATCTTTTGAACCAAAAGATCATTCAAATTTCGGGTTAGGTTCTTTGAATCTTATAGACATTTTTTGCTAGGAAAATGACTCCTTAAATTCGTCCCCTATTTTGAGTATATTCAAATTCATCCTCCACGTAATGTCGAGGTTGATTGGTGGTTCAAATTTAAATCAAGAATCTAGACTAGTCAAAAGTACTAGTCCTATCTAGATTCAAACTCCTTTTAAACATTTGAATTTAAATAAGATTCTCTTATTTGAATTTAAATAAATATTTTTCACAAACTCATTTTAAACCTTTGAATTTAAATAATATCAGTGTCTCACCTATAGTGGATCAAAGTACGTAAGTCATGGATATGAACTCAAGTATTCATTTTAAGATTAAGATTAATGCAGGATGATAATCAAAGCATCATTGATTCTTTTGTATGTAATAGTGGAAAAGTGTGTCGATATAGCCAGAGACAAATCTAGGTGTCATACGTTGCAAAAATGTTTAGATCATGCCAATGATGAGACCTTCAATCATCTTGCTGCTCCTATAGTGCAAAATGCCAACACCCTTTCTAAAGACTTTTATGTGAACTATTTTGTGCACCGAGTAATATAGAGGAGAATTTGGAAGTTAATAGACAGATAGTGGCAAAATTTAAAGGGAACTTTCTTAGTATATCCATGAGCAAATATGGTAGCAATATGGTTGAGAAACTTCTAATGCATTCAGGTTTAAAAGAAGTTACTGATATGGTCGTAACTGAGATTCTGGATTGTAACAACCCAAAATTTTGACGAACTTCTAATTTCCTTAGATACAAGAAAAATGTAAGTATAAATCATGTATGTCAACGTGAAGCTCTTAATCTGATTTGATTATCAGACTATGGTTGAGTTCTTATAAGTATTATGAGGCTCAATGATAATTTATTAAGTCAAGGATAAGGCTTTATGATGAAAAAGGCCAAACCCTGATTTATGATTTTGTTCTGGCTTATGTGTGACCAGGATAACCCATGACTTGAATAAAACGATACTACAATATAATACGTAGTGTGGAAATTATACTGTGACCAACCGTCATTACAGATGCAGAGTTAAGAATAAGGAATGGGATCACTCTAGAATAATCAGAAATAATATTTGGAGCAACGAGGACTAAGTAGTTTCTAGTCCTAAGAAAAACTTATATGCGGTCCAGTTAAGTACAGATGAATTCTGGACTGCAGTTTAGTATAACTGTACTGTTTATAGTTAAAACAGTATTAATACTACCTAGATCATTAAAAAAATGGACTGCATTTTAAGAGAGAGTGCCAAACAGGGCCCTACTTGGAGGACACCTCATCATGGATAAATATAAAATTTTGGGGATTTTTTAAATTATGGAAAAGTGGATAATTATGAAATATGTTTTAGTGGATTAAGCTCCACATGGCCGGCCACCTCATGGGACTAAAGGGAAAATATTTTATTTTTAGGGTCAAATATGTAATTTTAAGGAAAATAATAATATTTAGAAATTATGGATTTTTCACTTATAAATAGGTATTGTGAGTTTGAACTGGAACTATTTAGTTAAACCTCACAATTTTTAGTTCTCTTCCAACTTCTCCCTCTAGCCCTTAGAAAAAAAAAATGAAGAAAGAAAGAGAGAGTGGCTGGTAGGGATAGTAAAGTATGGAGGAAAAATCTTTCTCAACCTAAGGTCTAGAGTAACCATTCCAACTTTAGAGGTATTCTTCTTGACCCTCTAGGAATTTCAATAAGCTTTTGATTAAAGATTTATGTGTATTTCAAGTTTGAGTTATAAGAGCTTAAGCACATGTTTTATCTTTCCTTGCTATGGTTTTTATATGCTTGATCTAAGCTTAGATTACCTTGCTTGTTAAGTTGTAAGCATGGATTTGAGTTTATGCTCTAGAATGAGTTTTAGGGTTGCATATGCCTATCAAGTGATTGTGAATATGTCTTCACATATTTAAGTAGGAAAAAGTTATGTATGATGATGAATGATGATGAATGATGAAGATGATGATGATGATGTATATGTGGGTTAAGAAAATTAACCTAAAAACACAATTTGGTAAGCTTGAAAAGTTATCAAATATTGAGTTTTTTATGAAGATGAACAAGTAAATGATTGAATATTTAATATGTATTCAACATGCTGCATGTTGATGTAGTTTCACGACTGTGACCATTTGAGGTAGTGTGTGCGAATTTTTAAGCAAAAACTAATAAAATACAAAACAGCCAATTTTTGGATTTCACTGGACAGTTTTCTAAAAACTTAATTTTGAGACCTTTAGAGACTGAATTTGAAAAAAGTTATAACTGTAAAGTTGTAAAAAATTGAAAATTCTAGGGGTAAAATAAACAGGTTTTGAAAAGAAGACTCCAAAGGCCTTTTTTTTTTTAATTCAAAATCCAAAGCTGATCAGTACAGACGGTGTACACGGCCATAATTTTTCAAAAAGAAAAACGAATAAATTAAAGGCAGATTTAGGTTTTAGATAAAACTAAAGTTGTAGGTTTCGATGAGATCTATAACTTTCATGAAGAAAATTTTTTCAAATTTGAAATTGATTTAAAGATAAAATCGGATTTTTAAAACTATGTAGGGTACACGAAATTTCTACGCAGGTTTTTCAAAACTATGTAGGGTATAGAACATTCCTGCACACACACCTTCAACCAAATCAAAAAGCTATTTTCAAAAGTAGTTTTTTAGATTTTACAATTTTAGAATTTCTGTTCAAAAGGAAATACGGTTTTACAAAAAACGGTTTTAAAAGGTTTTGAATTCATTTGAAATTTTACAAATGATTTTTAAAAGACAATTCTAAATACTTGATTTATGAAATCAAGGTATTTTCCAAGTAAATAAAATGTTTTCTAAGAAAGCAAGGTATTTTTTGAGAAAAAGGGAAATAAAAATAATAGGCCCAAGTTACTTGAAAATATGGTAACAAGTATATGACCAATGGTAATTGGATGGGATACCAATTTGTTATGTTATGGCCTGTATCCTTGATTACTAATGGTAACTGGATAGGATACCGGTTTACTATATCAAGGTACCAATGGTAATCGGATAGGATACCGTTTTACTATGATAAGATTTGTATCTATGATTATCAAAGGTAATCAGATTGAATACCAATCTAGCAGGTTATGGTATATAGTAAGATAGAATGACTCTTATCTTATACCCTGCTTGAAATAGGAATATGACCTATTGTCATGCCTTGTTGGAATGATAAACCAAGAGCATAAGACAATTAGTAAGTACAACTCCGCCCACAACATGGACAAAATGTTTTTATTACATTGCATATTTTTCAAAAATTCATACATTCATTTACATGATGTACGTATGTTTTTTGCTTTATGTTTTATGTTTTATGTTTTATTATTGTGACATCATAAAAGCATGTTCACTAATAATAAATCACATGATAAGAACAAGATTAAATTTTCAAGTAAGAAATAATAAAGATTTAAGTTTTCAAGTATGATCAAAATAAGAACAAGTTTTCATGAATGAAGATAAGACAAGCAAGTTTTCTTGTGTCGTACTGACTTGCTATGAGGGTGGGTTTAAACGGTTTGGTCCATGGTTTGAGTTGGATTGGATTGGCTGCCCCAACTATTCCATGTTAAATGGTTTGGTTTATGGTTTGAGTTGGAATAAACTGGCCGCCCTAATCACTTCATGGCTGCACATCACGATACGTGTACTCATGTTATGTAGGGGTCAAAAACCAAATTAACATAAGAAAGCATAATTGATTCATAAATGTAACAACCGGAATTTTTATGGACTCGTGATTCTCTTATATGTAAATGAATTTAAGTTCATACTATGTGTTTATGTAATGTTTCATGAAAATTATGAATATCAATGTGAAATTCGTAATTTTATTATTATAGTATGTTTGAGTTCTTATAGTATCATAAAACTCGAGCATGATTTATGATTTTATTCTGGCTATGTATGACCAGGATAATTCATGACTTGAACATAACGGTACTGCAGTGTAAGCAATATGGAAATTATACTACGATAAACTGTCATTACAGATGTAGAGTTAAGAATAAGGTATGGGATTGCTCTAGAATAATCAGGAATAATATTTGGAGTAATGAGGGCTAAGTAGTTTCAAGTCCTAAGAAAAAGTCATACGCGGTCCAGTTAAGTGCAGATGAATTATGGATTGCAGTTTAGTATTGTAGTACTGTTAATAGTTAAAACAGTATGGGTATTATCTATATTAGTAAGAAAATAGACTGTGTATTAGGAAGGAATGTCAAACATGGCATTACTTGGAGGCCAATTAAGAAAAGATAAATCCATAATTTTGGGATTTTTGAAAAATAGGGGAAATGAATAATTATGAGATGATTTTGGCCCCAAAATCAGCCACATGACCTGCCACCCCATGAGGACTCAAGAGCAAATATTTTATTTTTTGGGGTTAGATATGCAATTTGAAGAATAAAAATAATTGGTGAAAAATCAAGAATTTTCACCTATAAATAGGTGATGCGGGATTAGTTGTGAACCATTTAGTGTACGCCAAAGTTTCTAGTTCATTCTCAACTCTCTCTCCCTCTCACCCCAGGAGCTGAAGCCAAAGAGAAGAAAAAAAAAATGAGTGGCCGGATTTTGGAGGAAATGAAGTAAGAAGGAAAATTTGTGATCCAAAGCCCAGAACCACTTTCAAGGCTTATAGGTTGTAACGACCCGCCTAGCACAGGCCGTTACCATACATACATACATACACATACATACTTAATTAATGAGCGTAAGCAGCGGAATTTTTTTTTTTTTTATACGGTGTGGAATAAATGAAACACATAATAATATAAACGCTGTTTAAATGCGGAATAATATACAAAATAAGAACGAAACGCGTAGCGGTTAATAATCCCACATTTCACAGTCCACCCTGCCACGCTCGCCATCTTGCATCATCAGTTGCCCGTAGGTTGCTTACCTACAGCATAGACGTAAGACACGTGAGCTTTCGCTCACCAAGTACAACATATATATCCGCAACAATTAAACATAAACATAACTCATCATAACCTTACATAAACATAGCATATATTACATGTCATACATAACTTTTCATGGCATACATATCATACTGGACTCATCATAACATACATACTATTTCATGACATCGCATAATATATGCATGAACCGATTATGCTCTTATTATGCCATCTTATTCATTCTTAACTTATCTTACTTATGGGCCCCTTATCATAAGTGTACGTACCGGGCGCGCAACTATGATTTGGTTGGGGCGGCCAGTCTATTTCCAACTCAAACCACAGTCCAACCCGACCTAACGCGGGTCGGTACGACTCAGGCAAGCTTTCTTGCCATCATACTTGCTTATCATGAACTCATACTTGATCATATTAGTGAACATGCTTCGTGATGTCACTATTCATAAATCATCCTCATATCTTAACATCATACTTTATTCTCATAATCATGAACTTAACATAATCATATCATAAACATAACCTCATTACATCATATACATCAAACATACTTGGGCAAGTATACAACAAAAGCCTATGCTGTAGACGGAGTTGTACTTACCTTGATTACTATGTCCAGAGATGTGCTGATCCAGTTCAGGATACTCCAGCAGGCTATCTCCTGCTATATCAAAGGACATAGGGTAAGAATTATGTTCTTACAGAATGTTGGTAATCAAACCAACATTCATACCTATTAGTAGTTATATGCCCCCCCTCCTTAATACAACACCGGATACTTTCTCAGTATCACGGATAACCCTAGGGTTTAGGGTTTATCATACTTAGAGCGTACTTATTGGTCACATAAAGTAACCTAGGCTAAACAGCCTTCATAACTGTGTTAGGTCATTAGACCTGACCTTGGGCCTAAACTTTCTTAGAAATTCTTTCCATTGGGTTACTCTTGAGTAACCCTGGTTTTTAGGCCCAACTAGTCATTCTTATCGTTCTATTGGGTTACGTTGGATAACCCTTGGGCTTTGGGCCCAAACCAATAACTCGGTATCTTCCCGGTTATTGCTCATTCAACTTGGTTTAAAAACCATTTTTCTTTACTTTAGAAAGCTTAAGATTTTAAACTCACTCTTCCTTAAAATATGAGTGGATCTTTGTAAAAACCATTAAAAACAGAAACTGCCTTTGGAACAGTTTCTTACTGTGAATTAATCAGTGGATGTGCAGAAATGTCCTTTTCCTGCACTGTTTTAGAAAACCCTGTGCAGGAATTTCTTGTTCACTGCACAGTTTTGAAATCCAATTTTTTATTTAAAAATCAAAGCCGAATTTGAAAACGTTTTCTTTATAAAAGTTTTAAAGCTCAAAAAACCCTAAAACTTTTATGTTTAACCCGAGACCCAAATCGGTCTCTAACCCACTCATTTTCTCTGTTGAACTCACCTGGCCGTGCATAGAGTCTGGGCACAGTCAGGCTCGGGTTTTCTTAAAAATGAAGGCCATTGGAGCCTTATTTTGAAAAATTGTCCATGTTGTCCTCTAGAAAAAATCCTACTCTACAACTTTCATGTTTTAAGTTTTCCCAAAATCAGCCTCTAAGGGCCTCAAAACTGGCTTTCCAGAAAACTGGCCAGCTTGAACCCGAATTGGCAGTTTTCATTCTTTTATTAGTTTCTCGCCCTAATTCGTGCACACTACCTCAACCGACCACAGCGGGACCTAGGATCAACATACAACGTTTTTCTAACGTCCCAATTTAACTTACATGAAGCCCAAACACATTCATGCAAGTCAATCACAAAATTACAGCATATAGGTTTAGGGTTTGCATTGGTTTTGGTTTTCTTCAAACCCTTGCATGGACATTCATTCTAGCACCCTAACATACTTCTTACAGCAAGCATAAACAGATTTGGGGGAACATATAACTCACTAAATATTCTATCATGCAACCCTATTAATCAACAAACATAAACATAATTAAAACTTATCATCAAACCACCCTTAATCTATCAAGCACAAAACTTAAAAATCTAATCTAGAGCTGAAATTTAAAGTGAGCTTATGCTCTTACAAACCCATTGAAAATACACTTAAATCCTTAATTGAAAGCTTGAATTGAAAACTTTAGGGTCCAAGAGAATTTTACCTCAATCAAGGTGAGAATAGGTTTGTTTGGCTCCAAACTTTTTCTCCTATCTCCTTGGCACCACAACCGGCCTCCCTCTAGCAAGGGTTCCAAAATTTTCAGCCACTTGGTTCCAACAAGCAACCGGCCACTCTTCAAGACTACCAGAAATTTTCCAGCCACTAAGGGGCTGCTCCAACACTTTCGGCCACTCCTCCACACCAAACCCTCTTCACTTTTCTCTTCCTTTCCTTTCACTCCCACAACCGGCCACTTGGCCAAAATGGGTTCCAAAAATTTTTCCAATACTTTGGCTTGGTTTCTAGTGAAATCCGAACACCCATAAGCTCAATCCCTTGGTTTTTTTCAAACTTTTCTCTCTTCCTTGGCTGCTCCTAAGTACGGATTTTTGAGAGGAAATTTTGGCATAATTTAGCTACCTTTCTCAATTTTTGTGAACAAAAATATTCAAATGGGTCTACTATTTATAGGAGAAGGAAAACTCTTCAAATTGCTCCAAAAACCCTCCAAATTTTTAAAAATTTCCCTTAAACCCTCTTAGTTGGCCGGCCACCTAGCACACTAGAACCTTCCAAATTTCTTTCCAATTTTAACTAAATCCAAAAATGATGTCATAAATCAAAAGCTAGTGACATCATCCATATTAAGGCTTGTTTGCCTTAATTCCTTAATAGACAGTCCTCTTAAATGCCAAAACAGATATTGTTGATACTGTGGTCCTTAATCCACAGTACTGACTGCTAACTGCAGTCCAAAATTTATCTGTTTAAAAATGAACTGTACGAAAAATTCTCTTTTCGCTTAGAACTCTCAGGCCCTTAATTACCTACTTAATGTGCTTGATTTTATTCTATGGTGGTTTTAAAAATAACTTGATCCATTTTATCTGAAAAATGGATTTTCGCAGTATACTTCCTATACCGCTCATCATACTTCATTATCGTCACATAGTTGACTTTTCCAGTCAATCTTTGACCTATCGGGTCAACTTTGACTTTCTTTGACTTTCTTGGTCAAGCTTTGACCATCATAAAATCATAACATTTTTGTACCCTTTTTACTAAAAAGGTCACGTGCTTAACTAAGCAACCATTTTTTAGTCTTATAAACTCATAAGAACTCACAAAATTCAATAAAAATCCGTAACCGGATTCTTTCATAAATACCGTCATGGTACAGTTTAAATTTCTATACAAGAAATTGTAACGTTGTAAAATTCTAGTCATTACATAGGTAACCTTCCTAAACCTCTTAAGCAATTTAATTAAGTTTTGGTTCAAGGATATAAGTGTATTTTATGTTGGGTTTATAAGAGCATAAGCCCACCCCTTTACTTTCATGCAATAAGTTTAAATGTCTAGCATGTGCTTGATTAGGGTTTAGTGGTATTGATTTATGAGTTTACGTATGTTTTTAATGCTATGCTTTAGAAAGATTTTGGTATGTGTGTATGCCTATTATGTGCTTGTGATATGTCCCCATATGCTCAAAAGGAAGTATTGTATGATTGATAATGATGATGATGATGTATGATGAAAGGAGGGTTAAAAATTAACCGAAAACCATAATTTGGTAAAGGATATCATCCGGGTTTGTAAGGATGAGAAACAAATGCACAGTGATGAAGAACATACGTAACGCACTGCATGCTTGATGTAGGCTCAGGGTTTCAATTGTTTGAGGTAGGGTGTGCATAATTTTACGTAAAAATCAATCAAAGGTAAAACTACCAGTTTTTGGATCAAACTGGGCAGTAATCTGGAAATGGAATTTTGAGGCCTTTAGAAGTCGACTCTGGGAAAAATTAAAACTACAAAGTTGTAGAAAATTGAAAATCCTAGGGAGTAGCATGGATAGAGTTTGAAAAATAAGCTCCAAAGGCTTTCGTTTTTATGAAATTCCTAACCTGGTCTGCCCAGACCCCTCTGCACGACCAGGCAGATTCAACAAGGAAAAATGATAGCTTAAAGGTAGAGATAAGTTTCGAGTAAGGAATGAAAGTTGTAGGATCCTTCGAGATCTACAACTTTTATGAAGAAAATTTTTTCAATTCAAAACAGATCTTATGATAAAACTAGATCTAAAAAACTGTGTAGGAAACAGGAAATTCCTGCACAGGATTTTAGAAACAGTGCATGACCAGGCAATTCCTGCACATGCACTAACTACCGAATTTATGGAACTGTTTTCAAAGATTGTTTTCAGAATTTGACAGTTTTTAGCCATTCTTGCTTAAAAAGTTCTAGTTTTATAAAAATATGGTTTTAAATGATAAAAGTTTTACAAAAGATTTTTGAAAAGAAAAATTAGACAACAATACTAAGCCTTGTTAAAAAAAGAGAAAATAAATAAATGGGCCAAAAATTATTTTGAAAACATAGTAACAAAATGATGACTAATAGTAACCAGATAGGATATCCAAGTTATTTGGTTGGGCCTTACAGCCATGCTTACCAATAGTAACCTTATAGGGTATTATTTTAAAACTAATTGGGCCTTAGTAACCTAATAGGGTACTAGTCTAAATACGGTTGGACTTATACCCAGGGTTACTAAAAGTAACCTAATAAGATAATATTTAAGTATAATTGGGCCTTGTACCCAAGGTTGCATAAAGTAATCAAACAAGATACTGTTTGATTGTAATTGGGTCATGTGCTCTAGAGTTACATTTAGTAACAGAATAAGATATCATTGTAGTATGTGGGGGACATGTAACTAGGGTTACTTGTGAATGTTGGTTAGGATTTCAACATTGAATGTAATGATTTAGAGTAAGATTGGATGACGTCCTTTTTGGAGACAGGAATATAACCCATTGCTTCATCTTGTCAAGAGCTTAGGACAACTGGTAAGTACAAACCTCACCTACAGTATGAAAAATAGTAAACTATTTTCGAGCATGACTTGTTTACATGTATGCCATGTTGTGCCATGTTTATATACATGCCATGGTTTATGATAATTGTGGCGACCCGCCCTATGTGGGCCGTCACATCTACTTCTCTTACATAATGCTTAACTTGTTTGATAGGCAAAAATACTAATTTTTTTTTTCAAGTTAAATCTTGGAACCTTACTCATACTATACTTCTTTTTATATATATGTATTAACTGAAATACTAAACTTGTTTTGACACATATAATATTTTATATTAACTGTCAAACATAATTAAAACAAAATGCGTAGTGGTTCCTATCCCAATATTTCACAGGTAGCCTTGTCGCGCTCCACCATCTTGCATCAAAGATTACTAGCAGGTTGCTTACCTACAGCATAAATATAAGACGTGAGCTTTCACTCAGCAGGTACAACTATAAATTCGCAAAACTTTTCATAACAACATCATGCATGAACCAATTATGCTTTCATTATATTGTCTTATGTTAGCATATTTTGGGTCCCTTACTTAACAGAAGTATACGTACCGTGGCACAATGCCATGGAATGATTGGGGTGGCCAGTCCATTTCCAACTCAAACCATGGACTAAACCTAACCTGAAGGCAGGTCGGTATGACACGAGGCAACTTGCTTGCCATCATACTTAAAAACTCTTCCTTAACTTGTTCTTGAAAAGATTTTCTTGAAAAGAGTTTTCTTCTTGAAAACATGTTCCTTAAAATCAGTTTTTTACTTGAAACTTGATCTTTGTACTTACCAAGTGACTTATCATTAGTGAACATGCTTCTTGATGCCATAATAATAAAGCATAAACCATATGCATCACATCATCAAGGCATAAATCATACGCACTATAACATACATGCATGAGCTTAAAATCATCTAGGTAGTAAAACAATTTCGCCTATGCTGTAGACGGAGTTGTACTTACCTGTTACGTACGTCTTGAGTTTGTTGCTCCTACCGGTCACAACAACAGGTTAACTTCCTGTTTTCAAAAAGGACATAAGATAATAATCATCCTATCTTACTCTCAACCATAACATTAAATGTTGGTATCCTAACCAACATCCATGAGAAATCCCTAGTTATATGTCCCCCCCTACATCATCTTATGATAACTTGTTTGATTACTTGCTATAACCGTAGGGCTCATGGCCCAACATACTTAAATAATATCTTATTAGGTTACTTAGGGTAACCTTGGGTACTAAGCCTAATCATACTTGAATAGTATTAGGTTACTATTAGTAACTTTAAGTCTAAGCCCAATTACTTTTAATTTATACCCTACTAGCTTACTATGGATAACCCTGGGTTTTAGGTCCAATTAATTTTAAATAAATACCCTATTAGGTTACTATATTTACTTTGAAAATAGTTTATATTCCGGTTATTAGTGCTTGTGCATGAATTTCTTGTTTATGCACTGTTTTCTGAAAATCCTGTGCAGGAATTTCCTGTTTCCTGCATGGTTTTTAAAATATATTTTAATCTCAAAATCTGTAGGGAATTTCAAAAACTTTTCTTCATGATTGTACGTACATTTTTGAAAAGATTAGGTTTGAAATTATTGGAAGAATTCCTTACAGAGGAAGAGGAGGTTCTTTCTTTGAGTTTTAGATAGCGATTCGCATATTGAAAACTGTTTTCTTATATTTGGATTTCTTGTCTATCTTCTTTCATCTCTCTCGAAAACTCATATTTGATACAATTAGAAAAGATTCTATGATTTCTCTATCCACAAATCAATATATAATCTAGATGGATACATATCACATATATAGTATACTTAATACTATATTATTATATATAAATGTATAGTATTCTTACACCTATATTATAATTCTGCTTAATATATATTTTACATATATTTCATCAATGATTGGCAAACCTGCGGATCCATTTGCAACTCCTTTGAAAATGTTTGGAAATATTCTACAACTTTAATGTTTTCCTGAAAATCTAATTCTGCCTTTAACTTATTCATATTCCTGGTTAAATCCGGTTGGCCGTGCACAGGGTCTAGGCAAACCAGGGCTTTGGTTTTCATAAAAATGGAAGCCTTTGGAGCTTATGTTTAAAAATGTGACCAGGCTGGCCCCTAGAATTTTCAATTTTCAACAACCTTTTAGTTTTAAGTTTTCTCAAATTCGGCAACTAAGAACCTCAAAATCACGTTTCCAGAAGGCTGCTCAGTTTTACCCGAAAACCGGCAGTTTCGCTTTAGGTCAAATTTTACGTAAAATTTCACACACACTACCTCAAACGGTCGCAACTGTGATCCTGCGACAAATATGCAGTGCTTTGACGTGAGCTTCTCATCAACATGCATTGATTCATACCCATGCAAACCCGTGTGGTAATCACGTACCAAACTAGGGTTTTAGGGTTAGCGTTAGCTCTTAATTCACATACCATTCCTTTTCCATCATTCATGTATACCATATTTCTTTTTGAGCATATGGGGGTATATAACAAATACTTTCTAGGTATACATACAAACCATAATATCTCACAAGGATTCCATCAAAAACATGCACCCAAAACAAATCAAGATCAAGAAACCCTAATCAAGCACATACCTAAGCATTTAAACCTATTGCATGAAAATAAAGGGGTGAGCTTATGCTCTTACATACCCAACATGAAAATACACATAAACTTTGAATCGAAACTTAATTGAAAAGTTTAGGGGATTTAGGAGGGTTACCTTAACATCTTGAGGTTGGATCTAAACTTTGGATCCAAAATTTTCTTCCTTGCTTCACTCTACAAAAATCCGACCACCACACTTTTTTTTTTCTCTTAGGTTTCGGCCTAGGGTAGAGAGGGAGAAAGAGAGTTGACATGCAACTAGAGAATTTGGATTTCAACTAAGTGCCCAAATCATCCACCACCTCACCTCTTTATAGATGAAAAAGAATTTCTTTTTTAGAATTATTTTTATTCTCAAAATTGCTCATCTAACCTCAAAAATAAAATATTTGCTAAGAGATCCTCTTAGGTGGTTGGCCATGTGTCCTCCTTCTAGCTCCAAAAAATTTTCATAATTATCCACTTAATTTTTAATTTCAAAATTCACTTAATTAACTTTGATGAGGTATCACCTCATTCGACCTTATTTGGTCTTCCCCCTATTATGCAGTCAATATTCTTACTAACTTAGATAATTCCAATACTGTTTTTCATTAATTAATAGTATTGTCATACTGGACTGCAGTCCAGAATTCATCTGTATAAAATTTGACTGCGTAAAAATTTTTCATAAGACTTCGAGCTATTTAGCCCTTATTGTCCTAAATATTATGCTTGATTTTTCTATGGTGGTCTTGAACCTTATTCTCACTCTTTTATCTGTGATGATGATTTTTCGCAGTATTATTCCTATATTGCTTGCTATACTGTAGTACCGTTATATTCATACATTTGACTTTTCTGGTCAAACTTTGACCGAGCAAGATCATAAATTATAATTTTGTATTTTTCCTCAAAAGGCATCGTGCTTAACTAAGCAAGCTGTTTTTGAGTCTTATTATGCTTTAAGAACTCAAATACATATGATAAAATCATATCACGCATTTCACATAAATATTCATTTTTCCTCATTGAGGAAATCATGAATCAATCAAAAAGGGCGGTTATTACATTATTCTCGCCTTAAAAATTTTCGTCCTCGAAAATTGAAACAAATCAGAATAGCTTTTCCTCATTTCTTCTTCCAATTCCCAAGTCGCTTCTTCGACCGCATGGTTTCGCCATAATACCTTACCAAGGGAATGGTCTTATTTCTTAAGACCTTTTCTTCTCATTCAAGAATTCGAACTAGCATTTCTTCGTAAGTTAAATTAGTTTGAACTTCCACTGGTTCCCAGCTTAGGATGTGAGAAGTATCTAGTACATACTTCTTTAATATCGAGACGTGGAAAACATCATGTACAGAAGCCAACTCTGGCGATAAGGCGAGCTTACAAGTATTGGGATCTAAATGTGCCCTGAGGATAGAAAATCAATATTAGGGATTTTCTGTAAATATGACATTTTGATATTAATAAGAGGACATTATTCATGTTTAATAAGTTGTGTCCTATTTACTTTTATTTGTTGATTGTATGTTTGAGCAAACATAAAATACTCATTGACTGTTGGTAATATATCGGATTACCATATGTATACGGGGTATACATAGAAGACATGGTAATTTGATAACAGTCAAAATAAATAGTCCGCAATCAATGAAATAAGATTTGGGGATCTTATTCATGATAAGATTGTAAAGGTTGTCTACTTCCTTGGAAGGATGGTTTGTCTTGACCATCGGATAGGTTCCGAGTGGAAAATTTAATGTATACCAGTATTGAGGTATGACATTGGACTGGACCTAAAGTGTTAATTGATTCGGTTTAATAATTCCGTTTATAAGAATCAATGACGCTTTGATTATCATCATGTATTAATCTTAATCCTGAAATTATTACTTGAGTTTGTATCCATGACTTATGTACTTTAATGCACTACAGGTGAGACATTGTTAATTTATGGTCAATATACTTGTGTTTTGGGTGCATGACTTATGGATAGAGAAATCAAGATTCATAGATATGGAATCCATAGCTATCTTAACGATAGTACATGTTATCTACTTAAAGGTATTATTCGGGGATTGAAAGATAGTATAACAAGATCTTGGCCATCGGTTTACTTTGTGTTCTCTGATGGTTTACCAATTGTATGGTTTTACAATTGGTGGTTCTTTCAATGGAGAATAATGGAACTTTAAATTAAAATGATTGAAAAGGTAAAACGGAAAAAGTCCTTAATTCAATCATGGATAACATATGGGGATTAAGCAAGCGATGAATAAATCATGGAAGAAGCACTGCGTGAGAGAGCTTTCGTAATACGGTATGTAAACAGGAGTTCAGCTTCAAACTTTTAGTGGAATAGTTTTGAAGTTGATAATTGATGAATAATTAATCTGGGATTAATTTTTCACAATTATAGGAGCCTCTTTACATATTTCCATCGGGTCCCTCTATTAGCTCATATAGTTCCATATAGCGTCTCGGGATTTGTTCCTAATGAGATCGGTAAATTTAAATGGAATTTTGTAATGTCTATTAAGACATGTACTCTCTAACATGTAATCCGGAAAAGGATTGGACATGTAGGATTGGTGTAGACAAATAATATGATTTGTCAACATGTGATTAGTTAATTTGAATTTTGAAAATAAGATTGTGTTTGAATTATTTAATTTTGGAAAACAAAGTTTTTCCCTCCTAATCTAAATATAGTGTATAGTTTTTAGATAGGTGGAGAGAAGAAAATTTTGTTTCAAAATATTCAAATATATTCGTAACATTAAATTATTAATTGATTTAAATAATAAAGATTATTTGATGATTTTTTTTCCTTTAAATTGTTGTGCACGGTTTTGAGAGGAGAAAAAAATTTAAATATTCCATTTATTTAAATTAATAAATATGGTTGATGTTTGAGGAAAAATATTTAATTCAAACAAGTGAATCTTATTTAAATTCAAAAAGGGTTTAAAAGAAATTTGAATTTAGATAGGACTAGGATCTTTTCACTAGTTTAGATTCTTGATTTAAAATTTGAACCACCAATCTAGATTTATCCTTTAGTGGCCGAAAATTTGGAGGAGATTCTCTCCTTGGAAAAACGTTTTTAGGTTCAATGAATCTAGCCCTAAAATTGTATGATCTTTTGGTTCAAAATTTATCCAGAAAAATAATTATTAATTATTTTTCAAGAAGGAATTAAATTTTGAAAAGGATTAGACTTCTATATAAAGGCTAGGAATTCTTGAGAAACTAATTTTTGGTATTTTTCAAGGAGAAAAACGTTTTTTGGGAGAGAGAAAAAAATAATTTGGGTTTCTTCCACTTCATAAAATTCAGCCATACTCTTGAGAAAGAAAAAGAGACAAAATTCCATTGAATCAAAACTATGAGGAAGGTTAAACCGAGTGATAATTTTCATAGGAGGTTAATCGGTTCCTGTTTTGTAGTTTTGAAGAAAGAAGTTAGATCATATTCTCAACGAGGAACGTCGGAATTGAGAAGGAGGGATCTAGACTTCGGAAAGCATTACCGATCGCTTGGATTCATAGAGCGTGTGCCCACACACACTCTGAGACGTGGAACTTGAGAATAGTATAGAAGACACGTTGGTCAAACGCTCTAGTGATTCCAGAATCCGAGAAAAAAGGTACGCTTGATCATGAATTTAATTTATTGTTATATGCATCATGAGATTCTTTTCGAAATGGCATAAAAATTTTAAAACTTCCGCTGTGCCGTAACTCTGATATCGGATCCGTTTTTTCAAACAATAAGCTACTTTCCCAATCTTTCCATGAATCTCAAACGGTCCTATATGTAATACCTAGTTATTTAACGATTATGATTCTTTGTACAAAAAAATTCAAATTGTACCTTAAGAATATGAATGAAAAAGCCCGGTTAAGGGTTTTTATAATGTTTTGTGAGTTTTTATGACTTTAAAAGACTCAAAAATAATTTCTAGGACAAGAAAACGTCCTTTTAGGTAAAAAGGAATGAAAATGGCCAAAAATGTATGTTGGTCAAAGTTTGACCAAAAACGTCGACGGTTGACCAAAAAGTCAACTGTTGACCACGGGAGTCAAATCTCGGCAAGAAAGTCACCTGTCGACAAGAAAGTCAATGGTGGACGAGAAAGCAAAAATTGACCCCAAAAAGTTAAAGAAAAGACGGTACGAGTAAAATCGCCGCAGTATAGAATTATACTGTATAGGCCGTTTTTACTGATAAAATGATATGTTTAGAACTTAAAACCACCATAGAAAGACAAGCACATTAAGTAGAATTAAAGGGCAAAAGGGTTTTAAGAAATAAGGAAATTTTTATACAGTTTGTTTTCACACAGATAAATTTTGGACTGCCGTTCGGTAAACTAATACTGTGCATAAGTGAATCCAGTATTAGAAATACCTGTGTTAAAACAATAATGGACTGCATAACAAGGTAAAGAGCCAAACAAACCTTAGAATGGCTTACCTCATTCACCTTTTGGATTATGACATCATTATGTCATTTAAAAAAAATTGGAAAGTATTTGGTTGGCATTAGCCATGCAATGGCCGGCCACATGCCCCCCCCCTAAGTCCAATTTCTGATTTTTTGAGGACTAAAGTGTGCAATTTCAAGAAGTTTCAACCTCTATAAATAGGGGTGCCATAATTCAAAGAAAAATTAGAGAAAAACAACCAAACTTTGGCCAAATTTTCCTCCACCAAATCCGAACTTCAACAAGAGTGAAAGGAAGGAAATTTTGCAAAAACCAAGTGTGTTTTAAGCCTAGGGATAGTCGGTTTTACCTTAGAGAGCAAGCAAGGAAGTTTGAAAAAAAATTGGAACCCAATTCTAGGCCAAGGGCCGGTTGTGTGGGGCAAGAGAAAAGCAAGAGAAAAAAGTTGAATTCAAAGGGGATTTAGAGTTTTGAGTGTTGGTTTCCACTTAGAACATCATTTAAGAGCACTTGAGCATTTGGTGCACAAGTTGGCCAAAGGACCGGCTGTTGGAGAGGGAAAAAGGGGAGCCAAGAGCCAATCCAAAAATTCGGATCCAAGGTGAGGTAAAATTCCAAGTTCTTAAGCTTTCATTTAAATTTCAATTGGAGAAATTTAAATGTATTTAAGTATGTGTTGTAATGAGCATAAGCTCACTTTAATTTTCTGCCCTAAATTAAGATTATAGGCTATGTGCTTGTTATGGTTAGGATTTATGGTTTGGTGGTTATGATTTTTGCATGCTAGATGTTTGTGAAATGGTTAGGGTTTTTGTACATTATGTTTGATGCTAAATTTGATTTGCATGTTGAATATTGGATGTTAGAAAACGCTGCATGACCACTTTCTAGGCTCCCGCTGAGTTCGGTTGAGGTAGGGTGAACGTTTTAGGACGTAAACAAAATTTTAAACCGAAAACTACCAACTCGGGTAGAAATTGGCCAGTTTCGGGAAAAACAGTTTTTGAGGCTTCTAGAGGCCGAATCAGGGGAAACTCAAAACATGAAAGTTTTTAAGTAGAGTTTTTCCTAGAGGACAACGCGGACAGTTTTGTAAAATGAGGCTCCAATGGCCTCGGTTTTTATCAAAACCCGTGCCTAAGGTGCCCAGGACCCGAGCACGGCCAGGACAAGTTCCTCAGGGGTTTTGACCACGAAAACGCCAGAACTGGGTTTTACCCAAAACATAAAAGTTGTAGAGTTTTTAAATTTTACAACTTTCATGAAGACAAGTTTTACAGATTCAGTCTGGATTTTAAGATGAAAATGAATTTCGGAGAACTGTACAGGAATTATGGAAATCCTGTACAGGATTTACAAAGTTAACACAGAAAATGCATATTTTTGTAATTACACTGCAAAATTGACATTGAGAAACTGTTCCAAAGGCAGTCTCCAATAGTCAATAATTTTATATGACTCCTTTTAAGGTTTTCAGTTTTTTTTAAAGATTGAACAAAAGGATTTTTAAACCAAAACCTAAGAATTCTTTTCTAAGGAAATAAGTTTGTTTTTAAAACCTAAGTTAAAGATTTAACCGGTTAGGGTTACTTAGGTAACCAATTAAGACAAGGTAAAGATAAGTAAGGTTATATAAGAATGTTGGTTATATTACCAACAGTTCTAACCCTTACTTTTATTAATCTCAGAACGTCGCACGCCGAAGTGTCCCAACGGGATTTAACTCGACTTCTGGACACAGCTTTTACGAACGAGGTAAGTACAACTCCGCCTACAGCATGGGCTTTGTTGTGTATACTTGCCAAAGTATGATGAAAATGCTATGTAGTGTAAATGTTACCTCGTATGTGTTGTAGATAGTTTTAAGTTATAGGAAATGTTATAGAAAATGTCATGCTTTGTAGTATGCTATGATTATGTGTTAAGAGTATGTTATAAAATGCTATAATGATATGCTATGTTATATGCTATGGTATGCTATGTGTTATAAAAAGTTGAAATGCTATGATTTAGAATGCCATGGAATAGGTTATGATGATAAGATTATAAATTAATTGTGTGACATATCACGATGTATGCTCACTAATTAATACAATTAAGTATGAGATAATGAAAGTTATGATGGCAAATAATTTGCCTGTGTCGTACCGACCCGCGTTAGGTCGGGTTGAACTATGGATTGAATTGGAAATGGTTTGGCCGCCCCAACCAATTCATAGTTGCGCGCCCGGTACGAACACTTACGTTATGGGGCCCACGAGATAAGACAAGATAAGTTATGATAAGTTAAGAAAGCAAGTTAAGATTAATCAAGCAAGCATAATGAAGCATAAATGGCTCATGCATAAGTTAAGATAAGTTATATTACGTAATGCTTAAGTTATGATTATTGTGGTATGCTAGTTAGGATATGTGTGATGTGTTTTATTTAAAGTAAATTGCGGTATAGAATAGTTGTACTTGCTGAGCGAAAGCTCACTGTCTTACGTCTGTGCTGTAGGTAAGCAGCCTGGAAATAATTCTTGATGCAAGATGGAGGGCATGGATTGGCGGACTGTGAAATGTGGGAATAAACCGCTACGCGTTTCGTTATATTATGTAATTATGAAATAAGTTTTATTTACACCCAAACAACGTAATTAATGTTCGATATACATTTATATTTCGTATGTCAGTACAGTATAAAAAAAAAAAAAAAAAAAATTTCCGCTGTGTAAGTTATGTATGTATGTACGATATGTATGTATGGTAACGACCTGTGCTAGGCGGGTCGTTACAGAGTTGGTATCAGAGCGGTTCCCTGCGATCAAATTTCACAGTCAGCCTGCCATCGCCGCCATCATTGTAAGTTAAAAATTTTATTTTCGTATATTAATAATTATTATGCGCCTATATTATGATAGACTTGACGATATGGACCCGGACCAAGTCGACGCGGACCGAGAGGCGACGAGGTCATTCTTTCAGTCGTGTCCGCTTATGTTTGACGGCACGAGACGTACGGTACCAGTGGCAGCATGGTTGTATGATATGGAGTTGATCTTCCATACCTGCCACATTGAGGCCCGGCTACAGGTTTCCTTGGCTAGCCGATGTTTCGCTGTTGACGCTAGGATATGGTGGATCACCCTTGGAGAGCGTCAGTTGTCGAGCCGCACGTGGCCGCATTTTCGCACGGCAGTGATGGCTCGTTACGGGCCGATGATAGGCGAGGGAGCGGGCGATGTACTCCGCGATGTGAGATCTATGAGGACATGCACCACACTCGTTACCTCAGCTACGTAGCTGATTGGCACGCGTATCCTCAGGAGACGATGGCCCATTATTGTCGACGATTCCAGGAGTCGATGCTGCCATACATTCCTCAGTATCTGCAGAGTCCCGAGCTGCAGGCCTTAGTTATTCTGAGGAACGGATTGCCTATTCAGATCCGGCAGTACATTCCTGAACCCATGCTCGGTTTGTCAGTTGGACACATGATTGAGGCTATTTTGGGAGTCGAGGCTAACATTCACGATATGCCAGCCCCGGATTTGGTAGAGGCTCAGCAGGCGCCAGTAGAGGACGCCGAGATACCAGAGCCGGTGTATGAGCCAGATCCAGCCTACCAGGAGGACCCGATGGCTGCCGACCCGATGCCAGAGGTACCTGCTCATGAGGTCGACTTTGAGGCCGAGGCTGATGACTATGACGGGGATGATGAGATGGACGTTCCCGAGGACCCGATTCCTCCTATTATCGTATTATCGAGTGATGAGGAGGATGATGAGGAGCCAGATCCTGAGTTAGAGCACGCAGGTTGGCTGGACTTCGAGGAGGATCCGGAGGAGATCTTCGATGAGGACGGAGAGGCCGACTCCGACGTCTCAGTAGTCACAGTTGTAGAGTTAGATTAGGATTAGATCGATCGATTATGTATATATTTTTGCTTTTAAGACTGTTTGTACTAGCTTATTATTTTTTGAGATAGGCTTGTACTTATGTACGATGGTAAAGTGGTAGACACTTCCATCATATTTTTGACCCTGTGTATACAGTATGACGAACATATATGTACGTATATTATTGTAAATATGATGTACTTTTTGTAAATGTACAAAAGATAAGTTCAAAGTATGGTATGAATGATAAATGTTATGTTATGAGATACAATGTCTGTATTATGACTATGAATACTATGATAAGTATGTAATGTTAAGTATTACATTATGATAAGATAAATGATGAATGAAAGAAAGGATATTAATAGTATGATAATATCTTTTCTAAATGATATGATAGGATGGTACGCCCACGTCGAGCAACGCCAGTAAATCCGCCCGAGCCGGATTTCGCGACAATTGTTGCAAATTTGCAAAGACAGCTGCTCGAACAGCAGCAAGAAACTAACAGATTGCGAGAACAGATAGCGCAATTGAATCAGAGGCCCCAAGTGAACGAAGTTCCACCCCCAGTACAACAGGTACCGCCAGTGGTACCTCAAGTTCCAGAGGTCCAACCAGAGATTCCTCGGAATGCTGAGATTCCGATGGCACAAGCAGGAGGACAAGACAATGTACAGCTAGTGCGGGAGGATCTACTGTACGAGAGATTCAGGCGGATGAAGGCGCCTGAATTTGAAGGGGTAACTACCCAATCGCCGCCGATAATTGGTTGATTGATATCCAGGTTATTTGGATTTCATGCGGCTTACAGAACAGGAGAAGGTTCTCTGTGCTTCATTTGCCTTGAAGAAAGATGCACGGCACTGGTGGATGACCGTTCAAATGCGGCGGGATGTCATGGCCATGAACTGGCAGGATTTTGTAACCGAATTCCGTGCCATGTACTACAACGCGGAGATACTGGCGACTCAGCAAGATGAGTTCACCAGTTTACGACAGGGATCGATGACGGTTATGGAGGCCGTAAAGAAATTTGAGCAACTAGCCCGTCTGTGTCCGGAACTGGTTCCGAATGAAAAGGAAAAGGTCAGAAGGATGATGAAGATGTTCCGCACAGACATCTCCAAGCAGGTCAGTGCAGGCAGTAGCCCACCTACCCTGGTATCTGATTGTGTCAGTAGAGCGATAAGAGCTGAGTACTGGATCAACCAGGACAAGGAAGCTAGGGCTCAGATTTTTAAAGCCAGAAAGGAGGAAAAGGCCGTGGTAAAGCAGACACAGCCTCGTCAAAACGCTGAGACCAACCAGAAGGGCCAGACCAGTAGCCCTGCCCAGAATTCCAAGCAGTTTGGAAAGAATAAGAGAAAGGGTAATTTCACGGGCCAGGGACAACAGAAGAACTTCCCACAGAAGAGTAATAATCGGGGAAGGGATGGTAACAGCGTTGAGTATCCGCAGTGTGCCAAATGCGGAAAGAAGCATCCAGGGGTATGCAGAATGGGGACAAATGTTTGTTACCTATGTGGCAAGGAGGGGCATTTTGCCAGAAGCTGCAACCAGAACCCCCAAAACCAGAACCCTCCACCATCTAACCGAAATGCACCTGGTCAATTACACGCAGTCCAAGCCAGACTCGAAGGACCCTCGATCACGCAAGGCAGATTGGAGGCTCCTGAACCTCAAGCCAGGATCTATGCTTACACGAGAGGAGATGCTGAAGCAGGAACTTCTCACGTGGTGACAGGTCAGATCTCTATCACCACTCATGAAGCTATTGCCTTGTTTGATTCTGGAGCCACTCACTCGTTTATATCCTTAGAGTTCGCCCAGAAGTTAGGAAGAGGTGTTGATAAGTTAGAGCAGCCTTTCAAAACTTCTCTGCCATCCGGAGAAATTTTATGGTCCGATTTCTGGATACAGAATATTCCCGTAATTATTTGTGGTAGAGAATTGTATGTAGATCTCATCGCGATCCGACTTCAGGATTTCGATGTGATCTTAGGGATGGACTTCTTGGGCAAGTACAACGCCAAGATCGACTGCCGGAAGCGTTGTGTGGCTTTCAATCCCTACGATGAAGAGGAGTTCAATTTCCATGGACAGTCTCGGAACTCAACAACCAGATTGGTCACGGCAATGAAAGCTTGGAAAATGTTAGCTAGTGGCTGTCAGGGGTACTTAGCTAACATGGTGGACAAGGATCGAGAGATGGAATTAACGCCGGAAGATGTCCCCATTATTAAGGAATATGTGGATATCTTTCCGAAGGATTTGCCAGGGCTTCCGCCAGAACGTGAAATTTCGTTCGAGATCGAGTTGCTACCTGGAGCTGCTCCGATATCGAAAGCACCTTACCGCATGGCACCAGCTGAGCTTAGAGAACTGCAAGTGCAATTACAAGAGTTGCTCGACAAGGGATTCATCCGACAGAGTTACTCTCCGTGGGGAGCGCCTGTTTTGTTCGTTAAGAAAAAGGATGGATCGTTGCGTATGTGTATCGACTATCGCGAGCTGAATAAGATCACAATCAAGAACAAGTATCCCCTCCCGAGGATAGACGATCTGTTTGATCAGCTTAGAGGAGCAGTGGTATTTTCAAAGGTCGATCTGCGATCAGGTTATCATCAGCTCAAGATCAAGGAGTCAGATATCTCCAAGACGGCTTTTCGTACGCGCTATGGACACTACGAATTCTTGGTTATGCCGTTTGGACTGACCAACGCCCCAGCTGCTTTCATGGATCTTATGAACAGAGTG
The DNA here is from genome assembly GCA_025413025.1 of Ficus hispida. NCBI lineage: Eukaryota > Viridiplantae > Streptophyta > Magnoliopsida > Rosales > Moraceae > Ficus > Ficus hispida. The sequence goes on from CM046372.1 coordinate 14,868,258, forward strand.
TTCAAAGAATATTTGGATAAGTTCGTTATCGTCTTTATTGACGATATTTTGATTTATTCAAGGTCCCAGGAAGAACATAAGCAGCATTTGAGAGTAGTGATGGAGACGTTGAGACGACATCGCTATATGCCAAGTTCACAAAATGTGAATTTTGGCTAGAAAAGGTGCATTTCTTGGGGCATGTGGTGTCCAAAGAAGGATTTCTGTGGATCCTGCTAAGGTAGAGGCAGTTAGTTTATGGCCCAGACCTAAGAATGTTACGGAAATCAGGAGTTTCCTTGGATTAGCTGGCTATTATCGGCGATTCGTAGAGGGATTTTCAAAGATCGCAACCCCTCTTTCTGCTCTTACCCGGAAAGGAAGGAATTTCGAGTGGACATCGAAATGTGAAGAGAACTTTCAGGAGCTAAAAAAGAAGCTTACTAGCGCCCCAGTGTTAGTAATTCCTGACGTAGATGCGGGAAATTTCGTTATTTACAGTGATGCTTCCAAAATAGGACTTGGAGCGGTCCTGATGCAACATGGAAAGGTGGTCGCCTATGCCTCACGACAATTGAAGGAGCACGAAAAGAACTACCCTACGCACGATCTGGAGTTAGCAGCGGTAGTTTTTGCACTCAAGATCTGGAGGCACTACTTATACGGGAATAAATGCGAAATTTACACAGACCACCAGAGCCTCAAGTACATTTTTACTCAAAAGAGCTCAACATGAGACAACGTAGATGGCTAGAACTTGTGAAGGATTATGATTGTGAAATCCTTTACCATCCTGGAAAGGCAAACCGGGTGGCAGATGCTTTAAGTCGGAAATCGGTAGGCATGCTGATGTCTATTGAGATTTTTCCGAAGCCACTACAAAGAGAAATTTCTGAGTTCAACTTGGAGCTGTTGACGGGAAGATTGTCCTCTCTGACCCTCCAGTCCAATCTTTTGGAAGTTATCAAGACGCATCAAGGAAAAGACCCATCTTTGATGAAGGTGCAACTTTTCAATGAAAAGAACAAGGAGTTTAAGACCTCTGCCGATGGTGTTATCTACTACAAAGAAAGGATTTGTGTTCCCGACTTTAAGTTTTTGAAGGATCAGATACTATCAGAGGCACATAAGACGCCGTATTCAGTGCATCCAGGAGCTTCCAAGATGTACAAAGATCTCCGAGAGAATTATTGGTGGCCAAGCATGAAGAATGAGATAGCAAAGTACGTGTCAAAATGCCTAACTTGCCAGAGAGTGAAGGCCGAACATCGACATCCAGGCGGAGAATTGCAGAAGATAGAGCTTCCCGAATGGAAATGGGAGCAAATCACTATGGATTTTGTCGTAGGACTGCCCAGAACTTCAAATGGGAATGACACAATCTGGGTGGTTGTTGATCGACTAACCAAATCCGCCCACTTCATCGCTATCAAAGCCACTTATTCGGTAGAAAAATTGGCTGAAGTCTACGTATCCCAGATCGTCAGATACCATGGAGTACCGAAATCGATCATCTCGGACCGTGATGGACGTTTCACTTCTCGATTTTGGACAAGTGTGCACAATGCTATGGGGTCGAACTGAAGTTTAGTACGGCTTTCCATCCCCAAACTGACGGTCAATCAGAACGAACCATCCAGACGCTAGAAGATATGTTGAGAGCATGTGTTCTGGATTTCATGGGAAACTGGGATCAGAAGCTGCAAATGATCGAATTTTCATATAACAATAGCTATCATGCTTCGATTGGTATGGCTCCCTTTGAAGCATTGTATGGAAGGAAATGTCGATCCCCCATTCATTGGCAGGAGGTGGGTCAGAAGCAGCTTCAAACCACGGATTTTATCCGAAAGACTTCAGAGGATATTAAAAAGATTAAACAAAGGCTAGATGTGGCTTTCAGTCGTCAGAAAAGCTATGCTGACAAGCGTAGAAGGCCTTTGGAATTCCAAGTCGGAGATGCGGTATTCATAAAGATAGCTCCAATGAAGGGAGTAATGCGTTTTGGCAAGAAAGGGAAGCTTAGTCCAAGGTATACTGGACCATTTGAAATCCTTGAAAGAGTTGGGAAAGTAGCTTATAAGCTTGCCCTACCGCCAGAACTTGCGTCAATGCACAATGTATTCCACATCTCGATGCTCAAAAAGTATGTGTCAGACCCTTCTCATGTGCTTAACCAGGAACCAGTGGAAGTTCAAACGGACTTAACTTATGAAGAAAAGCCCGTACGAATATTAGATCGGGAAGAGAAGGTCTTAAGGAATAAGACGATTCCCATGGTTAAAGTGTTGTGGCGAAACCACAAGGTTGAAGAAGCAACCTGGGAATTAGAAGATAGTATGAGGAAGAACTACCCCGGTTTGTTCTAATTTTCGAGGACGAAAATTTTTAAGGGGGGTAGATTGTAATACCTAGTTATTTAACGATTATGATTCTTTGTACAAAAAAATTCAAATTGTACCTTAAGAATATGAATGAAAAAGCCCGGTTAAGGGTTTTTATAATGTTTTGTGAGTTTTTATGACTTTAAAAGACTCAAAAATAATTTCTAGGACAAGAAAACGTCCTTTTAGGTAAAAAGGAATGAAAATGGCCAAAAATGTATGTTGGTCAAAGTTTGACCAAAAACGTCGACGGTTGACCAAAAAGTCAACTGTTGACCACGGGAGTCAAATCTCGGCAAGAAAGTCACCTGTCGACAAGAAAGTCAATGGTGGACGAGAAAGCCAAAAATTGACCCCAAAAAGTTAAAGAAAAGACGGTACGAGTAAAATCGCCGCAGTATAGAATTATACTGTATAGGCCGTTTTTACTGATAAAATGATATGTTTAGAACTTAAAACCACCATAGAAAGACAAGCACATTAAGTAGAATTAAAGGGCAAAAGGGTTTTAAGAAATAAGGAAATTTTTATACAGTTTGTTTTCACACAGATAAATTTTGGACTGCCGTTCGGTAAACTAATACTGTGCATAAGTGAATCCAGTATTAGAAATACCTGTGTTAAAACAATAATGGACTGCATAACAAGGTAAAGAGCCAAACAAACCTTAGAATGGCTTACCTCATTCACCTTTTGGATTATGACATCATTATGTCATTTAAAAAAAAATTGGAAAGTATTTGGTTGGCATTAGCCATGCAATGGCCGGCCACATGCCCCCCCCCTAAGTCCAATTTCTGATTTTTTTGAGGACTAAAGTGTGCAATTTCAAGAAGTTTCAACCTCTATAAATAGGGGTGCCATAATTCAAAGAAAAATTAGAGAAAAGCAACCAAACTTTGGCCAAATTTTCCTCCACCAAATCCGAACTTCAACAAGAGTGAAAGGAAGGAAATTTTGCAAAAACCAAGTGTGTTTTAAGCCTAGGGATAGTCGGTTTTACCTTAGAGAGCAAGCAAGGAAGTTTGAAAAAAAATTGGAACCCAATTCTAGGCCAAGGGCCGGTTGTGTGGGGCAAGAGAAAAGCAAGAGAAAAAAAGTTGAATCCAAAGGGGGATTTAGAGTTTTGAGTGTTGGTTTCCACTTAGAACATCATTTAAGAGCACTTGAGCATTTGGTGCACAAGTTGGCCAAAGGACCGGCTGTTGGAGAGGGAAAAAGGGGAGCCAAGAGCCAATCCAAAAATTCGGATCCAAGGTGAGGTAAAATTCCAAGTTCTTAAGCTTTCATTTAAATTTCAATTGGAGAAATTTAAATGTATTTAAGTATGTGTTGTAATGAGCATAAGCTCACTTTAATTTTCTGCCCTAAATTAAGATTATAGGCTATGTGCTTGTTATGGTTAGGATTTATGGTTTGGTGGTTATGATTTTTGCATGCTAGATGTTTGTGAATTGGTTAGGGTTTATGTACATTATGTTTGATGCTAAATTTGATTTGCATGTTGAATATTGGACGTTAGAAAACGCTGCATGACCACTTTCTAGGCTCCCGCTGAGTTCGGTTGAGGTAGGGTGAACGTTTTAGGACGTAAACAAAATTTTAAACCGAAAACTACCAACTCGGGTAGAAATTGGCCAGTTTCGGGAAAAACAGTTTTTGAGGCTTCTAGAGGCCGAATCAGGGGAAACTCAAAACATGAAAGTTTTTAAGTAGAGTTTTTCCTAGAGGACAACGCGGACAGTTTTGTAAAATGAGGCTCCAATGGCCTCGGTTTTTACCAAAACCCGTGCCTAAGGTGCCCAGGACCCGAGCACGGCCAGGACAAGTTCCTCAGGGGTTTTGACCACGAAAACGCCAGAACTGGGTTTTACCCAAAACATAAAAGTTGTAGAGTTTTTAAATGTTTACAACTTTCATGAAGACAAGTTTTACAGATTCAGTCTGGATTTTAAGATGAAAATGAATTTCGGAGAACTGTACAGGAATTATGGAAATCCTGTACAGGATTTACAAAGTTAACACAGAAAATGCATATTTTTGTAATTACACTGCAAAATTGACATTGAGAAACTGTTCCAAAGGCAGTCTCCAATAGTCAATAATTTTATACGACTCCTTTTAAGGTTTTCAGTTTTTTTAAAAGATTGAACAAAAGGATTTTTAAACCAAAACCTAAGAATTCTTTTCTAAGAAATAAGTTTGTTTTTAAAACCTAAGTTAAAGATTTAACCGGTTAGGGTTACTTAGGTAACCAATTAGACAAGGTAAAGATAAGTAAGGTTATATAAGAATGTTGGTTATATTACCAACAGTTCTAACCCTTACTTTTATTAATCTCAGAACGTCGCACGCCGAAGTGTCCCAACGGGATTTAACTCGACTTTGGACACAGCTTTTACGAACGAGGTAAGTACAACTCCGCCTACAGCATGGGCTTTGTTGTGTATACTTGCCAAAGTATGATGAAAATGCTATGTAGTGTAAATGTTACTCTTATGTGTTGTAGATAGTTTTAAGTTATAGGAAATGTTATAGAAAATGTCATGCTTTGTAGTATGCTATGATTATGTGTTAAGAATATGTTATAAAATGCTATGATGATATGCTATGTTATATGCTATGGTATGTTATGTGTTATAAAAAGTTGAAATGCTATGATTTAGAATGCCATGGAATAGGTTATGATGATAAGATTATAAATTAATTGTGTGACATATCACGATGTATGCTCACTAATTAATACAATTAAGTATGAGATAATGAAAGTTATGATGGCAAATAATTTGCCTGTGTCGTACCGACCCGCGTTAGGTCGGGTTGAACTATGGATTGAATTGGAAATGGTTTGGCCGCCCCAACCAATTCATAGTTGCGCGCCCGGTACGAACACTTACGTTATGGGGCCCACAAGATAAGACAAGATAAGTTATGATAAGTTAAGAAAGCAAGTTACGATTAATCAAGCAAGCATAATGAAGCATAAATGGCTCATGCATAAGTTAAGATAAGTTATATTATGTTATGCTTAAGTTATGATTAGTGTGGTATGCTAGTTAGGATATGTGTGATGTGTTTTATTTAAAGTAAATTGCGGTATAGAATAGTTGTACTTGCTGAGCGAAAGCTCACTGTCTTACGTCTGTGCTGTAGGTAAGCAGCCTGAAATAATTCTTGATGCAAGATGGAGGGCATGGATTGGCGGACTGTGAAATGTGGGAATAAACCGCTACGCGTTTCGTTATATTATGTAATTATGAAATAAGTTTTATTTACACCCAAACAACGTAATTAATGTTCGATATACATTTATATTTCGTATGTCAGTACAGTATAAAAAAAAAAAAAAATTTCCGCTGTGTAAGTTATGTATGTACGATATGTATGTATGGTAACGACCTGTGCTAGGCGTCCTTTAACGGTTTAGTCACTAAATTCACATGTTTCACACCCCGATATCATCTTTTTTTTTTTTTTTTTTTTGGGAAAAGTGGATATCACCATTTTGAAATTGGAAAGGGAAAATAAAAATTATTCGATAAAAGCTGGCAACTTTAGTGGTCCTTGAATTTGCTTAAAAACACGACAAAGTTACATAAAATAAACGAGTTAATCATGGAGTGGTACAACTGTGTTGCCACCAATTCAAGGATTGAAATCAATATTTCTATCGATATTTTGATGAAAATTTCTGTATTTTAAAAGTATCGAAATTAAAATAGGAGTGTCGTGTCTTTTTCGCAGAATATCCACAAAATTTCCATGGAAATTTCAGTAAATATCAATTTTTTTTATGGAAATATCAATTTCTGTAAAAAGTATAGTAGTACATG
>CM046372.1:14874553-14916988 GCA_025413025.1 Ficus hispida
TAAAACTTTAATAAACTCATTTAAGGCTGAAAACTGCTTTTGAAATAGTTTTCATAGTCAAAACAGGAAATGTTGATGTGAAAATACAGTTTTCTGTATGTTTGTAGAAAATCCTGTGCAGGAATTTCTTGTTCTCTGCACAGTTTTTATAGTTCAGGTTGTATTTAAAAATCCAAATGGAATTTGAAAAACTTGTCTTCACGAAAGTTCTTGCTCTTGAGAAATTCTAAAACTTTCATGTTTTAAGAAAAACCCAGTTCTGCTTGGATTCGTACCAGTTTTAATTTGAAACCCACTGGTCGTGTAAACTAGGTCTGGGCAGTTTAGTCTCGGATTTTCGTAAAAACGGAGGCCATTGGAGCCTCATTTTGCAAATCCGTCCGCTCCTAGGAAAAACTGTTCTGAACAACTTTTGTGTTTTAAGTTTTGCCTAATTCGGCCTCAAAAGGCCTCAAAATCGGCTTGCCGTAAAACTGGTCAGGATCCACCCGAGCCTGGCAGTTTTTCGGTTTAGAATTCGTTTTACGTCCTAGACGTGGAACCTAGCTCAACCAGCCACCGCGGGAGCTCTAATATCAATCATGCAGCGGTTTCTAACGTTCAATATTCAACATGCAAGCCAATTTGAACAACATTCATAACCATGCAAAACCTTAAGCATTCAATCAAACACAAAGCATGCATATAAAACCACCAACCATAAAATCCTAATTAACCAAGCACATAACCTAAATTTCTTAACTAAGGCAGGGAATTAAAGTGAGCTTATGCTCTTACAAACTTTGCTTGAAATACATTTAAATTTCTCAATTGAAATTTAAATGAAAAGTATAGGGTTTGAGGGAATTTACCTAGCTTCTACCCAAGGGTTTGGCTTGCTAGATTTGGTTCTCCCTTGGTCCCTCCTTGCTGCCACTAGGTCCGGCCCCTTTGGCTTGCTTGGCTCCAAACTTTTTCAGCCACTCTAGCACCAAGATCCGGTCACCACAACCTCAAAAATCCGGCCTCCAACTTGGTTAGTTCCTCCCTTTTTCCTTTCCCTCTACAGCCGGCCTCTTGGCCAAAAGATTGTCCAAAACTTTCCAACTCTTTCTTGCTTGCTCTCCACACAAAATCCGACCACCCTAAGCTCTAATCACTCTTGGTTTTGGCAAAATTTCCTTTCTCTCCTTCCTTCTCACTCTCGGTTTTTGGTGAAGAAAAATTGGCAAGAGTTTGGTTGCTTTTCTCTAATTTTTTTGAATTATGGGGTCACCTATTTATAGAGGTGGGGGAAGTTTCAAAAATTGGAATTTGACCCCAAAAAAAACAAGAAATCACACAATGGGAGGGGTATAGGTGGCCGGCCAAGGTGGTTCTAGAACCACCAAACTTACTTTCCAAATTTTTGCTAAATCCTTAATGATGTCATTAATCAAAAGGTGGTGATATCACACTAAGGCTTTGTTTGGCTTTTCCTTAATGTAGTCCACTTTAATTCTAGCACAGATATTTATAATACTGCTTTCACTAATACACAGTACAATTTAATACTGTTATTTTAAACTGCAGTCCAAAATTCATCTGTGTAGAAATGGACTGTATAAAAATTTTCTTATACAATCAAACTTCTTGGCCAAAGATAACCTAACTAATGTGCTTGATTTTCTATGGTGGTTTTTGAATCTTAAACATACCATTTTATCCGTAAAAATGGCTTTTACACGGTACAATTTTTATACTGAAAAATATTTAACCGTACCGCCTCATTTTCGATTTTTCGGGTCAACCATTGACTTTCTTGTCAATCATTGACTCTCTTGTCAAAATTTGACTATCATGAATTCATGAAATTTCGTCATACCTTTTTGCTTAAAAGGCCTATCATGAAGTCTCGTAATTAATTTACCGAGAACTCAATCATATACTGATAAAATCATGAATTTTGTATTAATATTCATAATTTTCATAAAATTGCACATAAACACATAATACGAACTATAAATTTCTTATTTACAAGAAAATTGTGAGTTCGTGAAAATTTCGATTATTACAATCTACCCTCCTTAAAGAATTTTCGTCCTCGAAAATCAGAACAATTCGGGGTAGCTTTTCTTCATCTCATCCTCGCGTTCCCAGGTTGCCTCCTCAATCTCATGATTTCGCCATAGGACCTTAACTAATGGTATAACCTTGTTCCTTAGCACCTTTTCTTCTCGGGCTAAGATTCGAACTGGTTTCTCCTCATAGGTCAGATCTTCGTGAACCTCAATTGGTTCGTGGTCCAATACATGGGATGGATCCGAGATGTACTTCTTCAGCATCGACACATGAAATACATTGTGTACATATGCTAATTCCTGGGGCAAAGCCAACCTATAGGCCACGTTGCCAATTCTTTCTAATATTTCGAATGGCCCTATGTATCGTGGACTCAATTTCCCCTTCTTTCCGAATCTCATAACTCCCTTGAATGGAGCAATTTTGAGGAAGACCAAGTCTCCTACTTGGAATTCTAGAGGCCTTCTGCGTTTGTCGGCATAGCTCTTTTGTCGACTAAATGCAGTTTCCATCCGTCGGCGTATAAGTTTCACGGCCTCAGTGGTTTTTTGAACAAAATCCGTGGACACAAGTTCCTTTTCCCTGGTCTCGTACCAATGGACTGGAGATCTGCACCTTCTCCCATACAGGGCTTCATAAGGAGCCATTCCAATTGAAGCTTGGAAACTGTTGTTGTACGAGAATTCAATCAAAGGAAGCTTCTTATCCCAAGTTCCTTTGAAATCCATCACAGACGCTCGCAACATGTCTTCCAGGGTCTGAATGGTCCTCTCGGATTGCCCGTCCGTTTGAGGATGAAAAGCTGTACTAAAGGTAAGCTTGGTACCCATGGCTTGATGTACACTTCTCCAGAACTTAGAAGTGAAACGACCATCACGATCAGAGATGATTGTCTTTGGAATCCCATGGTAGCGAACAATCTGCGCGACGTATAGTTCCGCCAGCTGTTCCACCGAAAAGCTAAGCTTGATGGCGATAAAGTGTGCAGACTTCGTCAAACGATCAACAATCACCCATATAGCATCATTGCCACTGGAAGTTCGGGGTAGTCCAACCACGAAATCCATCGTCACTTGGTCCCATTTCCATTCTGGGATGGAAATTTTCTGCAACTCTCCCCCCGGACGTTGGTGTTCTGCCTTCACCCTTTGACATGTAAGGCATTTGCTGACGAATGTAGCGACGTCATTCTTCATTCTGGGCCACCAAAAACTTTCCTTCAAGTCTTGGTACATCTTTGTAGCTCCTGGATGGACGGAATACGGAGTCTCATGAGCTTCCTTCATGATTTGTTCCTTCAACTTGTCGTCGTTAGGGATGCATAATCTATTTTTCCGATAGAGTATGCCCTCATCCGATATGTTGAAGTCCGACTCGTTTCCTTCCAAGACCTCGTTCCTTGTTCTGAGCAGCGAGGCATCTCCTTCTTGTCGCTCTTTCATACCATCTAAAATGGTAGGTTGGAAGGTTAGGGCAGCTAAACTTCCCGTAATAAGCTCTATTCCAGCTTCTATTAGCTCCTTCTGAAGAGGTTCGGTCAATGGCTGTATTGACATCAACGAGGAAGATGACTTCCGACTGAGGGCATCAGCTACTTTGTTAGCCTTCCCTGGATGGTAACGGATGTCTATGTCATAATCCTTCACCAATTCGAGCCATCTTCTTTGCCTCATGTTAAGCTCTTTTTGTGTGAAGATATACTTCAAACTCTGATGATCTGTGTAGACTTCACACTTACTGCCGTAAAGGTAGTGCCTCCAGATTTTGAGCGCAAATACTACCGCCGCAAGTTCCAAATCATGCGTCGGGTAGTTCTTCTCATGATCCTTTAGCTGGCGTGAAGCATAAGCGATCACCTTTCCATTTTGCATGAGCACGGCTCCCAATCCTATTTTAGAAGCATCGCTGTATATCACGAAGTTTCCTTCTTCCACATTTGGAATTGTGAGAATCGGAGCGCGAGTCAGCCTGTTTTTCAGCTCTTGGAAGTGCTCTTCACACTTTGCAGTCCATTCGTACTTCTTTCCTTTCCGTGTAAGTGCAGTGAGTGGCGCTGCAATTTTAGCAAATCCTTCGACGAAACGTCGGTAGTAGCCCGCCAAGCCGAGGAAACTACGTACTTCGGTGACATTTTTCGGAGCTGGCCATTCACTTACTGCCTCAATCTTGGCCGGATCTACAGATATGCCGTTCTTGGAGACCACATGTCCTAAGAAATGGACCTTTTTCAACCAAAATTCACACTTTGTGAATTTAGCGTAGAGCTGGTTTTGCTTTAAAATTCGTAAAGCAATCCTTAAATGTTCCTCATGCTCCTCCTTTGATCTTGAATAAATCAAGATATCATCTATAAAGACAATAACAAATTTATCCAAGTAATCCTTGAATACTCGATTCATCAGGTCCATAAAGGCTGCTGGAGCATTTGTCAGTCCGAATGGCATAACGAGGAACTCGTAATGTCCATATCGTGTTCGAAAAGCTGTCTTGGGAACGTCTCCTTCCCTAATTCGAAGCTGGTGATATCCGGATCGCAGGTCAATCTTCGAGAAAATTGAAGTTCCTCTCAGCTGATCAAACAGATCGTCGATCCGAGGCAAGGGATACTTGTTCTTGATAGTTATCTTGTTCAATTCCCGATAGTCAATGCACATCCTAAGAGTGCCGTCCTTCTTTTTAACAAACAGAACCGGAGCTCCCCATGGCGAGTAGCTCTGACGAATGAATCCTCGATCCAAAAGCTCTCGTAACTGAATCTGCAGTTCCTTAAGTTCGGAAGGCGCCATCCTATAAGGTGCCTTAGATACTGGTGCCGATCCAGGAAGTAACTCAATCTCAAAGGAGATCTCTCGTTCTGGTGGCAGTCCTGGCAACTCTTCAGGAAAGACCTCTATAAATTCTCTGACTATCGGTACTTCCTCCGGTCTGCTCTCGGTTTCAAGCGTCTTATCCACTATGTTGGCTAGAAATCCCATACATCCTTCTGCCAACAATTTCCTAGCCTTCAGCGCAGAAATGAACATTTTCGGCTGTTTTGGAGTCGATCCTCTGAACATAAACTCCTTGTCTCCAACTGGCTTGAACGTGACCGTTCGTCGTGGACAGTCGATAACTGCGTTGTACTTCCCCAAGAAATCCATTCCCAAGATGACGTCGTAGTCGAATAGGTCAATGATGATCAAATTGACATACATTTCCCTACCACATATAATTATTGGAACATGACGTACCCAATAATCAGACAACAGAATCTCCCCGGAGGGTAATGCAGTCCTAAATGTTTTTCCGATCCTATCACTTGCTCTACCTAGTTTCTTAGCGAATCTAGGCGATGTGAACGAATGCGTAGCTCCAGAATCAATTAACACATAAGCATCTTGTTGAGCAAAAGGAAGCTGACCTGTCACCACTGTGGAAGGTCCAGCTTGAGCATCCTCCTTTGTGTAGGCGTAAATGCGTCCTTGAGGTTCTGGAGCTTCCAACCTGCCTTGGGAGATTTCGGGTCCCTCGAGCTTCATCTGTGCCGCATGAAGTTGAGGTCCCTGTCCTCTCTGTTGGTTCTGCGGACTCTGGGGGTTAAGATTGCAGCTTCTAGCATAGTGGCCTTCCTTGCCACAAAGAAAACAGCGACCGCTTCCAACACGGCACTCTCCCGGGTGCTTTCTCCCACATTTCTGACAAGTGGGATTATTGTTGTTATCAGGAGTATTTCTCTTTTGAGGAAAATTCTGTTGATTCCCCTGTCCTCCTGAATTCCACCTTCTCTTCTGCTGGTTGTTGCCGTACTGCCTGTTGTTGTTGTTCTGGCCCAAAGGTCCTCCTTGACCTTTCTGTTGCGGAGTTTGGCTTGGTCTTGCCTGAATCTGTTTAGCTTGGGCCTTCTCTTCCCTCTTCTCCTGGAAAAATTTAGCCCTTTGCTCCTTGTTCTGACCCACCCAATATTCAGCTCGAATTGCCCTGCTGACACATTCGGCAACAGTGAGTGGTGGATGGGGGCCACTGCTGATTACCACTGCTAAATCTGAGCGGAACATTCTCATCATTCTTCTTACTTTGTCCCTTTCGGAACTGATGAGGTGAGGGCAGAGACGTGCTAGCTGCTCAAACTTTTTGACAGCTTCGGCTACTGACAGATTTCCTTGGCGGAACTTGTCGAACTCGTCTTGTTGAGCCTCCATGACCTCAGTATTGAAGTACTTTTCCTTAAATTCCTCCACGAAGTCCTCCCATGACATCTGAGTCACATCTCGCCGGATCTGAACTGTTTCCCACCAGAGGCGAGCATCCTTTCGTAGCATGTACGATGCACAGAGGACTTTCTCCTGATCGTTGAGTCGGAGAAAATTTAAGGCGACCTGAAGATCAATCAGCCAGTTATCAGCCTCGATTGGGTTCGTAGACCCCTCGAATTCCGGTGCCTTCATGCGTCGAAATTTGTCATAGAGTTCTTCTGGAGCTCGAACCAGAGGCGCTGGTGGCACAGCTGCAGGCGCAACAGGTATTTCGAGGCCTATGGGATTCTCTGGAATCACCGGGTCAACATGAGGAACTTCCGGTGCTGCAGGTTGATTCACTTGTGCTGGTGGTACCCCAGCATCAGGAGGTCCTTGGTTTTGTTGAGCTATCTGAGCTCTAAGTCCTCCTATCTCCTGCTGTTGCGCTATCATCATCTGCCTTAGCTCATCCAGCTGAGCTGCAAGATCGATGTCCTGGGTCGGTACTCTTCTACGCTTTGGTGGCATGGTTCTGTACGGAAATAAGGAAATAAATTCAGTTTCTTGAAATCATGCCTTTTATATAGAACCATAATCTTCATTCCATATAAAAGCATAACATGAACATATCTGAATTCATCATGTTCTCGTTCGTATCTCCTTCACAACAGGAGTACCTAACCATAACATTTGGGGAAGATATAAAACTTTCCCATCATTTCCGTACGTCACCTAGTTATCGCCACCAAGCTAAGATACCACCCGACGTCATTCTTGTATCCGACATTCTCCAGCATGGCCATCGAAGACAGATACTTACTATGCATATAAAATCTTAACTCTAATCGTAAAAAAATAACATAACTTACTTGGGCCGTTGCAGAAGCGATGTGAGGCGAAGTGAAGTAGGCTGGCAGGATACCGCTCTGATACCAAACTGTGACGCCCCGACTTCCCAAGCCAGGTCGACACCATACTTACTTGTACTTATCTCACTTGAAAATTTGAGAATAATTTTTTTTTTTTCTTTAAAACATATTCACATAAATTATCTTGTGGAGAATAATATGTCACTCATATATATATATATATATATTAAACTGAGAATACCCTCTCGTGTCTTCAAACTTTATACATATAACAAAACATAATTTACTTTAGAATATTAAAATATTTGCTTAACATCGAATGCGGAAAATCATGCGTAGTGGTATCCCACACCGCCCTTCACTCGCCGCATCGTCTGCATAGCCCACCACTTAAATTGCAGGCTTTTTACCTACAGTATGAAATATAAGAGTGAGCTTTCGCCCAGCAAGTACAAACATAATCTCACAAAAATAATTTAATCATCTTAAAACATGTCAATCATCATGTAACTTATGCATGAGCCATTTATGATTGATTGAAAGTTTTATGCTTCATTTTAGACTCAATCTTTAACTTATCTTGTCTCAACATGTGGGCCCATAGTGTACGTACCGAAAGCGCGCAGCCTCCAGACAAAGCTAGGGTTTGCAAGGCCCTAACAGTTCTGGGAATTAAAACGTGACCCTCACGCATCAACGAGAGGTAAATGTCACAACTGGTTTTAAACATGTATCCTCCTCGATCACGGGAGGTTGGTACGACACCTTTCTTGATTATCTTACCACATGATTTAGCATTAGTGAACATGCTTCATGATGTCACTATGTCATATTCAAACTTTAACATTGGCCATATCATGGCATTCTTGAAACATGACATTTTATGTAACATGTTATAGCATATCATCACATAACATCATTTAACATCATACAACATAGCATGTACATTTTAACATAGCATATATGAAAATAGTATTTACTATTTTCATACTGTAGGTGAGGTTCGATACTTGCCTGAGATACTATGCCTGGGGTTTCGTTGATTTCCACTCTGACCTCGACTGCAGGTTACTTCCTGCTATTAGAAAGAACATAGGATAAGAATCCTATAAAATGTTGGTAACCTTTCCAACATTATGGTTATATGTCCTTTTACAAGCTTTGATCAACTACTAGGTTACTAATTGTAACCCTAGAGATTGTGGTTAATTATCTTGACCCATTAGGTTACTTGAGGTAACCTTGGGTATTAAACCCATATGATTAGTATTAAATTACTATTCTTATTATCGAGCCTAAGCCTTAGTAACTCGGTTATCCTTCCCGGTTACCACTCGTCATCTTTTGTTTTTACACTTTAGCTTTTAAATCCAATTTGGAAAATTGGCTAGAAAATCTTTTGTTTTACTTCAAAATTCGAGGTTTTTAAAGTAAAACTTTATATAACTCATTTAAGGCTGAAAACTGCTTTTGAAATAGTTTTCATAGTCAAAACAGGAAATGTTGATGTGAAAATACAGTTTTTCTGTATGTTTGTAGAAAATCCTGTGCAGGAATTTCTTGTTCTCTGCACAGTTTTTATAGTTCAGGTTGTATTTAAAAATCCAAATGGAATTTGAAAAACTTGTCTTCACGAAAGTTCTTGCTCTTGAGAAATTCTAAAACTTTCATGTTTTAAGAAAAACCCAGTTCTGCTTGGATTCGTACCAGTTTTAATTTGAAACCCACTGGTCGTGTAAACTAGGTCTGGGCAGTTTAGTCTCGGATTTTCGTAAAAACGGAGGCCATTGGAGCCTCATTTTGCAAATCCGTCCGCGCTGCCCTCTAGGAAAAACTGTTCTGAACAACTTTTGTGTTTTAAGTTTTGCCTAATTCGGCCTCAAAAGGCCTCAAAATCGGCTTGCCGTAAAACTGGTCAGGATCCACCCGAGCCTGGCAGTTTTTCGGTTTAGAATTCGTTTTACGTCCTAGACGTGGAACCTAGCTCAACCAGCCACCGCGGGAGCTCTAATATCAATCATGCAGCGGTTTCTAACGTTCAATATTCAACATGCAAGCCAATTTGAACAACATTCATAACCATGCAAAACCTTAAGCATTCAATCAAACACAAAGCATGCATATAAAACCACCAACCATAAAATCCTAATTAACCAAGCACATAACCTAAATTTCTTAACTAAGGCAGGGAATTAAAGTGAGCTTATGCTCTTACAAACTTTGCTTGAAATACATTTAAATTTCTCAATTGAAATTTAAATGAAAAGTATAGGGTTTGAGGGAATTTACCTAGCTTCTACCCAAGGGTTTGGCTTGCTAGATTTGGTTCTCCCTTGGTCCCTCCTTGCTGCCACTAGGTCCGGCCCCTTTGGCTTGCTTGGCTCCAAACTTTTTCAGCCACTCTAGCACCAAGATCCGGTCACCACAACCTCAAAAATCCGGCCTCCAACTTGGTTAGTTCCTCCCTTTTTCCTTTCCCTCTACAGCCGGCCTCTTGGCCAAAAGATTGTCCAAAACTTTCCAACTCTTTCTTGCTTGCTCTCCACACAAAATCCGACCACCCTAAGCTCTAATCACTCTTGGTTTTGGCAAAATTTCCTTTCTCTCCTTCCTTCTCACTCTCGGTTTTTGGTGAAGAAAAATTGGCAAGAGTTTGGTTGCTTTTCTCTAATTTTTTTGAATTATGGGGTCACCTATTTATAGAGGTGGGGGAAGTTTCAAAAATTGGAATTTGACCCCAAAAAAAACAAGAAATCACACAATGGGAGGGGTATAGGTGGCCGGCCAAGGTGGTTCTAGAACCACCAAACTTACTTTCCAAATTTTTGCTAAATCCTTAATGATGTCATTAATCAAAAGGTGGTGATATCACACTAAGGCTTTGTTTGGCTTTTCCTTAATGTAGTCCACTTTAATTCTAGCACAGATATTTATAATACTGCTTTCACTAATACACAGTACAATTTAATACTGTTATTTTAAACTGCAGTCCAAAATTCATCTGTGTAGAAATGGACTGTATAAAAATTTTCTTATACAATCAAACTTCTTGGCCAAAGATAACCTAACTAATGTGCTTGATTTTCTATGGTGGTTTTTGAATCTTAAACATACCATTTTATCCGTAAAAATGGCTTTTACACGGTACAATTTTTATACTGAAAAATATTTAACCGTACCGCCTCATTTTCGATTTTTCGGGTCAACCATTGACTTTCTTGTCAATCATTGACTCTCTTGTCAAAATTTGACTATCATGAATTCATGAAATTTCGTCATACCTTTTTGCTTAAAAGGCCTATCATGAAGTCTCGTAATTAATTTACCGAGAACTCAATCATATACTGATAAAATCATGAATTTTGTATTAATATTCATAATTTTCATAAAATTGCACATAAACACATAATACGAACTATAAATTTCTTATTTACAAGAAAATTGTGAGTTCGTGAAAATTTCGATTATTACAAGAAAGAAGTTGGACCAACCCTAATCAAACTTAGGGTTCATCAAGGTAAAATTTCTCATAACTTGCAGCTTTCAATTTGGTTCAATTTGCAAGTTTAAATTGTATTACAAGTTATCGGTTGTACGAGCATAAGCTCGGATTTTATTTTCGGCCCCTAGGTAGGTATGTGCTTGATTTAATGTGCTAGAGTAGTATAGTACGATTTTAAATATGTTTGATGTATGTGGATTGTATGTTAGTTGTATGGTTAAGTTTATATGCTCCTAATAGGTTTAGTCATGAGCTTGAATGCATAATTAGGTAATGAACAGATTTGGTACATGTTGTGCAAGCTGGAAAAAAAAAATCTGCACATCCTAATTATTTGAGATAAGATAATGGCTTGCATGGCTAAGTTTTTATTTGTGTTTAAGGAAAAATTAACGTTAGAAAGGCGCTGTTTGTTTGACTTAGGCTTCCGCTGGTTCGGTTGAGGTAGTGTGCACGTTTTTAGGGCGAGTACCGAATGAAGGATTTGAAACTGCCATTTCGGGTTCCAGTTACCCGGTTTTATGGAAAACAAATTTTGAGGCCCTTAGAAGCCGATTTTCGAAAAACGTAAAACATGAAAGTTGTTTAGAACAGTTTTTCCTATAAGACAACGTGGACAGTTTTTAAAAATAAGGCTCCAACAGCCTTCGTTTTTATAGAAAACCGAGCTGACCGTGCCCAGACTTCATGCAAGGCCAGGTGAACTTAAAAGGAGAAAACGAGTGGGTTAAAGTCCGAAATGGATTTTGATCAAAACATGAAAGTTTTAGAACGTTTTGAGATTTAAAACTTTTCTGAAGGAAATTTTTTCAAATTCGAATTCAGTTTTTCAAATAAAAATGTATTTCAAAAACTGTGCAGTGATCGGAAGGTTACTGCTCAAGATTTCTAAAAACAGTGTTGGAATTGGGTTTTCCTGCACGTACATTAGCAAGTTTTTAGAAAGAAGCTGCTCCAAAGGCAGTATTGACTTTCAATAATTTGTATAAAGAACCCACTCATAGGAATTTTAAAGAAAACCTTAAGTTTTCAAAAGTGGATTTTTAAACCAAGTTTCGGTGAGCAATAAACCGGAAAAGACACCGAGTTATTGGTTTGGGCCCGAAGCCCAAGGGTTATCCAACGTAACCCAATAATGAATTAAGATTATGGAATAGGGCCCTTGTTTCGAGGGTTACCTACAGGGTTATTTTAGTAACCCGTTCCTAATGTATATAAGTTAGATTATGGGGGCATATAAACGCAGAATAAAATGAATGTTGGTTGGGATAACCAACAAATTTAAAAGTAGGATTTTCAGAAATCCTTACGCTATGTCCTTTGTAATAACAGGTGATAATCTGTTATTGCGACCTGTTCAGGAGCGGCATAGCATCGGACTTAGAGTTCAAGGTAAGTACAACTCCGCCTACAGCATAGGCTTTAGTTGAATACTTGCCTAAGTATGAGTGATAAATGCTATGGTAGTTGATATGCTTAGGAAATGTTATATGTTATGAATATGCCATGATGAAATGTTATGTTATGATTAAGATGTATGATGAATTTATGATATGATAAGATTATGTTTTATGAATATGTGACATCACGAAGCATGTTCACAAACTCTAAATAAGAATGATTAAGAAATTATGAAAGATAAGTATGAAGGCAAGCAAGTTGCCTGTGTCGTACCGACCCGCTCGTAGGTCGGGTTGGACTATGGATTGAGTTGGAAATGGACTGGCCGCCCCAACCACTCCATAGTTGCGCGCCCGGTACGTACACTTATGGGGCCCATAAGCATGATAAACATGATAAGCAAGATAAGCATGTTTAGTACGATAAGTATGATACGCTATGAAAAACCAAGCAAGCATAATCAAACATAATTGGCTCATGCATGATTAGGGTAGAATGTGTTATGTTAGATTTGAGTTACGTTTCGTATTATTAATTGTTGCGGATAATTATGTTGTACTTGCTGAGCGAAAGCTCACGTGTCTCACGTCTATGCTGTAGGTAAACAACCTGTCAGCAATTTTTGATACGAGATGGCGAGCGGGGCAGGGTAAACTGTGAAGTGAGTGGGATATTCTGCCGCTACGCGTTTTTGTCTCTTATGTACATTATATATTATCCGGTGTTCGATTATCGCTTTTTGTTTTGTTCATACAATCGTTATTTATATATCGTTATCGTTCATGCACCCCGTATAAAAAAAAAAATTTCCGCTGTTTATGCTAAGTATGTATGTATGTTATGTATGTATGTATGTACGGTAACGGCCTGTGCTAGGCGGGTCGTTACAGAGTTGGTATCAGAGCGGTTTCCTGCTATTCCACTTCACAGTCTGCCTGCCATCGCCACCATCATTGTAAGTTGAGTTTTATTTCAAATAGTAAATAATTATGATGCGCCTATATTATGGTAGACTTGACGATATGGACCCGGACCAAGTCAACACGGATCGAGAGGCGACCAGATCATTCTTTCAGTCGTGTCCGCTTATGTTTGACGGCACGAGACGTACGGTACCGGTGGCAGCATGGTTGTATGATATGGAGTTGATCTTCCATACCTGCCACATCGAGGCCCGGCTACAGGTTTCCTTGGCTAGCCGATTTTCGCTGTTGACGCTAGGATATGGTGGATCATCCTTGGAGAGCGTCAGTTGCCGAGCCGCACGTGGCCGCATTTTCGCAGGGCAGTGATGGCTCGTTACGGGCCGATGATAGGCGAGGGAGCGGGCGATTTACTCCGCGATGCTGAGATCTATGAGGACATGCACCACACTCGTTACCTCAGCTACGTAGCTGATTGGCACGCGTATCCTCAGGAGACGATGGCCCATTATTGCCGACGATTCCAGGAGTCGATGCTGCCATACATTCCTCAGTATCTGCAGAGTCCCGAGTTGCAGGCCTTAGTTATTCTTAGGAATGGATTGCCTATTCAGATCCGGCAGTACGTTCCTGAACCTATGCTCGGCTTGTCAGTTGGACATATGATTGAGGCTATTTTGGGAGTCGAGGCTAACCTTCACGATATGCCAGCCCCGGATTTGGCAGAGGCTCAGCAGGCGCCAGTAGAGGACGCCGAGATGGCAGAGCCGATTTATGAGCCGGTTCCCGTTGTTCCAGAGGATCCGATTCCCGCAGCCCCAGTACCGGAGGTGCCACATCAGGAGGCCGAGTTTGATTTGGCAGATGAGGACTTTGACCCTGATGACCTCATCATTATTCCGGAGGACCCACCGGAGGATCCACCTATCATCGACATATCGAGTGATGATGAGGATGATGAGGAGCCAGATCCTGAGTTAGAGCACGCAGGTTGGCTGGACTATGAGGAGGATTTAGAAGATCCAGAGGAGATTCCGTTGGCTGACGGAGAGGGAGAGTCCGATTCTGACACATCGTCGGGGGTCACTTCTGAGCACATAGATTAGGTAGACTGTGTGTGTATCTTTTGATGCTAGACTGACATGTACTAGCTTATTCTTTTTGGATGATAGGCTTGTACACATATGTATGGTGGTAAAGTGGTAGACACTTCCATCTAAAATTTTTGACCATGTAGGATGTATCTGATATGTATATAAGATATTGTAAGTATGACGTCCTTTTTGTACAAATGCAAAAGACAGTTTATGAATGAAATGTTATGTTACGATGAAATTCTAAGAATTATGTTATGATATGTTATGTTATGTTAATGTATGAATGATACGATATGTATGAAATATGTATGCGATGATATGACTATGATCGGTTATGTTTGTGATTAGACACAAAGTATGAAAGTGTTATAGAATATTATATGCATGAAAGAAAGGATATTGACAGTATGATAATATCTTTTCTTATGTCTTATAAAGGAATTTGAAAATGGTGCGCACTCGTAAGACGGTACCAGTGAATCCTCCTGAGCCTGATATCGCGACCGTTGTAGCAAATTTACAACGGCAGTTGCTGGAGCAGCAACGTGAAACGGAAAGACTGCGAGAGCAGCTGGCTCAGATAAATGATAGACCGCGTGTGGATGAAGTTCCTCCGCATCACGACAGAGTACCCCCGGTAGTACCTCAGGTACCTGAAGCCCAACCTGAGGTCCGACAAGAGGTTCCACGGAACTTTGAAGTTCCGTTAGCACCCATTGGGAATCCAGCAAATCTACAACCGGTGCGGGAAGATTTGCTCTATGAGCGGTTTAGAAGGATGAATGCGCCGGAATTTGATGGACTAATGGATCCGATTGCCGCGGATAATTGGTTGATAGACATCCAAGTTATCTTGGATTTCATGAGGCTTTCGGAACAAGAGAAGGTGCTTTGTGCTTCCTTCGCTCTGAAAAAGGATGCAAGGCACTGGTGGATGACCGTTCAGATACGGCGAGACGTTGCGACTATGGGTTGGCAGGATTTTGTCACAGAGTTTCGCAACATGTTCTACAACAGGGAGATTTTAGCAGCTCAGCAGGACGAATTCTCCAATCTGAAGCAAGGATCGATGACTGTGATGGAAGCAGTCAAGAAATTTGAGCAGTTAGCCCGACTATGCCCTGAATTGGTACCCAACGAGACCGAAAAGGTTAGACGAATGATGAAAATGTTTCGTACCGACATTCCAGGCAAGTGAGTGCTGGCAGTAGCCCACCTACTTTGGTGTCCGACTGTGTGAGTCGAGCCCTGAGAGCAGAATACTGGATCAACCAGGATAGCGAGGCTAGGGCTCAAATTTTTAAGGCCAGGAAGGAGGAGAAAGCCGGAGTTAAGCCAACGCCACCCAGGCAAGGTCCGGAGTTGAATCAGAAGGGTCAGATGAGTAGCCAGACCCAAGGCCCCAAGCAATTTGGGAGGTTCAAGAGGAAGGGAAATTTCTCTAGTCAAGGACCACAAAAGAATTTCCCTCAGAAGAGGATTTCTGGAGGAAATGAGGGAAACCGTACTGAATACCCGGTGTGCGCGAAATGTGGGAAGAAACACCCGGGGACGTGCAGAATGGGATCTAATGCTTGCTTTCTTTGCGGCAAAGAAGGGCATTATGCGAGGAATTGCACTTTAAACAATCAAGGCCAGAACCCTTCCTATCCGAACCGGAACCCCAACAGCCAACTTCATGCAGTCCAGGCAAGGCTAGAGGGACCCTCGATCACTCAGGGAAGATTAGAAGCCCCTGAACCCCAGGCCAGAATCTATGCCTATACGAAGGGAGATGCAGAAGCAGGGACTTCGCATGTGGTGACAGGTCAGATTTCTATCGCCACTCTTGATGCTGTTGCTCTATTTGATTCTGGTGCTACGCATTCTTTTGTGTCTCTGGAGTTCATCCAGAAGCTAGGAAGAGGTGTGGATGTGTTAGATCAACCTTTCAAAACTTCTTTGCCATCCGGAGAATTTTTGTGGTCAAATTTCTGGATTCGTGAGGCTTCTGTCATTCTCTGTAATAGAGAATTGTTTGTAGATCTCATCGCAATCAAGCTCCAAGATTTCGATGTGATCTTAGGGATGGATTTCTTAGGAAGATACAACGCCCGGATTGACTGTCGGAAACGTTGCGTCACGTTCAACCTCTACGGTGAAGAAGAATTTACCTTCTACGGACAGACTCACCACTCAACCACCAGACTGATTTCGGCAATAAAGGCTTGGAGAATGTTAGCTAACGGTTGTCAAGGTTATTTAGCTAGCATGGTGGACAAAGATCGGGTATTGGAGTTGAGACCGGAAGATATTCCCATTATAAAGGAATATGTGGATGTCTTTCCAGAAGAACTGCCAGGACTTCCGCCGGAGCGCGAAATATCGTTCGAGATCGAGCTACTACCTGGAACCGCACCGATATCGAAAGCACCCTACCGAATGGCACCTGCCGAGCTTAGGGAACTTCAAGTGCAGTTGCAGGAACTGCTTGACAAAGGATTTATTCGACAAAGCTACTCTCCATGGGGAGCCCCGGTGTTGTTCGTGAAGAAGAAAGATGGATCTTTGCGCATGTGTATTGATTACCGGGAGCTAAATAAGATAACGATCAAGAACAAGTATCCTCTTCCGAGGATTGATGATCTGTTCGATCAACTCAGAGGAGCAGTAGTATTTTCAAAGGTCGATCTGCGCTCAGGCTACCACCAGTTGAAGATCAAGGAGTCCGATATCTCCAAGACGGCTTTTCGAACTCGTTATGGGCATTATGAGTTTTTGGTTATGCCATTTGGACTAACCAATGCCCCAGCCGCGTTCATGGACCTTATGAATCGAGTATTCAAGGAATACCTGGACAAGTTGTCATCGTCTTTATTGACGATATTTTAATCTACTCGAGGTCCAACGAAGAGCATGAGCATCACCTTAGGTTGGTAATGGAAACGTTGAGAAGGAACCAGCTATATGCCAAATTCACAAAGTGTGAATTTTGGCTGGAAAAAGTGCATTTCTTGGGCCATGTAGTGCTAAAGGAAGGGATTTCTGTGGACCCTGCAAAGGTGGAAGCGGTCAGTACGTGGTCAGCACCCAAGAATGTCACGGAGATAAGGAGCTTTCTTGGACTAGTAGGATATTATCGACGGTTTGTTGAAGGATTCTCCAAGATTGCTGCACCCCTTACCGCCCTTACCAGAAAAGGGAAGAGTTTTGAATGGACTCAGAAATGTGAGGAAAATTTCCAGGAGCTCAAGAGGAGGCTAACCAGCGCACCTGTGCTAATAATTCCTGATGTAGATGCAGGGAATTTCGTCATCTACAGCGATGCATCAAAAAGCGGATTAGGAGCTGTTCTGATGCAAAACGGGAAGGTAGTGGCCTACGCATCCCGTCAACTGAAAGACCATGAAAGGAATTATCCTACTCATGATTTGGAGCTTGCGGCAGTAGTTTTCGCACTCAAGATTTGGAGGCACTATTTGTACGGAAACAAATGTGCGATCTATACCGATCATCAGAGCCTCAAGTACATTTTCACTCAAAAAGAGCTCAACATGAGACAGCGAGATGGCTGGAGCTCGTAAAGGACTATGACTGCGAAATCCTTTACCACCCTGGCAAGGCAAACAATGTAGCAGACGCCTTAAGTAGGAAATCCGTAGGCATGCTGATGTCTATCGAGGCGTTTCCTAAGCCACTACAAAGGGAAATTTCTGAGTTTAACTTGGAGATGATAACGGGGAAATTATCTTCTCTGACTATTCAGTCTGATTTGTTGGAATCCATCAAGTCACACCAAGAAAAGGATCCCTTTTTGCTGAAAACTCAACTTTTTGGCAGAAAAAGTGATGAGTTCAAAACCTCTACAGATGGCGTCATCTACTTCAAGGAGAGGATCTGCGCTCCCGACTTTGAAGTTTTGAAGGATCAGATTTTATCTGAAGCGCATCTGACGCCATACTCCGTACATCCGGGAGCTACCAAGATGTACAAAGACCTCCGAGAAAATTATTGGTGGCCCAATATGAAGAATGAGGTGGCTGAGTTCGTATCAAAATGCCTAACTTGTCAGAAAGTTAAGACCGAACATCGACATCCTGGTGGAGAACTACAGAAGATAGAGCTTCCTGAATGGAAATGGGAGCAGATTACTATGGATTTCATAGTAGGATTACCCAGGACGTCCAGTGGGAATGAATGATTTGGGTTATAGTGGATAGATTAACCAAATCAGCCCACTTTATTGCAATCAAAGCCACTTTTTCCGTGGAGAAATTGGCCGAGATTTTCATATTCCAGATCGTCAGATTCCATGGGGTGCCAAAATCGATCATTTCTGATCGTGATGGACGTTTCACCTCTCGATTTTGGAGCAGTGTTCACAACGCTATGGGGTCGAAATTGAAGTTCAGTACGGCATTTCATCCCCAAACTGACGGTCAATCAGAGCGAACTATCCAAACGCTGGAGGACATGCTGAGATCTTGTGTGTTGGATTTTAAGGGCAATTGGGACCAGAAGCTGCCATTGATTGAATTCTCCTACAACAACAGCTATCATGCCTCGATTGGTATGGCTCCATTCGAAGCACTATATGGAAGGAAATGCCGATCTCCTATCAATTGGCAGGAAGTTGGACAGAAACAGCTTCAAACCACAGACTTCATCAAGAAGACCTCTGAGGATGTCAAGAAGATCAAGCAAAGGCTCGATATAGCTTTTAGCAGACAGAAAAGCTATGCCGATAAACGAAGGAGGCCTTTGGAATTTCAAGTTGGAGATGCTGTTTTCATCAAGATTGCTCCGATGAAAGGAGTAATGCGGTTTGGAAAGAAAGGGAAGCTCAGTCCAAGATATACAGGACCATTTGAGATTCTTGAGAGGATTGGAAAAGTAGCCTATAAGCTTGCCCTACCGCCAGAATTAGCTTCGATGCATAATGTTTTTCATGTTTCGATGCTAAAGAAGTATATACCGGACCCTTCCCATATACTCAGTCAGAACCAGTAGAGGTTCAAACGGACTTAACTTACGAGGAGAAGCCAGTTCGAATTCTGGATCGGGAAGAGAAGGTCCTAAGAAATAAAACCATTCCCATGGTTAAAGTATTGTGGCGAAACCACAAGGTTGAGGAGGCAACATGGGAATTGGAAGATGAAATGAGAAAATCTACCCTGGTTTGTTCTAATTTTCGAGGGCGAAAATTTTTAAGGAGGGTAGATTGTAAGATCTAGAATTTTCATCGCTAAGATTTTCTTGTATAGAAATTTAATGTATACCGTAATGGTATCTATGAAAAAAATCCCAGCTTAGGGTTTTTATTAATTTTCATGAGTTCTTATGGCGTCATAAGACTCAAATATGATCGCTTAGTCAAGCCTACGATCTTTTGGGTTCAAAAGATAGCAAACTCTATGATTTACAAAAAGTCAACGTTTGACCGAAAAAGTCAAAGTTGACCCGAAAGTCAAAGACTGACTAAAAAGGCAACTATGTGACGATAAGAATTGAGCAATAGGTTCGTACTGCGAAAAATACCAAATATTAGAATAAAAAGTTCAAAGCACATATAAGAATAGATTAGTATGCAAAAAATTTACAAAAAAAAAAAACTAAACCTAAAAATAGAATAATTATTAAGGGCCAAAGGATTCAAAGCGAAAAGAAAAGTTTTTCGTATCGTCCATTTTATGACAGATAAATTTTGGAATGAAATTTAATTTATGAAACTGTGTATGAAGTAACACAGTATTAACGATGTCTGTTTGGCTTTAAATGGATTGCTTTTAAAGCTTTAAGCCAAACAAGCCTTAATGACATCACCTTATCCATTATTAATGACATAATATGGAATTAAGCTTAATTAGGAAAGTATTAGGTGCCAACTAAGCATGGGCTGGCCGGCCACCTCACCAAAAATGGTGTAAAAAGCTGATTTTTGATGGAGTTTTTGGCAATTAAGCAAAGTTGCCAAACCTCTATAAATAGGTGGCCATTCCTATTCAGAAAATTCAAAAATCTCAGCCAAATTCTGCCCAATTTACAGCTCAAAAACCGTCCCTTACAGCCAAGAGAAAAACAAGAACAAAAACAGAAATCCAAGTGTAGGAACCCTTGGGTGTAGTTCGGTTTTCAGCTAGGAGGAAGATAGTGAGTGCTGGAAATTTTGGACCTCTTTGTTAGCTTGTTGGCCGGCTGTTTGTGGGCTGTAAAAGGGTGAGAAAAAGTTGAAGGAAGTTTAAGGGAGTGGCCGGATTTAGTGGCTGACCTTGGTGGGCAGCAGCAGCCGAAGGCAGAAAAAAAAAAAAAAAAATTCTGGGTGAGCCTAGGGAGGAGCCGGCTGTACTAGGAGCCAAGGAAGAAAGAAGTTTGGACCAACCCTAATCAAACTTAGGGTTCATCAAGGTAAAATTTCTCATAACTTGCAGCTTTCAATTTGGTTCAATTTGCAAGTTTAAATTGTATTACAAGTTATCGGTTGTACGAGCATAAGCTCGGATTTTATTTTCGGCCCCTAGGTAGGTATGTGCTTGATTTAAATGTGCTAGAGTAGTATAGTATGATTTTAAATATGTTTGATGTATGTGGATTGTATGTTAGTTGTATGGTTAAGTTTATATGCTCCTAATAGGTTTAGTTATGAGCTTGAATGCATAATTAGGTAATGAACAGATTTGGTGCATGTTGTGCAAGCTGGAAAAAAAATCTGCACATCCTAATTATTTGAGATAAGATAATGGCTTGCATGGCTAAGTTTTTATTTGTGTTTAAGGAAAAATTAACGTTAGAAAGGCGCTGTTTGTTTGACTTAGGCTCCCGCTGGTTCGGTTGAGGTAGTGTGCACGTTTTTAGGGCGAGTACCGAATGAAGGATTTGAAACTGCCATTTCGGGTTCCAGTTACCCGGTTTTATGGAAAACAAATTTTGAGGCCCTTAGAGGCCGATTTTCGAAAAATGTAAAACATGAAAGTTGTTTAGAACAGTTTTTCCTATAAGACAACGTGGACAGTTTTTAAAAATAAGGCTCCAACGGCCTTCGTTTTTATAGAAAACCGAGCTGACCGTGCCCAGACTTCATGCACGGCCAGGTGAACTTAAAAGGAGAAAACGAGTGGGTTAAAGTCCGAAATGGATTTTGATCAAAACATGAAAGTTTTAGAACGTTTTGAGATTTAAAACTTTGCTGAAGGAAATTTTTTCAAATTCGAATTCAGTTTTTCAAATAAAAATGTATTTCAAAAACTGTGCAGTGATCGGAAGGTTACTGCTCAAGATTTCTAAAAACAGTGTTGGGATTGGGTTTTCCTGCACGTACATTAGCAAGTTTTAGAAAGAAGCTGCTCCAAAGGCAGTATTGACTTTCAATAATTTTTATAAAGAACCCACTCATAAGAATTTTAAAGAAAACCTTAAGTTTTCAAAAGTGGATTTTTAAACCAAGTTTCGGTGAGCAATAACCGGAAAAGACACCGAGTTATTGGTTTGGGCCCGAAGCCCAAGGGTTATCCAACGTAACCCAATAATGAATTAAGATTATGGAATAGGGCCCTTGTCTCGAGGGTTACCTACAGGGTTATTTTAGTAACCCGTTCCTAATGTATATAAGTTAGATTATGGGGGCATATAAACGCAGAATAAAATGAATGTTGGTTGGGATAACCAACAAATTTAAAAGTAGGATTTTCAGAAATCCTTACGCTATGTCCTTTGTAATAACAGGTGATAATCTGTTATTGCGACCTGTTCAGGAGCGGCATAGCATCGGACTTAGAGTTCAAGGTAAGTACAACTCCGCCTACAGCATAGGCTTTAGTTGAATACTTGCCTAAGTATGAGTGATAAATGCTATGGTAGTTGATATGCTTAGGAAATGTTATATGTTATGAATATGCCATGATGAAATGTTATGTTATGATTAAGATGTATGATGAGTTTATGATATGATAAGATTATGTTTTATGAATATGTGATATCACGAAGCATGTTCACAAACTCTAAATAAGAATGATTAAGAAATTATGAAAGATAAGTATGAAGGCAAGCAAGTTGCCTGTGTCGTACCGACCCGCTCGTAGGTCGGGTTGGACTATGGATTGAGTTGGAAATGGACTGGCCGCCCCAACCACTCCATAGTTGCGCGCCCGGTACGTACACTTATGAGGCCCATAAGCATGATAAACATGATAAGCATGATAAACATGTTTAGTACGATAAGTATGATACGCTATGAAAAACCAAGCAAGCATAATCAAACATAATTGGCTCATGCATGATTAGGGTAGAATGTGTTATGTTAGATTTGAGTTACGTTTCGTATTATTAATTGTTGCGGATAATTATGTTGTACTTGCTGAGTGAAAGCTCACGTCTTACGTCTATGCTGTAGGTAAGTAACCTGTCAGCAACTTTTGATACAAGATGGCGAGCGGGGCGGGGTGAACTGTGAAGTGAGTGGGATATTCTGCCGCTACGCGTTTTTGTCTCTTATGTACATTATATATTATCCGGTGTTCGATTATCGCTTTTTGTTTTGTTCATACAACCGTTATTTATATATCGTTATCGTTCATGCACCCCGTATAAAAAAAAAAAAAAAAAAATTCCCGCTGTTTATGCTAAGTATGTATGTATGTTATGTATGTATGTATGTACGGTAACGGCCTGTGCTAGGCGGGTCGTTACAATGATTTATATATGTTATATGTTATGGTGCTTACATTATGATGGTTTACGTTATGATGTTATGTTATGATGTTTATGTTATGGTGTTTATGTTATGGTTTGTTAGTATGTTATGTTATATGTTTTAATATAGTGACTTCATGCAGCATGCTCACTAATATTAAACCACATGATAAGAACATATTTTAAGTTATAAGATAAGACAAGCTAATATTATTTTGTCGTACCAACTTGCCACAAAGGCGGGTTTAAACGGTTTAGTCTATGGTTTGAGTTAAATTGGATTGGCTATCCCAATCACTCCATGTTAGACGGTTTATTTCATGGTTTGAGTTAGATTAGACTGGCCACCTCCAGCCACTCCATAGTGATGTACCACGGTACGTGCACGAATGACATATAAAGGAACAAAACCAAGTTAATATAAGAAAGCATAATTGATTCATAAGAAAGCATAATCGGTTCATGCATTCTTTTATTAAAATTTTTTGCGGATTGAATGCTGTACTTACTAGGTATAAGCTCATTACTTACGTTCATGCTGTAGGTTAGCAACCTGCCGACAATACTTGATGCAAGGCTGTGGAGGTTGGTGCTATAGACTGTGAAATGTGGGATGGACACCACCACGTGTTTTGAAAAAATTATGTTATGTAAAATATGTTTTGTAAAACATATTTGTAAAATGTGTTTATGTTATGTTACGTTATAATAAGTGATGACATGTGTAAGGAAAAGTTTTTAAGTATGACGGCAAGCAAGTTGTCTCGTGTCGTACTGACCCGCATTGGGTCGGGTGTGGTCCATGGTTTGAATATGATAAGCTTTCAATATGAATATAAAAGCTTGGTACTCGAGTGAGTACATATAAGTATGTATGAGTATAAGTTGAGTTTTAAATAAAGTAAGAAAAGAAAAAAAATTTACTCTGAAATTTTTAGTAAGTTTAAAGTAAATAAATTAAGAATTAAGTTAAGTAAGCACATCACGTCACGGCCCTACGTAGCGTAGGTTGGGGTCGTGACATATACGAGTATACATAGAAGACATGGTAATTTGATAACAGTCTAAATAAATAGTCCGCAATCGATGGAATAAGATTTGAGGATCTTATTTATGATAAGCTTGTAAAGGTTGTTTACTTCCTTGGAGGGATGGTTTGTCTTGACCATTGGATATGTTCCGAGTAGAAAGTTTAATATATACTAGTATTGAGGTATGACATTGGACTGGACCTAAAGTGTTAATTGATTCGGTCTAATAATTCTATTTATAAGAATCAATAATGCTTTGATTATCATCCTGCATTAATCTTAATCTTAAAATGATTACTTGAGTTTGTATCCATGACTTATGTACTCTGATGCACTACAGGTGAGACACTATTAATTCGTGTTCAATATACTTGTGTTTTGAGTGCATGACTTATGGATGGAGAAATCAAGATTCATAGATATGGAATCCATAGCTATCTTAACGATAGTAAATGTTATCTACTTAACACTAGTAAAAATTATGGATTACATGACGGTTTTTGTCCGTCGTGTAAAGTTTACACGATGGTTTACTAACCGTCATGTAATCAAGTGTCGTGGTAGATAACACGACGGTTCCGTTACCGTCGTGGTATCTCAATGTTACACCACAGTATACCATCATCAAAATCACATTACACGATGGTTCTTGGACGAACCGCGTGTAATGTCATACATTACACGATGGTTCGGCAATGAACCGTCATGTAATGTCAACATTACACGACGGTTCATTGCCGAACCATCGTGTATTGTGAGCATTACACGACGGTTCGGCCACATTACATGACGGTTCTTGACCGAACCATCGTGTAATGTGAACATTACATGACGATTCTACTGAGAACCGTCGTGTAATGTATCGCATACAAATACATTACACGACGGTCCTTGGCCGAATCATCATGTAATATTAACAATACACGGCGGTTCTACCGAGGACCGTCATGTAATGTATCGCATACAAATACATTACACAACGGTCCTTGGCTGAACCGTCGTGTAATGTATGACATAACACGACGGTTCGGCCAAGGACCGTAGTGTAATATATATGTATGTGATACATTACACAACGGTTCTCGGTAGAACCGTCGTGGAATGTTCATATTATACGACGGTTCGGCCAAGAACCATCGTGTAATGTATTTGTATATGATACATTACACGACGGTTCGGATAGGAACCGTCGTTTAATGTAATACATTACACGACGGTTCTTGGCCGAACTGTCGTTTAATGTATTATTACATTACACGACGGTTCTTGGCCGAACTGTCGTGTAATGTCCTTATTACACGACGGTTCAACAACCGTCGTGTAATATTTTATTTAAAAAAAATATTTGGGTTTTTTTGGTGATTTCCTGTATTAGTCTAACCTGCATGTTATCCAATACACGATCCAAGATAGTAACTTCAATTATCAAATTAAAAATACATACCAATTTTTATATTACAAGTTCACATATCATAATTAATGAATTGCATTACATGGATGGCCCATTCTCCCCTAATCAAATCCAAATCCTCAGAAGTATAAAATTCTTTTCTTTCTAGTACGTCAATTCCATTCAGCACTATATCCCTCATAAAACCTAAAATAAAACAACCACATTCAACACTTCCCTCTTGGTGAGGACAAGGATGGTTCGAGATTATGGTTTTATAGTCTTGTCTCCCTCTAATCCCTTGTCCGGCCATAATCTTCCAATCCGATAGGGCCCTAGCAAATTGGTAAAATTGAAACTAATTAATTAAGATACATGTTTGCCAAAAATATGTATGCAAAAATATTACGCAAGTGCACGTAATCGAACAAGTAATATAGTAGTAAGTAGAGTATCGTATCCACAGGGATTGATTTACCAAAAATTAATTATAGAAAACAATCAAATTAAAAACAACAAGTGATTTGAATATCAAAATTATAAAAACTGAATATAAATGAATGGGTGTAACTAAAATTGCATACAAAAGATAAAATGTGGCTATATCAAAGGCTTAGATTGTGAATCAATGATGGGTGATGGCTAGAATTATTGATTTCCCCTTAGTTGCAAATCTGACTACAAATGCTGTAGGAAATGCTGCAGCAAAGTTATCCAGTCAACTAAAATTCTGCACAATCCTCTTCCAAAAGATGTCGTGCTTCCAGTTCTTCAAACCAAAATTAACATATCCCTATGTATCTCAGTTTTCCAAACATAACATTAAGCAACAATTTTAATGTGTTGTACAAGAAAACAATATATTCCTATATCATTCACTTATATTATCCAAGTTAAATCCAACCGAAACTAACCTTCTCAGAATTAATTCTAGTTTGTATATTCTACCAATTGATGACCAGTCAATCAACAGAAATTAAGCAATAACAAACACTTGAATAACCCAAATAAAATTTACTAAACATTTAACTCAACATCTAAATCTTCATTGCAACCTTGGTTCCATCAATAATCCTAGCTAGAGGATTTAGTTCATGTTCAAATTAAAGAAATTACAAATATAAGTCTCAATCCACAGATTCATCATTCTAATGGAAAATCAAAAGAGAAAATGTTTAGAAGGAACTGAAAAATTGGAGAGATCTTCAGCACAAAACAAAATATTTTCCTATCTCCTTCTTCTCTGATATTTCCGTCGTCTCCCTCTTTTTCGTCCTCTCTTCCCTTTCTTCGTCTTCCTTTTATCCTTCAGAAAAAACTCTCTGCCTCTCTCTATTTTCCTCATAAACGGCTCCCTTTTCTTTCTTGTTAACTTTCCTTTTTATCTCATAAACGGCTCCACGTGCCTTTTTGGTTGCTAAGATTGGTAACTTTTTCACAGCAGTCATGCACAAACATAATGAGCAAATAAGTATTTGCCAGCTGTAAGGCAAGATTAGGGTCCACATGCTTTTACTTTAATTCTTCACTATATAACTTTGTTGTAACATTGCTATAGCATTGCTTCAGCAATCTGATGCATTTCAGCTACCAATTTCGTTATCTCCTCTAATCTAGTGGGCCTCCACTTTTTTTTTTTGACATCGCAGGCTCCAACTGCAAGGCAGCACCAAAATTAAACATAAAAAAATATGCCAAAAGTCAAAATTAACTACAACTCTTTACCCATTCTCTAACTAAAACAAACTAGTAAATATTATATAAAATACTAAAACTAAGACATATTATCTTGAAATAACAACAATCAGTAAGCTTAAAAGCATGCTAAATAACTCTATTTCATAGAGTTATCACACCCCTAAACTTAAATCATTGCTCGTCCTTGAGTAATGCCAAAATAAACACAGAACATGATACACAAAAAGAAAACTCAAAACACAAAACAGAAAAATTGCTCAGGATGCTAAATAAGTTGATTCTCCAATCTCAGAAGTGCTTCTTAAATTCCAGCTCATAGTCAAAATTCGCATTTATTAAGTATCAGCATCCATTCTAATTGGATTCACTCCCAAATGAGACTCCTTTAAAGGTGTATGTATGTGACTATAGTTAAGCATCCTTGACTTACTCAGGTCATTCAAACCAAGATCATTAAGCCTAGATAATGATTCAATAGGCTGACTGCATAACTCCTTCTCCACTAATAGCAGTTTACCAAACACCTGAGATTAAACATGTTCCACTGATTACTGCTTAAGGCTTTGTACAGGGTGTATGCTTTTTTTTTAATCTTCATGTCACTGTTACCTTTTTACGCGAATGTCAACATTGGGGATGAAGACACCCGGTTACTCAGCAACGTCACTAATCAGATTTGTTATAGCTTGTGATGACCGACGTTTTAGGAAATTACGACTCCTTTTTTTGGAAATTTATGATGTACTATGTTAGTATGTACGAAATGCCTGATCTGATTTTATCAGAATTATGTGTAAGCCTTATAGCTTTATAAGACTAAATAGTAGATTACTTAGTCAAGCATATTGTAACGACCCGCCTAGCACAGGCCGTTACCATATATACATACATACATACATGCCTTCATACTTACTTACTTACTTAGCGTAAATAGCGGAAATTTTTTTTTTTTTATACGGAGCGTACGAACGGAAAGTAATATATAAAAACGATGTTCGCAGTTCGAATATTGAATAATGTACATAAAGAAAACAAAACGCGTAGCGGCCTTATATCCCACATCCTTCACAGTTTATGTAACGACCCGACTTGCACATGCCGTTACCATACATACATACATACATACATTCTTACTTATTTAACGTAAACAGCAGAAAATTTTTTTTTATATATACATAACGCGTATGAGCGATTAGCCATATATATATATATATATATATACGGCGCGGATAAGCGGAAAGCATAGTAATGTTAGGATGTTCGGAATACAAAATCATATACATATAAAGAAACAAAACGCGTAGCGGCTATTAATCCCACATTTCACAGTTCGCCCTGCCACGCTCGCCATCTTGTATCAACAACTGCCCATAGGTTGCTTACCTACAGCATAGACGTAAGACGTGAGCTTTCGCTCAGCAAATACAACATAATTATCCGCGACAATACAACTCAAAACATAATTCATCACAATCTTATAACATAGCATCTCATATCATAACATATCATACTCTTACATAGCATCTCATATCATAGTATTTCCTACTTATTGTAACGCCCCGAACCGTCACGCGTAGGGGCGTCCTACTGCGCAGACGTGGGCCGTTACATTACTTGCTTAACTTACTTCTTAATTTAAAAAGCTTAAACTGCGGAAAATTCGGAGTAAAAATTTTTTTTTTCTTTTCTTACTTTGAACTTAACTTATCTTCATGCATAATCATATGTACTCACTCGAGTACTGAGCTTTCATAATCATATTGAAAGCTAACATAATCACACCGTGGACCAAACCCAACCTAGTGTGGGTCGGTACGACACGAGGCAACTTGCTTGCCATCATCCTTAAAAACTATTCCTTTACTTGTACTTAAAAACAATTTCTTAAAAATAGTTTTCTTCTTGAAAACAGTTCCTTATCCATACTGTCACATAACATAAAACACATCTTTAAAATATATTTTTCAAAACATATTTTACATAGCGTAATTTCAAAACCCGTGGCGGTGTCCATCCCACATTTCACAGCCTGTAGCACCAGCCTTCACAGCTTTGCATCACGTATCGCCGGTAGGTTGCTTAACCTACAGCATGAACGTAAGTAATGAGCTTATGCCCAGTAAGTACAACGTGCAATCCGCAAAACATTTTTAACAAAGGAATGTATGAACCAATTAGGTTTTCTTATGAATCGATTAAATTTTCATTTATTATCTTGATTCTTATTTATTTGCATATCATGTGTGCACGTACCATGGTCCATAGCTATGGAGTGGCGGAAGGCAGGCAATCCAAACCAACTCAAACCATGAAACAAACTGTTTAACATGGAGTGATTGGGGCAGCCAATCCAACTCAGCCCAAACCATAGATTAAACCATTTAAACCCGCCATTATGGCAAGTCGGTACGACACAATGACCTTAGCTTGTCTTAACATGTGTTCTTACCATGTAGTTAATATTAGTGGGCATGCTACATGATGTCACTATATTAAAACGTAACATAACATAAACCATTACATAACCGTCGTAACATAAATCATCATAGCATAGCATCGTAACATAATATCTTATCATATACGTCATGACATAAACCTCATAACATAGCATCATAACATTTCATCTTATCATAAACATCATGACATAAACCTCATAACATAGCATCACAACATAGTATCATATCATAGAGTAAGTACCATAAATCATCAACATATGATTTCTTGAAAAACATGTTCTTTAAAAACATTTTGCCCATGCTGTAGGCGGAGTTATACTTACTTGTCGTCCTATGCTCTTGGTTAATCGTCCGAATCGTGGCACGACAACAGTTCCTACTCCTGTTTCCAAACAGGGCGTAAGATAAGAGCCATAGACATTCTATCTTACCATAAATCATAATCATTAAATGTTGGTGTCCTTACCAACATTTATGAGTAGCCTTAGTTATATTATATGTTCCCCCCTATAACAACTCACGATAGCTGTTTGGTTACTTGCCGTAACCCTAGGGTTTATGGTCCAACATACTTAAATAATATCAAACTAGGTTACTTCTGGTAACCTTGGGTACTAAGCCCAACAATTCTTAATCCGTCATCTATTGGGTTATTACAAATAACCCTAGATCATAATTTTCGGTATCTTATTGGGTTACGTTGGGTAACCCTTAAGGTGATAAACCTTGGTCAAACTTAGTCAACCAAAGTCAACCTTCCATGGTCAAACTTGGGCTTTGGGAGCCAAGCCCAATAACTCGGGTATCCTTCCCGGTTACCATCTGTTATTGTCTTGTTACTTAACCTTGGCTTTAAAATCCATTTTTCCCTTTGTTTCGGAAAATTTGTTGAATTCAACTTAAAAACCTTTGCTTAACTTATAAAATGTGTTAAGGGCTGAAAACTGCCATTGGGAACAGTTCTCACAGTCAAAACATTGGGGTTTGGTGTAAAATACAGTTTTCCTATATTGTTCTAGAAAATCCTGTACACGTGCAAGAATTCCCTGCTCATGTTTTGTTTTTCTGAAAATCCTGTGCTAGAATTTCTATTTCCTGCACAGTCTTTAGAATCCAATTTTTACTTTAAAATCAGTTCCGAATTTGATAAAACTTTCTTCATAAAAGTTGTAGATCTCGGATAATACTACAACTTTCATGTTTTGAGGAAAACCCAGTTCTACTTGGATTCTTGTCAGTTTTAATTTAACTTACTGGACGTGTAGACTAGGTCTGGGCAGATTAGCCTCGGATTTTCATAAAAACGGAGGCCATTGGAGCCTTATTTTGAAAAACGGTCTGCGCTGCCCTCTAGGAAAATCCATTATCTACAACTTTTTAGTTTTGAGTTTCTTCAAATTCGGCCTCTAAGGGCCTCAAAATACCATTTCCAGAACACTGCCCAGTCTTGACCCGAGACTGGCAGTTTCGGTTCTTAATTTCGTTACGTCCTAAAACGTGCACGCTACCTCAACCGACCACAGCGGGAGCCTAAAGTCACACATGCAATCGTTTCTAACGTTCCAATGCATCATACATTCAATCTTAAACCTATGGGAACATATAACAAACACATGGTAGGCATATTGCAAACATGCATCAAAATCATAAACTAGAGACCACCAACCCTAATCAAGCATAATTAAGCACTTAAAGGTGAGCTTATGCTCTTACATTCAATGCTGTAAATACACATAAACTGAAGCTCAAATTAACAGCTTAGGGCTAATGGAGATTACCTCAAGATTCAAGAAATTGAATCTTCCCATGGCTGCCCATAACTTAACCGGCCTCCTCCTAAGAGTTACCCGAAAAATTTCTGTCCCTTGGCTGCTGCTCCTCACCAAGACCAGCCACTAAATCCGGCCACTCCTTCAGCTTTTCTCTTCCTTTTCCAGCTCACTAACAGCCGGCCAGCTTGCCCAACAAAGGGTTCCAATTTTTTTCCAGCACTTTTCCTTGCTTCCAAACTGAAATCCGAACTCTCCCTAATGGATTCTCTCTTGGATTTCTGCTTTTGTTCTTGTTTTTTCTTGGCTGCTAAGGGTCGGTTTTGGGCAGAGAAAAATGGGCAGAGTATGGCTCAATTTTCTGATTTTTTTGAATAAAATGGGCACCTATTTATAGAGGTTTTTGAAACTTTGCTTAATTGCAAAATAGTCCTCCAAAAACCAACTTTTTACACTTTTTGCATGCTAGGTGGCCGGCCATTTCCTTGTTCTCCAAGCAAATGATGACATCATTTTGATGACATCATCTTGCTTACATCACCTATTTTTCAGAAATTACATTTTAGCCCCGAAAGTTAAAATTCTTGCATTTATGCCCTCTAGGTGGCCGGCCCCTTACTTGGAGATCAAGCCAAGCTTATCTCACCTTGATGACATCATCTTGACGACATCACTTTGCTTACATCATCAATTTTCCAAAATTTTCACTTTAACCCCTAAAGATAAAATTTTGGCATTTTTGCCCCTGAGGTGGCCGGCCATGTCATCTCTTCTAGAGCCTTCCTTGCTTTCTTTCCAAGCTTATTTAATCCAATTATGATGTCATAAATTAAGGATAGGATGATGTCATCCATATTAAGCCCTGTTTGGCTTTTCCTCAATATTCAGTCCATTTTTCTGCTACACAGATATTTCTAATACTGTGTTTGCTTAAACACAATATTTTTATACTGTACTACAGTCCAAAATTTATCTGTGTAAAAATAAACTGAATAAAATTTTTCTTATCTCTTGGCACCTTTCTTGCCCTTAATACCATACTTGGTGTGCTTGATTTTCTAGGGTGGTCTCACAGCTTATGCTTGCTAAATCGACCGTAATGAAGGTTTTTCGCAGTATAATTCCATACTGCTTTGATATATCTCAACACCTTCATCTATTTGACCTCCCTGGTCAACCTTTGACTTTTCGGTCAACTTTGACTTTTTCGGTCAAACTTTGACCAGCATGAAATCATAGAATTTTCCTTCCCTTTTTGCTCAAGGGTCAGATGCATGACTAAGCAAACTGCTTATTGAGTCTCATAACTAATTAAACGAGAACTCAAACATATACTGATATTTAACTCAGATCGTGAGTTTTATATCTGTAATACCCGAAATTTTTATGGCTTATGATTTCCTTAAAAACAAGGAAAACCTAAGTTTGAATCATGATCGGAATAGAATATCAGTATAAGTTTGAGTTCTCAATTAATTAGCTACGAGACTCAAAAATAGTTTGCTTAGGCAAATATAGGCCTTTTTGGAAAAAAGGGGCAAAATAGTAATTTTGACTTTTATTCTGGTCAAAGTTGACTAAGGTGAAACCGCAGTGTAAATTATCGGTATAGAAACTATACTGCAGAAAACTGTCGTTTCGGACGATTAAGCGAAAATAAGGCTTGAGACGTCGCTAGAGGAAAATTAAGCATGATTTTTGAGACATAAAGGACTAAATGGTTTCGAGCTCTAAGAAAAAAATCCATTTGGCTCAGTTAAGTGCAGTTGAATTCTGGACCGTAGTCCAGTATGGCAATACTGTTTTAAGTGAAAAACAGTACTAGTATTATTTCAATTAATGAGAAATTGGATTGTATCTCTATATTTAGGGATTTTTGGGAATTAAGTGGACCATTATGTATGAATTAGAAGCCAAGTGGCTCCACTTTAGTCGCCACCTCACAGGGACTAAAATGCAAATATTTTGTCCTTAAGGGCTAAAGTGTAATTTTTGGAAATTATGAAAAGTAAGTTTTAAGCATGAATTAAGGTTGAAAAAAAAATAAAATTGGCCAACAAATTACTTTGTATGGCCGGCCACTCTAATGGTTTAGGGGGAGGCAATTAAGCTTGCTTTTGATGAATTTAATGCAAGATAAGAAAAAAAAGGTGTGGTGGGTCCACCTTTGGACACATCACCACCTTAGCTCACATACATGTTCTAGAACAAGATTAATGGCCGGTCACTAGGAGGAAATCCAAATCCAAGAGCCATTAATTTGGGTTCATGCACTAGTGTGGTGGGTCAACCTTTGGACACCTCATCACCTTAGCTCACACACACACATGTTCTAAGAACAAGAAATAGCCGGCCACTAAGGAAGCAAAAAGAAGCAATTAATTGGGTTCATGCACCTTGTCAGCCGGTCTTTAATGCTTGGAAAGCAAGGAAAAAAAATGCTTAGGTAAGCATGCTTAGGCAAGCCT
Source organism: Ficus hispida (assembly GCA_025413025.1). Classification (NCBI taxonomy): domain Eukaryota; kingdom Viridiplantae; phylum Streptophyta; class Magnoliopsida; order Rosales; family Moraceae; genus Ficus; species Ficus hispida. Next base: position 14,908,076 of record CM046372.1, read on the forward strand.
AATGACATGAGCAAGAGGACACCTCACCAAATTGATTTTTCCCTTGTTCTCTAAGGGATTGACCGGCCACCTAAGAGGAGTAAAAGGGCATTTAGAAAATCTTTTTCAGCTATAAATAGAGGAAGGGGGGGGGTGGATTTTTGGAGTGAAAAATTGGAAAAACAAGCCAAACTATGGCAAAATTTTTCCTCACCCAATTTCCCTCAAAACCGAAACCCAAAGGAAGAAAAGAAAGAAAAAAAGTGGAACTAGGAACTAGCCTAGGTGATGGTCGGATTTTTGGTGAGAAACCAACAAGGGGTTGCTGAAATTTTGAAACCCATTTGGAGGGCAAAAGCCGGCTGTGATGGCAGCCAAAGGGGAAGGAGAAAAAGTTGGAACCCAAGCTTGAAAACCAACTTCCAAACCCTAGGTAAACCCTAAAACCCTAAGCTTTTTAATTGAGCTTTAATTTGGAAATTTATGTGTATTTCCATGTTGGTTTGTATGAGCATAAGCTCACTTTAAATTTTCTGCCCTAGTTATGATTTTAGGGTTTATGATTTGATGGTTTCAATTCTTGCATGCTAAGTGTTTGATGAATGTCTAGGGTTTTGTATGTTGATGCATGATGAAAATTTTGATTTGCATGGATGCATGTTTTACATTAGAAGCGCTGCATGTTTGCTGTGTAAGCTCCCGAAGTGATCGGTCGAGTTAGAATCCGCGAAATAGGACGTAAACCGGACTTAACAACCGAAAACTGCCATTTCGGGTAGAAACTGGCCAGTTTCGGGAAAAGTGAAATTTGAGGCCTTTAGAGGCCGAACTAGGTAAAACTCAAAACATGAAAGTTGTTCAGAATGATTTTTCCTTGTGGGCAACGCAGACATTTTTCCAAATTGAGGCTCCAATGGCCTCCGTTTTTACAAAAACCCGTGGCTAGTTTGCCCAGACCCAGTTTACAGGGTCAGCCAGTTTCAAATTAAAACTGGTACGAATCCAAGCAGAACTGGACTTTTCATAAAACATGAAAGTTTTAGAATTTTTCGAGATCTACAACTTTCGTGAAGACAACTTTTTTAAATTCAAATCAGATTTTTAAACTGACACGGATTGGTGAATAGTGTGCAGGAAACAAGAAATTCCTGTACAGGATTTTCTAAAAACAGTACAGAAAAACTGTATTTTTCCTCAAAACCACTGTTTTGACTAAGGAAACTGTTCCAAAGGCAGTTTTCAACAGTTGATAATTTTTACAAACCCTACTTCAGGGGATACGATTTTTCTAATATTAAATCAATGATTTTAAAACCTAAAAGGTTGAATTTTTTCCAAAGAAAGATAAGAATGGATTTTAAAACCAAAGGTTATCTTTCTTTCGGAAACAAAACAAGGATGGACGGTAATCGGGAAGGATACCCGAGTTACTGCACAGGGTCCAAAGCCAAGGCAGACTTAGGATAATTGGACTAAGCTTGATTACCTCAAGGGTTACTCAAGGTAACCCAACAAGGTATTAAAATTGAGTTTGATCTTAAAACCCAAAAAGGATTAAAATTAAAAATGACAAGGCATAGGCCAAGGTTAGGATGATACCTAACCCTATTCATATATGATTGGGATTAATACCCAAGGTTACCTTAAGTAACCAAGTAAGTCATCATAAGTTATAAGGGAGACTTACAGCTAGAATTTCGTAGGCATGTTGGTATGGTCACCAACATTCCACAATACTAATTAGACCCTTACCTATGTCCTTCATCAAGCAGGAGGAAGCCTGCGGCTACCCGGAAGAGGAGCAGCTTTACGTAGGACATAGTAAAAGAGGTAAGTACAAACCTCACCTGCAGTATGGAAAATAATAAAAGATATTTTTCAAGTATACATGCTATGCTATGTTATGCTATGCTATAATGCTATGCTATGTTATAATGCTATGCTATGTGATGCTATGCTATGTTATGATATGAGATGCCATGTAATGATGTGATGCTATGACATGTTACATATTATGCCATGTTTTCTAAAATGTCATGGTTTTAAAAATGTCATGTTTTCAAGAATGCCATGATATGGCAAATGTTAAGTTTGGATTTGACGTTGTGACATCATGAAGCATGTTCACTAATGTTAAATCACATGGTAAGATGATCAAGTAAGGTGTCGTACCAACCTCCCGTGATCGTGGAGAATACATGTTAAAAACCAGTTGTGGCATTAACCTCTCGTTGATGCGTGAGGGTCACGTTATGATTCCCAGAACTGTTAGGGCCTTGCAAACCCTAGCTTTGTCTGGAGGCTGCGCGCTTTTGGTACGGACACTAGGGGCCCACATGTAATCAAGATAATGAGTAAAAGTGTCTAAAAGATTATAATTGGACATAATCGGATCATGCATAAACTACATGATGATTGATATGTTACTTGATGTTTGAAAAGATTTTTGTGAGATCATGTTTGTACTTGTTGGGCGAAAGCTCATTTGTATATTTCATACTGTAGGTAAGACGCCTGCAGCATTACTTGATGGGCCATGGAGACGATGCAGCGAGTGAAGGGCGGTGTGGGATACCACTACGCAATATTTTCCGCAAATGTTTTTAAGTATGATGTTGTATATGGATGTGATGTAATGTTTCCAAGGTCCGATTTAAAAGGTCATGGTAACCTTATAATCGGCATAACAAGTAAAAGGGTAGACATGATGAAGTTTACCCGTCAGTACAAGTTAATTCAAGTTGAGTTTCGAGTTATGATTTTTAAATAAAGTTTAAAGTTTTAAAAGAAGAAGAAAAAATTTATACTGAAATTTTTTTCGATAAAACAAAGATTTAAGTTTAGCAAGTTTGGTAACGGCCCACGTTTACGTAGTATGCCCCTACGTGGACGGGTCGGGGCGTTACAAAGTTGGTATCAGAGCGGTATCCTGCCAGCCTACCTCACTTTGCTTCGTATCGTTTCTGCAAGTGCCCAAGTAAGTTAATTTATTTTTTTCCTTCGATTAGAAATGTGAGGAATTAAGAACTAGAATTAGAAGATGGTTCATCGTGCATACGAACGAACCAAATTTTTGCAAGAGTCTAATCTTGCAACTATAGTGATTAAGTTATAACGATAATTGCTGGAATAGCAACAAGAAAAGAATAGGCTTCGAGATCATATAGCCTATCCTTCATCTCGGGTATAGTGATATTAAGAAATTATTTTCCTTCTAAGGAATGGATCAATATCATGGAAGTTAAGTTTCTTGATTGAGAAACTTTTGCCCCATAAGAGTATTATTAAATACGGGGAAAATTTTGATGATGCCTTAGTTTGGGGGTAGCAACTAGGCATTAAGCCAATATGAGTTGGATGCTACCAACAACAATTTATTAGGCTATGATAATAATGATGATGGCTGTGAGTTTGATGATTAAGTTAATGAGGTTGAGATCGATAATAACAACCTTGGAGTCGATATATAATGGTTTGACTAATGTCGACTATATACGACCTATTAAGTAATGAAAATCATGATGGGAAGTTTTACATATTCCTTAGAACTATGCTTATGTGCTATAAAGGAAATGTCTGAAGCAATGAGAAAAGCTTCTGCTGGCTAACAAGTAGCTAGTTGATATGAGGATATCTTTCACTGCATCACTCGAACAGTAATATGTTTTCAATAATACTATTTATTATTGTTTTCCATGATTAACTTGGAAAAGATTCCAAGAAGTTATTTTATGTATGGTGCTTGATCTAATGCATAATAGAACCAACTCACGTTATGTTGTGATATGTTATGGGCTGAACCCTTGAGGAATAGAGTTCCAAGAGAGGGGCCATCATGTCAAGAAAAGGGCCGATCCTTGAGGAAGAAAAATATTTCCAAGATAGGGGCCATCATGATAAGAAAAAGGGTTCTAATAGCAAAAGATTAACATTGTACCAGAGGGTTCTCAGCTTTAGTTAATTGAAAGAAAAATATTTTCAATATGATATATTCGCTGAGCCCTCAAATAAAGTTAAAGAAAAGTATCTTAATTATAAGATACAATATGTTTTCTTTTCAAGTATGGAAAAGTTATATCTACTTTTCAAACATGGCAAGTTATGTGATATACTTGCACAGTTTTTCATGTAAATAGTTTTTGTGATGCAGTGCGAAACAAAAAAAAAATGATGATGATGAGATTATGCAGTATGAAAGAAAAGTATGAGGGTATGAAATGATAAGCATGAGAAAATGAGGAATGAGGTATGAGGATATAGAAAGAAGATTATGGTTCTATATAAGAAACATGATCCCATTATGATATTAAAATGGGAACATGAACAAGTTATTAAATTCATAGTAATTTGTTATGAATTGATAGTGGATTGAAGAAAAGCCACTTAAGATTATTCGAATTTTCGAGGACGAAAATCTTTTAAGGAGGGTAGAATGTAATACCCGAAATTTTTATGGCTTATGATTCCTTAAAAACAAGGAAAACCTAAGTTTGAATCATGATCGGAATAGAATATCAGTATAAGTTTGAGTTCTCAATTAATTAGCTACGAGACTCAAAAATAGTTTGCTTAGGCAAATATAGGCCTTTTTGGAAAAAAGGGGCAAAATAGTAATTTTGACTTTTATTCTGGTCAAAGTTGACTAAGGTGAAACCGCAGTGTAAATTATCGGTATAGAAACTATACTGCAGAAAACTGTCGTTTCGGACGATTAAGCGAAAATAAGGCTTGAGACGTCGCTAGAGGAAAATTAAGCATGATTTTTGAGACATAAAGGACTAAATGGTTTCGAGCTCTAAGAAAAAAAATCCATTTGGCTCAGTTAAGTGCAGTTGAATTCTGGACCGTAGTCCAGTATGGCAATACTGTTTTAAGTGAAAAACAGTACTAGTATTATTTCAATTAATGAGAAATTGGATTGTATCTCTATATTTAGGGATTTTTGGGAATTAAGTGGACCATTATGTATGAATTAGAAGCCAAGTGGCTCCACTTTAGTCGCCACCTCACAGGGACTAAAATGCAAATATTTTGTCCTTAAGGGCTAAAGTGTAATTTTTGGAAATTATGAAAAGTAAGTTTTAAGCATGAATTAAGGTTGAAAAAAAAAATAAAATTGGCCAACAAATTACTTTGTATGGCCGGCCACTCTAATGGTTTAGGGGGAGGCAATTAAGCTTGCTTTTGATGAATTTAATGCAAGATAAGAAAAAAAAGGTGTGGTGGGTCCACCTTTGGACACATCACCACCTTAGCTCACATACATGTTCTAGAACAAGATTAATGGCCGGTCACTAGGAGGAAATCCAAATCCAAGAGCCATTAATTTGGGTTCATGCACTAGTGTGGTGGGTCACCTTTGGACACCTCATCACCTTAGCTCACACACACACATGTTCTAAGAACAAGAAATAGCCGGCCACTAAGGAAGCAAAAAGAAGCAATTAATTGGGTTCATGCACCTTGTCAGCCGGTCTTTAATGCTTGGAAAGCAAGGAAAAAAAAATGCTTAGGTAAGCATGCTTAGGCAAGCCTAATGACATGAGCAAGAGGACACCTCACCAAATTGATTTTTCCCTTGTTCTCTAAGGGATTGACCGGCCACCTAAGAGGAGTAAAAGGGCATTTAGAAAATCTTTTTCAGCTATAAATAGAGGAAGGGGGGGGGGGGCGGATTTTTGGAGTGAAAAATTGGAAAAACAAGCCAAACTATGGCAAAATTTTTCCTCACCCAATTTCCCTCAAAACCGAAACCCAAAGGAAGAAAAGAAAGAAAAAAAGTGGAACTAGGAACTAGCCTAGGTGATGGTCGGATTTTTGGTGAGAAACCAACAAGGGGTTGCTGAAATTTTGAAACCCATTTGGAGGGCAAAAGCCGGCTGTGATGGCAGCCAAAGGGGAAGGAGAAAAAGTTGGAACCCAAGCTTGAAAACCAACTTCCAAACCCTAGGTAAACCCTAAAACCCTAAGCTTTTTAATTGAGCTTTAATTTGGAAATTTATGTGTATTTCCATGTTGGTTTGTATGAGCATAAGCTCACTTTAAATTTTCTGCCCTAGTTATGATTTTAGGGTTTATGATTTGATGGTTTCAATTCTTGCATGCTAAGTGTTTGATGAATGTCTAGGGTTTTGTATGTTGATGCATGATGAAAATTTTGATTTGCATGGATGCATGTTTTATCTTAGAAGCGCTGCATGTTTGCTGTGTAAACTCCCGAAGTGATCGGTCGAGTTAGAATCCGCGAAATAGGACGTAAACCGGACTTAACAACCGAAAACTGCCATTTCGGGTAGAAACTGGCCAGTTTCGGGAAAAGTGAAATTTGAGGCCTTTAGAGGCCGAACTAGGTAAAACTCAAAACATGAAAGTTGTTCAGAATGATTTTTCCTTGTGGGCAACGCAGACATTTTCCAAATTGAGGCTCCAATGGCCTCCGTTTTTACAAAAACCCGTGGCTAGTTTGCCCAGACCCAGTTTACAGGGTCAGCCAGTTTCAAATTAAAACTGGTACGAATCCAAGCAGAACTGGACTTTTCGTAAAACACGAAAGTTTTAGAATTTTTCGAGATCTACAACTTTCGTGAAGACAACTTTTTTAAATTCAAATCAGATTTTTAAACTGACACGGATTGGTGAATAGTGTGCAGGAAACAAGAAATTCCTGTACAGGATTTTCTAAAAACAGTACAGAAAAACTGTATTTTTCCTCAAAACCACTGTTTTGACTAAGGAAACTGTTCCAAAGGCAGTTTTCAACAGTTGATAATTTTTACAAACCCTACTTCAGGGGATACGATTTTTCTAATATTAAATCAATGATTTTAAAACCTAAAAGGTTGAATTTTTTCCAAAGAAAGATAAGAATGGATTTTAAAACCAAAGGTTATCTTTCTTTCGGAAACAAAACAAGGATGGACGGTAATCGGGAAGGATACCCGAGTTACTGCACAGGGTCCAAAGCCAAGGCAGACTTAGGATAATTGGACTAAGCTTGATTACCTCAAGGGTTACTCAAGGTAACCCAACAAGGTATTAAAATTGAGTTTGATCTTAAAACCCAAAAAGGATTAAAATTAAAAATGACAAGGCATAGGCCAAGGTTAGGATGATACCTAACCCTATTCATATATGATTGGGATTAATACCCAAGGTTACCTTAAGTAACCAAGTAAGTCATCATAAGTTATAAGGGAGACTTACAGCTAGAATTTCGTAGGCATGTTGGTATGGTCACCAACATTCCACAATACTAATTAGACCCTTACCTATGTCCTTCATCAAGCAGGAGGAAGCCTGCGGCTACCCGGAAGAGGAGCAGCTTTACGTAGGACATAGTAAAAGAGGTAAGTACAAACCTCACCTGCAGTATGGAAAATAATAAAAGATATTTTCCAAGTATACATGCTATGCTATGTTATGCTATGCTATAATGCTATGCTATGTTATAATGCTATGCTATGTGATGCTATGCTATGTTATGATATGAGATGCCATGTAATGATGTGATGCTATGACATGTTACATATTATGCCATGTTTTCTAAAATGTCATGGTTTTAAAAATGTCATGTTTTCAAGAATGCCATGATATGGCAAATGTTAAGTTTGGATTTGACGTTGTGACATCATGAAGCATGTTCACTAATGTTAAATCACATGGTAAGATGATCAAGTAAGGTGTCGTACCAACCTCCCGTGATCGTGGAGAATACATGTTAAAAACCAGTTGTGGCATTAACCTCTCGTTGATGCGTGAGGGTCACGTTATGATTCCCAGAACTGTTAGGGCCTTGCAAACCCTAGCTTTGTCTGGAGGCTGCGCGCTTTTGGTACGGACACTAGGGGCCCACATGTAATCAAGATAATGAGTAAAAGTGTCTAAAAGATTTATAATTGGACATAATCGGATCATGCATAAACTACATGATGATTGATATGTTACTTGATGTTTGAAAAGATTTTTGTGAGATCATGTTTGTACTTGCTGGGCGAAAGCTCATTTGTATATTTCATACTGTAGGTAAGACGCCTGCAGCATTACTTGATGGGCCATGGAGACGATGCAGCGAGTGAAGGGCGGTGTGGGATACCACTACGCAATATTTTCCGCAAATGTTTTTAAGTATGATGTTGTATATGGATGTGATGTAATGTTTCCAAGGTCCGATTTAAAAGGTCATGGTAACCTTATAATCGGCATAACAAGTAAAAGGGGTAGACATGATGAAGTTTACCCGTCAGTACAAGTTAATTCAAGTTGAGTTTCGAGTTATGATTTTTAAATAAAGTTTAAAGTTTTAAAAGAAGAAAAAAAATTTATACTGAAATTTTTTTCGATAAAACAAAGATTTAAGTTTAGCAAGTTTGGTAACGGCCCACGTTTACGTAGTATGCCCCTACGTGGACGGGTCGGGGCGTTACAATATCAACATCCAAGAGTAAGACTCGGGATTTTCCTTGTCTAAAAGGAAATCAATAGTTTCATCGAAATTTCGGGTATTACACTTATCTCATCGTATTCGTAACATCTCATACATAACATATCATAGCGTTGCATAATATATGCATGAACCGATTATGCTCGTATTATGCATTCATATGCATTCTTAACTTATCTTGTTTATGGGCCCCATAACATAAGTGTACGTACCGGGGCCGCGCTCTATGGGCTTACTCTTGCCATAGCTCAACCCGACCTGACGCGGGTCGCGTACGACACGGCAGCTCGCCTGCCATCATACTTGCTTTTCATGATCTCATAATTGATCTTGTTAGTGAACATGCTTCGTGATGTCACTAAACTATTAAGTCATCTTATATCTTAACATCATGCCTTATCTCATAATCATAAACTTGATATCATCATAATAATCATAGACTATAATATCATAATAATCATATATCGCATCAAACAATTCTAGCATACATTTAT
>CM046372.1:14917088-14971347 GCA_025413025.1 Ficus hispida
GTGTTCTTACCATGTAGTTAATATTAGTGGGCATGCTACATGATGTCACTATATTAAAACGTAACATAACATAAACCATTACATAACCGTCGTAACATAAATCATCATAGCATAGCATCGTAACATAAATCTTATCATATACGTCATGAATAAACCTCATAACATAGCATCATAACATTTCATCTTATCATAAACATCATGACATAAACCTCATAACATAGCATCACAACATAGTATCATATCATAGAGTAAGTACCATAAATCATCAACATATGATTTCTTGAAAAACATGTTCTTTAAAAACATTTTGCCCATGCTGTAGGCGGAGTTATACTTACTTGTCGTCCTATGCTCTTGGTTAATCGTCCGAATCGTGGACACAACAGTTCCTACTCCTGTTTCCAAACAGGGCGTAAGATAAGAGCCATAGACATTCTATCTTACCATAAATCATAATCATTAAATGTTGGTGTCCTTACCAACATTTATGAAGCCTTAGTTATATTATATGTTCCCCCTATAACAACTCACGATAGCTGTTTGGTTACTTGCCGTAACCCTAGGGTTTATGGTCCAACATACTTAAATAATATCAAACTAGGTTACTTCTGGTAACCTTGGGTACTAAGCCCAACAATTCTTAATCCGTCATCTATTGGGTTATTACAAATAGCCCTAGATCATAATTTTCGGTATCTTATTGGGTTACGTTGGGTAACCCTTAAGGTGATAAACCTTGGTCAAACTTAGTCAACCAAAGTCAACCTTCCATGGTCAAACTTGGGCTTTGGGAGCCAAGTCCAATAACTCGGGTATCCTTCCTGGTTACCATCTGTTATTGTCTTGTTACTTAACCTTGGCTTTAAAATCCATTTTTCCCTTTGTTTCGGAAAATTTGTTGAATTCAACTTAAAAACCTTTGCTTAACTTATAAAATGTGTTAAGGGCTGAAAACTGCCATTGGGAACAGTTCTCACAGTCAAAACATTGGGGTTTGGTGTAAAATACAGTTTTCCTATATTGTTCTAGAAAATCCTGTACACGTGCAAGAATTCCCTGCTCATGTTTTGTTTTTCTGAAAATCCTGTGCTAGAATTTCTATTTCCTGCACAGTCTTTAGAATCCAATTTTTACTTTAAAATCAGTTCCGAATTTGATAAAACTTCTTCATAAAGTTGTAGATCTCGGATAATACTACAACTTTCATGTTTTGAGGAAAACCCAGTTCTACTTGGATTCTTGTCAGTTTTAATTTAACTTACTGGACGTGTAGACTAGGTCTGGGCAGATTAGCCTCGGATTTTCATAAAAACGGAGGCCATTGGAGCCTTTATTTGAAAAAACGGTCTGCGCTGCCCTCTAGGAAAATCCATTATCTACAACTTCTTTAGTTTTGAGTTTCTTCAAATTCGGCCTCTAAGGGCCTCAAAATACCATTCCAGAACACTGCCCAGTCTTGACCCGAGACTGGCAGTTTCGGTTCTTAATTTCGTTACGTCCTAAAACGTGCACGCTACCTCAACCGACCACAGCGGGAGCCTAAAGTCACACATGCAATCGTTTCTAACGTTCCAATGCATCATACATTCAATCTTAAACCTATGGGAACATATAACAAACACATGGTAGGCATATTGCAAACATGCATCAAAATCATAAACTAGAGACCACCAACCCTAATCAAGCATAATTAAGCACTTAAAGGTGAGCTTATGCTCTTACATTCAATGCTGTAAATACACATAAACTGAAGCTCAAATTAACAGCTTAGGGCTAATGGAGATTACCTCAAGATTCAAGAAATTGAATCTTCCCATGGCTGCCCATAACTTAACCGGCCTCCTCCTAAGAGTTACCCGAAAAATTTCTGTCCCTTGGCTGCTGCTCCTCACCAAGACCAGCCACTAAATCCGGCCACTCCTTCAGCTTTTCTCTTCCTTTTCCAGCTCACTAACAGCCGGCCAGCTTGCCCAACAAAGGGTTCCAATTTTTTTCCAGCACTTTTCCTTGCTTCCAAACTGAAATCCGAACTCTCCCTAATGATTCTCTCTTGGATTTCTGCTTTTGTTCTTGTTTTTTCTTGGCTGCTAAGGGTCGGTTTTGGCAGAGAAAAATGGGCAGAGTATGGCTCATTTTCTGATTTTTTTGAATAAAATGGGCACCTATTTATAGAGGTTTTGAAACTTTGCTTAATTGCAAAATAGTCCTCCAAAAACCAACTTTTTACACTTTTTGCATGCTAGGTGGCCGGCCATTTCCTTGTTCTCCAAGCAAATGATGACATCATTTTGATGACATCATCTTGCTTACATCACCTATTTTTCAGAAATTACATTTTAGCCCCGAAAGTTAAAATTCTTGCATTTATGCCCTCTAGGTGGCCGGCCCTTACTTGGAGATCAAGCCAAGCTTATCTCACCTTGATGACATCATCTTGACGACATCACTTTGCTTACATCATCAATTTTCCAAAATTTTCACTTTAACCCCTAAAGATAAAATTTTGGCATTTTTGCCCCTGAGGTGGCGGCCATGTCATCTCTTCTAGAGCCTTCCTTGCTTTCTTTCCAAGCTTATTTAATCCAGTTATGATGTCATAAATTAAGGATAGGATGATGTCATCCATATTAAGCCCTGTTTGGCTTTTCCTCAATATTCAGTCCATTTTTCTGCTACACAGATATTTCTAATACTGTGTTTGCTTAAACACAATATTTTTATACTGTACTACAGTCCAAAATTTATCTGTGTAAAAATAAACTGAATAAAATTTTTCTTATCTCTTGGCACCTTTCTTGCCCTTAATACCATACTTGGTGTGCTTGATTTTCTAGGGTGGTCTCACAGCTTATGCTTGCTAAATCGACCGTAATGAAGGTTTTTCGCAGTATAATTCCATACTGCTTTGATATATCTCAACACCTTCATCTATTTGACCTCCCTGGTCAACCTTTGACTTTTCGGTCAACTTTGACTTTTTCGGTCAAACTTTGACCAGCATGAAATCATAGAATTTTCCTTCCCTTTTTGCTCAAGGGTCAGATGCATGACTAAGCAAACTGCTTATTGAGTCTCATAACTAATTAAACGAGAACTCAAACATATACTGATATTTAACTCAGATCGTGAGTTTTATATCTGTAATACCCGAAATTTTTATGGCTTATGATTTCCTTAAAAACAAGGAAAACCTAAGTTTGAATCATGATCGGAATAGAATATCAGTATAAGTTTGAGTTCTCAATTAATTAGCTACGAGACTCAAAATAGTTTGCTTAGGCAAATATAGGCCTTTTTGGAAAAAAGGGGCAAAATAGTAATTTTGACTTTTATTCTGGTCAAAGTTGACTAAGGTGAAACCGCAGTGTAAATTATCGGTATAGAAACTATACTGCAGAAAACTGTCGTTTCGGACGATTAAGCGAAAATAAGGCTTGAGACGTCGCTAGAGGAAAATTAAGCATGATTTTTGAGACATAAAGGACTAAATGGTTTCGAGCTCTAAGAAAAAAAATCCATTTGGCTCAGTTAAGTGCAGTTGAATTCTGGACCGTAGTCCAGTATGGCAATACTGTTTTAAGTGAAAAACAGTACTAGTATTATTTCAATTAATGAGAAATTGGATTGTATCTCTATATTTAGGGATTTTTGGGAATTAAGTGGACCATTATGTATGAATTAGAAGCCAAGTGGCTCCACTTTAGTCGCCACCTCACAGGGACTAAAATGCAAATATTTTGTCCTTAAGGGCTAAAGTGTAATTTTTGGAAATTATGAAAAGTAAGTTTTAAGCATGAATTAAGGTTGAAAAAAAAATAAAATTGGCCAACAAATTACTTTGTATGGCCGGCCACTCTAATGGTTTAGGGGGAGGCAATTAAGCTTGCTTTTGATGAATTTAATGCAAGATAAGAAAAAAAGGTGTGGTGGGTCCACCTTTGGACACATCACCACCTTAGCTCACATACATGTTCTAGAACAAGATTAATGGCCGGTCACTAGGAGGAAATCCAAATCCAAGAGCCATTAATTTGGGTTCATGCACTAGTGTGGTGGGTCAACCTTTGGACACCTCATCACCTTAGCTCACACACACACATGTTCTAAGAACAAGAAATAGCCGGCCACTAAGGAAGCAAAAAGAAGCAATTAATTGGGTTCATGCACCTTGTCAGCCGGTCTTTAATGCTTGGAAAGCAAGGAAAAAAAAATGCTTAGGTAAGCATGCTTAGGCAAGCCTAATGACATGAGCAAGAGGACACCTCACCAAATTGATTTTTCCCTTGTTCTCTAAGGGATTGACCGGCCACCTAAGAGGAGTAAAAGGGCATTTAGAAAATCTTTTTCAGCTATAAATAGAGGAAGGGGGGGGGGTGGATTTTTGGAGTGAAAAATTGGAAAAACAAGCCAAACTATGGCAAAATTTTTCCTCACCCAATTTCCCTCAAAACCGAAACCCAAAGGAAGAAAAGAAAGAAAAAAAGTGGAACTAGGAACTAGCCTAGGTGATGGTCGGATTTTTGGTGAGAAACCAACAAGGGGTTGCTGAAATTTTGAAACCCATTTGGAGGGCAAAAGCCGGCTGTGATGGCAGCCAAAGGGGAAGGAGAAAAAGTTGGAACCCAAGCTTGAAAACCAACTTCCAAACCCTAGGTAAACCCTAAAACCCTAAGCTTTTTAATTGAGCTTTAATTTGGAAATTTATGTGTATTTCCATGTTGGTTTGTATGAGCATAAGCTCACTTTAAATTTTCTGCCCTAGTTATGATTTTAGGGTTTATGATTTGATGGTTTCAATTCTTGCATGCTAAGTGTTTGATGAATGTCTAGGGTTTTGTATGTTGATGCATGATGAAAATTTTGATTTGCATGGATGCATGTTTTACATTAGAAGCGCTGCATGTTTGCTGTGTAAGCTCCCGAAGTGATCGGTCGAGTTAGAATCCGCGAAATAGGACGTAAACCGGACTTAACAACCGAAAACTGCCATTTCGGGTAGAAACTGGCCAGTTTCGGGAAAAGTGAAATTTGAGGCCTTTAGAGGCCGAACTAGGTAAAACTCAAAACATGAAAGTTGTTCAGAATGATTTTTCCTTGTGGGCAACGCAGACATTTTTCCAAATTGAGGCTCCAATGGCCTCCGTTTTTACAAAAACCCGTGGCTAGTTTGCCCAGACCCAGTTTACAGGGTCAGCCAGTTTCAAATTAAAACTGGTACGAATCCAAGCAGAACTGGACTATTCATAAAACATGAAAGTTTTAGAATTTTTCGAGATCTACAACTTTCGTGAAGACAACTTTTTTAAATTCAAATCAGATTTTTAAACTGACACGGATTGGTGAATAGTGTGCAGGAAACAAGAAATTCCTGTACAGGATTTTCTAAAAACAGTACAGAAAAACTGTATTTTTCCTCAAAACCACTGTTTTGACTAAGGAAACTGTTCCAAAGGCAGTTTTCAACAGTTGATAATTTTTACAAACCCTACTTCAGGGGATACGATTTTTCTAATATTAAATCAATGATTTTAAAACCTAAAAGGTTGAATTTTTTCCAAAGAAAGATAAGAATGGATTTTAAAACCAAAGGTTATCTTTCTTTCGGAAACAAAACAAGGATGGACGGTAATCGGGAAGGATACCCGAGTTACTGCACAGGGTCCAAAGCCAAGGCAGACTTAGGATAATTGGACTAAGCTTGATTACCTCAAGGGTTACTCAAGGTAACCCAACAAGGTATTAAAATTGAGTTTGATCTTAAAACCCAAAAAGGATTAAAATTAAAAATGACAAGGCATAGGCCAAGGTTAGGATGATACCTAACCCTATTCATATATGATTGGGATTAATACCCAAGGTTACCTTAAGTAACCAAGTAAGTCATCATAAGTTATAAGGGAGACTTACAGCTAGAATTTCGTAGGCATGTTGGTATGGTCACCAACATTCCACAATACTAATTAGACCCTTACCTATGTCCTTCATCAAGCAGGAGGAAGCCTGCGGCTACCCGGAAGAGGAGCAGCTTTACGTAGGACATAGTAAAAGAGGTAAGTACAAACCTCACCTGCAGTATGGAAAATAGTAAAAGATATTTTTCAAGTATACATGCTATGCTATGTTATGCTATGCTATAATGCTATGCTATGTTATAATGCTATGCTATGTGATGCTATGCTATGTTATGATATGAGATGCCATGTAATGATGTGATGCTATGACATGTTACATATTATGCCATGTTTTCTAAAATGTCATGGTTTTAAAAATGTCATGTTTTCAAGAATGCCATGATATGGCAAATGTTAAGTTTGGATTTGACGTTGTGACATCATGAAGCATGTTCACTAATGTTAAATCACATGGTAAGATGATCAAGTAAGGTGTCGTACCAACCTCCCGTGATCGTGGAGAATACATGTTAAAAACCAGTTGTGGCATTAACCTCTCGTTGATGCGTGAGGGTCACGTTATGATTCCCAGAACTGTTAGGGCCTTGCAAACCCTAGCTTTGTCTGGAGGCTGCGCGCTTTTGGTACGGACACTAGGGGCCCACATGTAATCAAGATAATGAGTAAAAGTGTCTAAAAGATTATAATTGGACATAATCGGATCATGCATAAACTACATGATGATTGATATGTTACTTGATGTTTGAAAAGATTTTTGTGAGATCATGTTTGTACTTGTTGGGCGAAAGCTCATTTGTATATTTCATACTGTAGGTAAGACGCCTGCAGCATTACTTGATGGGCCATGGAGACGATGCAGCGAGTGAAGGGCGGTGTGGGATACCACTACGCAATATTTTCCGCAAATGTTTTTAAGTATGATGTTGTATATGGATGTGATGTAATGTTTCCAAGGTCCGATTTAAAAGGTCATGGTAACCTTATAATCGGCATAACAAGTAAAAGGGGTAGACATGATGAAGTTTACCCGTCAGTACAAGTTAATTCAAGTTGAGTTTCGAGTTATGATTTTTAAATAAAGTTTAAAGTTTTAAAAGAAGAAGAAAAAATTTATACTGAAATTTTTTTCGATAAAACAAAGATTTAAGTTTAGCAAGTTTGGTAACGGCCCACGTTTACGTAGTATGCCCCTACGTGGACGGGTCGGGGCGTTACAAAGTTGGTATCAGAGCGGTATCCTGCCAGCCTACCTCACTTTGCTTCGTATCGTTTCTGCAAGTGCCCAAGTAAGTTAATTTATTTTTTTTCCTTCGATTAGAAATGTGAGGAATTAAGAACTAGAATTAGAAGATGGTTCATCGTGCATACGAACGAACCAAATTTTTGCAAGAGTCTAATCTTGCAACTATAGTGATTAAGTTATAACGATAATTGCTGGAATAGCAACAAGAAAAGAATAGGCTTCGAGATCATATAGCCTATCACTTCATCTCGGGTATAGTGATATTAAGAAATTATTTTCCTTCTAAGGAATGGATCAATATAATGGAAGTTAAGTTTCTTGATTGAGAAACTTTTGCCCCATAAGAGTATTATTAAATACGGGGAAAATTTTGATGATGCCTTAGTTTGGGGGTAGAAACTAGGCATTAAGCCAATATGAGTTGGATGCTACCAACAACAATTTATTAGGCTATGATAATAATGATGATGGCTGTGAGTTTGATGATTAAGTTAATGAGGTTGAGATCGATAATAACAACCTTGGAGTCGATATATAATGGTTTGACTAATGTCGACTATATACGACCTATTAAGTAATGAAAATCATGATGGGAAGTTTTACATATTCCTTAGAACTATGCTTATGTGCTATAAAGGAAATGTCTGAAGCAATGAGAAAAGCTTCTGCTGGCTAACAAGTAGCTAGTTGATATGAGGATATCTTTCACTGCATCACTCGAACAGTAATATGTTTTCAATAATACTATTTATTATTGTTTTCCATGATTAACTTGGAAAAGATTCCAAGAAGTTATTTTATGTATGGTGCTTGATCTAATGCATAATAGAACCAACTCACGTTATGTTGTGATATGTTATGGGCTGAACCCTTGAGGAATAGAGTTCCAAGAGAGGGGCCATCATGTCAAGAAAAGGGCCGATCCTTGAGGAAGAAAAATATTTCCAAGATAGGGGCCATCATGATAAGAAAAAGGGTTCTAATAGCAAAAGATTAACATTGTACCAGAGGGTTCTCAGCTTTAGTTAATTGAAAGAAAAATATTTTCAATATGATATATTCGCTGAGCCCTCAAATAAAGTTAAAGAAAAGTATCTTAATTATAAGATACAATATGTTTTCTTTTCAAGTATGGAACAGTTATATCTACTTTTCAAACATGGCAAGTTATGTGATATACTTGCACAGTTTTTCATGTAAATAGTTTTTGTGATGCAGTGCGAAACAAAAAAAAAATGATGATGATGAGATTATGCAGTATGAAAGAAAAGTATGAGGGTATGAAATGATAAGCATGAGAAAATGAGGAATGAGGTATGAGGATATAGAAAGAAGATTATGGTTCTATATAAGAAACATGATCCCATTATGATATTAAAATGGGAACATGAACAAGTTATTAAATTCATAGTAATTTGTTATGAATTGATAGTGGATTGAAGAAAAGCCACTTAAGATTATTCGAATTTTCGAGGACGAAAATCTTTTAAGGAGGGTAGAATGTAATACCCGAAATTTTTATGGCTTATGATTTCCTTAAAAACAAGGAAAACCTAAGTTTGAATCATGATCGGAATAGAATATCAGTATAAGTTTGAGTTCTCAATTAATTAGCTACGAGACTCAAAAATAGTTTGCTTAGGCAAATATAGGCCTTTTTGGAAAAAAGGGGCAAAATAGTAATTTTGACTTTTATTCTGGTCAAAGTTGACTAAGGTGAAACCGCAGTGTAAATTATCGGTATAGAAACTATACTGCAGAAAACTGTCGTTTCGGACGATTAAGCGAAAATAAGGCTTGAGACGTCGCTAGAGGAAAATTAAGCATGATTTTTGAGACATAAAGGACTAAATGGTTTCGAGCTCTAAGAAAAAAAATCCATTTGGCTCAGTTAAGTGCAGTTGAATTCTGGACCGTAGTCCAGTATGGCAATACTGTTTTAAGTGAAAAACAGTACTAGTATTATTTCAATTAATGAGAAATTGGATTGTATCTCTATATTTAGGGATTTTTGGGAATTAAGTGGACCATTATGTATGAATTAGAAGCCAAGTGGCTCCACTTTAGTCGCCACCTCACAGGGACTAAAATGCAAATATTTTGTCCTTAAGGGCTAAAGTGTAATTTTTGGAAATTATGAAAAGTAAGTTTTAAGCATGAATTAAGGTTGAAAAAAAAATAAAATTGGCCAACAAATTACTTTGTATGGCCGGCCACTCTAATGGTTTAGGGGGAGGCAATTAAGCTTGCTTTTGATGAATTTAATGCAAGATAAGAAAAAAAAGGTGTGGTGGGTCCACCTTTGGACACATCACCACCTTAGCTCACATACATGTTCTAGAACAAGATTAATGGCCGGTCACTAGGAGGAAATCCAAATCCAAGAGCCATTAATTTGGGTTCATGCACTAGTGTGGTGGGTCAACCTTTGGACACCTCATCACCTTAGCTCACACACACACATGTTCTAAGAACAAGAAATAGCCGGCCACTAAGGAAGCAAAAAGAAGCAATTAATTGGGTTCATGCACCTTGTCAGCCGGTCTTTAATGCTTGGAAAGCAAGGAAAAAAAAATGCTTAGGTAAGCATGCTTAGGCAAGCCTAATGACATGAGCAAGAGGACACCTCACCAAATTGATTTTTCCCTTGTTCTCTAAGGGATTGACCGGCCACCTAAGAGGAGTAAAAGGGCATTTAGAAAATCTTTTTCAGCTATAAATAGAGGAAGGGGGGGGGGGGCGGATTTTTGGAGTGAAAAATTGGAAAAACAAGCCAAACTATGGCAAAATTTTTCCTCACCCAATTTCCCTCAAAACCGAAACCCAAAGGAAGAAAAGAAAGAAAAAAAGTGGAACTAGGAACTAGCCTAGGTGATGGTCGGATTTTTGGTGAGAAACCAACAAGGGGTTGCTGAAATTTTGAAACCCATTTGGAGGGCAAAAGCCGGCTGTGATGGCAGCCAAAGGGGAAGGAGAAAAAGTTGGAACCCAAGCTTGAAAACCAACTTCCAAACCCTAGGTAAACCCTAAAACCCTAAGCTTTTTAATTGAGCTTTAATTTGGAAATTTATGTGTATTTCCATGTTGGTTTGTATGAGCATAAGCTCACTTTAAATTTTCTGCCCTAGTTATGATTTTAGGGTTTATGATTTGATGGTTTCAATTCTTGCATGCTAAGTGTTTGATGAATGTCTAGGGTTTTGTATGTTGATGCATGATGAAAATTTTGATTTGTATGGATGCATGTTTTACATTAGAAGTGCTGCATGTTTGCTGTGTAAGCTCCCGAAGTGATCGGTCGAGTTAGAATCCGCGAAATAGGACGTAAACCGGACTTAACAACCGAAAACTGCCATTTCGGGTAGAAACTGGCCAGTTTCGGGAAAAGTGAAATTTGAGGCCTTTAGAGGCCGAACTAGGTAAAACTCAAAACATGAAAGTTGTTCAGAATGATTTTTCCTTGTGGGCAACGCAGAAATTTTTCCAAATTGAGGCTCCAATGGCCTCCGTTTTTACAAAAACCCGTGGCTAGTTTGCCCAGACCCAGTTTACAGGGTCAGCCAGTTTCAAATTAAAACTGGTACGAATCCAAGCAGAACTGGACTTTTCGTAAAACATGAAAGTTTTAGAATTTTTCGAGATCTACAACTTTCGTGAAGACAACTTTTTTAAATTCAAATCAGATTTTTAAACTGACACGGATTGGTGAATAGTATGCAGGAAACAAGAAATTCCTGTACAGGATTTTCTAAAAACAGTACAGAAAAACTGTATTTTTCCTCAAAACCACTGTTTTGACTAAGGAAACTGTTCCAAAGGCAGTTTTCAACAGTTGATAATTTTTACAAACCCTACTTCAGGGGATACGATTTTTCTAATATTAAATCAATGATTTTAAAACCTAAAAGGTTGAATTTTTTCCAAAGAAAGATAAGAATGGATTTTAAAACCAAAGGTTATCTTTCTTTCGGAAACAAAACAAGGATGGACGGTAATCGGGAAGGATACCCGAGTTACTGCACAGGGTCCAAAGCCAAGGCAGACTTAGGATAATTGGACTAAGCTTGATTACCTCAAGGGTTACTCAAGGTAACCCAACAAGGTATTAAAATTGAGTTTGATCTTAAAACCCAAAAAGGATTAAAATTAAAAATGACAAGGCATAGGCCAAGGTTAGGATGATACCTAACCCTATTCATATATGATTGGGATTAATACCCAAGGTTACCTTAAGTAACCAAGTAAGTCATCATAAGTTATAAGGGAGACTTACAGCTAGAATTTCGTAGGCATGTTGGTATGGTCACCAACATTCCACAATACTAATTAGACCCTTACCTATGTCCTTCATCAAGCAGGAGGAAGCCTGCGGCTACCCGGAAGAGGAGCAGCTTTACGTAGGACATAGTAAAAGAGGTAAGTACAAACCTCACCTGCAGTATGGAAAATAATAAAAGATATTTTCCAAGTATACATGCTATGCTATGTTATGCTATGCTATAATGCTATGCTATGTTATAATGCTATGCTATGTGATGCTATGCTATGTTATGATATGAGATGCCATGTAATGATGTGATGCTATGACATGTTACATATTATGCCATGTTTTCTAAAATGTCATGGTTTTAAAAATGTCATGTTTTCAAGAATGCCATGATATGGCAAATGTTAAGTTTGGATTTGACGTTGTGACATCATGAAGCATGTTCACTAATGTTAAATCACATGGTAAGATGATCAAGTAAGGTGTCGTACCAACCTCCCGTGATCGTGGAGAATACATGTTAAAAACCAGTTGTGGCATTAACCTCTCGTTGATGCGTGAGGGTCACGTTATGATTCCCAGAACTGTTAGGGCCTTACAAACCCTAGCTTTGTCTGGAGGCTGCGCGCTTTTGGTACGGACACTAGGGGCCCACATGTAATCAAGATAATGAGTAAAAGTGTCTAAAAGATTTATAATTGGACATAATCGGATCATGCATAAACTACATGATGATTGATATGTTACTTGATGTTTGAAAAGATTTTTGTGAGATCATGTTTGTACGTGCTGGGCGAAAGCTCATTTGTATATTTCATACTGTAGGTAAGACGCCTGCAGCATTACTTGATGGGCCATGGAGACGATGCAGCGAGTGAAGGGCGGTGTGGGATACCACTACGCAATATTTTCCGCAAATGTTTTTAAGTATGATGTTGTATATGGATGTGATGTAATGTTTCCAAGGTCCGATTTAAAAGGTCATGGTAACCTTATAATCGGCATAACAAGTAAAAGGGGTAGACATGATGAAGTTTACCCTTCAGTACAAGTTAATTCAAGTTGAGTTTCGAGTTATGATTTTTAAATAAAGTTTAAAGTTTTAAAAGAAGAAGAAAAAATTTATACTGAAATTTTTTTCGATAAAACAAAGATTTAAGTTTAGCAAGTTTGGTAACGGCCCACGTTTACGTAGTATGCCCCTACGTGGACGGGTCGGGGCGTTACAATATCGACATCCAAGAGTAAGACTCGGGATTTTCCTTGTCTAAAAGGAAATCATAGTTTCATCGAAATTTCGGGTATTACACTTATCTCATCGTATCGTAACATCTCATACATAACATATCATAGCGTTGCATAATATATGCATGAACCGATTATGCTCGTATTATGCCATCATATGCATTCTTAACTTATCTTGTTTATGGGCCCCATAACATAAGTGTACGTACCGGGCGCGCTCTATGGGCTTACTCTTGCCATAGCTCAACCCGACCTGACGCGGGTCGGTACGACACGGCAAGCTCGCCTGCCATCATACTTGCTTTTCATGATCTCATAATTGATCTTGTTAGTGAACATGCTTCGTGATGTCACTAAACTTAAGTCATACTTATATCTTAACATCATGCCTTATCTCATAATCATAAACTTGATATCATCATAATAATCATAACTTAATATCATAATAATCATAATATCGCATCAAACAATTCTAGCATACATTTATATCACATTCTAATAGCGATCATTCATCATACTTGGGTAAGTATACAACGGAAAGTCTATGCTGTAGACGGAGTTGTACTTACCAGTTTCTAACTCTCAAATTTAGCGTTTCTCCTAACCGAGTGGTTTTCCTGTTTTCACAGAAAAATCATAGGATGAGAATCATCCTATCATAGTATCATACAACCCTAGTTATTAACTTATCTCAGTATAAGGATATCAAGAACATAGCATAAACATTAAAAT
This sequence comes from Ficus hispida, assembly GCA_025413025.1. NCBI lineage: Eukaryota > Viridiplantae > Streptophyta > Magnoliopsida > Rosales > Moraceae > Ficus > Ficus hispida. The sequence goes on from CM046372.1 coordinate 14,930,488, forward strand.
CTTACTATCCTTTAAAACACTAAAATTATTGAAAACAAATTATATTTGAAGTCAGTCTTTTATTTGATCCTTTTCTAACAAATTTGTTCCGAATTTGAAAATATTTCTTTCATGAAAGTTGTAGACCTTGAAGGTTCCTACAACTTCTGTTTTAAACTTAAAATCCAAATCTGACTTAAACATGCTTGTTTCTGCCTTTGAAAATTCTTCGACCATTTTTCTTAACCTTGAAATAGGTCTCGGGTTTTTGTAAAAAACGAAGGTCTTAGAAGCCTTATTTTCAAAAACTGTCCATGTTGGCCCCTAGGATTTTCCCTTCCCTACAACTTTGTAGTTTTAACTTTTTCATGATTCGGCCTCTAAGAGCCTCGAAATTCGCTTTCCAAAATACTGTCCAATTTACCCCGAAACTGGCAGTTTTTTGTTCGGTTTGGTTTTTAGGTAACTAACGTGCACACTACCTCAAACGGTTACCCCGTGAGCCTATATCAAGCATGCAGGCGTTACCTAACCATTTCATACTCATACAATCAGATCTTACTCATATAATTTTTGTAAAACAAAAATCCTACACTTGCATAAAAATCCTATTTCGAAACTAGCATATCGAAACCGAAAACTATCAACTACACATAAAGCATAGTACTTGAATTTACTTTTCATAAACTCATGCTTATACATAACATCACACTCATAATCTTCTTATCAAAAATGTGAATGAAAACTAGAGGTTAAAGAGTTTACCTCAAGCTTCACAAAACAATTCTAGCTTAAGGTTTTGGAGGTTTTCTTTCTCACTGGACCAACACCACAAACCGAATCTGTTTTCAACTCTTTCTCTCACTTTTTGTTCGGTTCCTAAGGAAAAGAAGAAGCAGATAATGAGCTGCCAATCTATGGTTTATTGTCCAAAAGATCATATATGTTCGTACCACCTCCTATTTATAGGTGAATGTTTTGTTCTTACCTTGCTAGTTAGTCCTCCAAAAATCTTCATTTTGCACACAACCCTTGTGTGTTGGCCGGCCATCCTTGGCCCTAGACATTGAGTAAGCACAGCTAAGGTGACTTATTCACTAAAGCTACCATGCTATGTGGCATGTTCTCAAGATGGCTGGCCATTAGGTGATGAGGTGCCAAAATTCTAGCTAGTCTAGGAGGCAAAACTTGATTGGTTAATGCATAAACTAAGCCATGGTGTGTCATTCACCCATTGGCCGGTTTTGGTGCTGAATTTGCAAGCCTTGGCTTGCCAAAGAAGAAAGCTAAATGGATGACTCATCAAGGCTAAGAGGCTTAGTCATCAAAGCTAGAAATTTGATGTGTGTTTTCCTTGTGATGGCCGGCCATATGTGGCAACATAAGCTTGGTTTTATCAAGCCAAGCAAGCAAGGCTATAAGCTTGCTCACCAAAGCTATAAACTACACTTGTCATTCTCTCTAAAACTTTGAGAAATTATGACTTCTAAGCTGCATATTAATCCCCAAGAGTAATATATTTACTCAATGGAATCATGTGGTTTGTAGTTGTTTCTGTCCAACTTCCTGCCAGTGAATAGGAGATCGACATTTTCTTCCATATAATGCTTCAGTTTACCCTGCCCCGCTCGCCATCTTGTATCAAAAGTTGCCAATAGGTTGTTTACCTACAGCATAGACATAAGACGTGAGCTTTCGCTCAGCAAGTACAACATAAACATCCACAACAATAAACAATACAAAACATAACTCAATCCAGCGTAACATATTCTGTCCTAATCATGCATGAGCCAATTATGCTTCATTATGCTCGCTTGTTCTTTCATAGCTTATCTTACTTATCTTGCTTATCTTGCTTATGGGCCCCTTACATAAGTGTACGTACCGGGCGCGCAACTATAGAGTGGTTGGGGCGGCCAGTCCATTTTCAACTCAAACCATAGTCAAACCCGACCTAACGCGGGTCGGTACGACACAAGCAACTTGCTTGCCATCATACTTGCTTTTCATAATCTCTTCTTTGATCTTACTCTTATTTAGAATTGGTGAACATGCTTCATGATGTCACATATTCATAAGATATAATCATATCATGTTTCATATCATAAACTTAATGCATCATAGACATATCATACATCATGACATACTCAGATCATATAACATCATCACATCACATCTCATAAGCATATCCTAATATCAGACAAATCTAACATACATCACATCACCTACTATAGCATTCATCGATCATACTTGGGTAAGTATACAACAAAAAGCCTATGTTGTAGGTGGAGTTGTACTTACCTCGAGCTCTATGTCTGATGTTATGCTGCTCCTGGTCGGGGCGCAATAACATATTACCTCCTGCTATTACAAAGGACATAGCGTAAGGATTCTGTAAATCCTACTTTTAAACTGTTGGTAACCTTAACCAACATTCATTTTATTCTTTGTTATATGCCCCCACATAATCTATCTTGAAAATATTATAAATGGGTTACTATAAGTAACCCCATAAGTAACCCTTGAGCTAAGGTCCTTAACCAAATGACTTAGTCTTTTATTGGGTTACATTGGATAACCCTTGGGCTTCGGGCCCAAACTAATAACTTGGTTTAAAAAATCCCTTTTGCTTTGTCTTTAGAAAAACTCAGGGTTTTCTTCAAAAATCCTTGAAATCTTATGAATGGGTCTTTGTAAAAACCATTAACAATAGAAACTGCCTTTGGAATAGCTTCTTACTGTTAATTTGTTAGTGTATGTGCAGGAATGTCCTTTTCCTGCACTGTTTTAGAAAACCCTGTGCAGGAATTTCCTGTTTACTGCACAGTTTTTGAAATCCAATTTTATTTAAAAATCTGAGTTTGAACTTGAAAAAGTTTTCTTCACAAAATTTTTAAATCTTGAAAAACCCTAAAACTTTCATGTTTTGCTTAAAACCCAATTCGGACTTTAACCTACTCATTTACCCTGTTGAACTCACCTGGCCGTGCATGAAGTCTGGGCACAGTCAGGCTCGGATTTCCATAAAAACGAAGGCCGTTGGAGCCTTATTTTTGAAAATTGTTTGCGTTTCCCTACAGGAAAAACCCTTTTCTACAACTTTTGTGTTTTGAATTTCACCAGATTCGGCCTCTAAGGGCCTCAAATTCGGGTTTCCAGAAAACCTGACCAGCTTGTACCCGAATTGGCAGTTTTCTTTCTCTTATTCGTTTCTCGTCCTAATACGTGCACACTACCTCAACCGACCACAGCGGGAGCCTAAAATCAACATGCAGCGCTTTTCTAACATAAATTTTCTTTAAACACAATTTAAAACACAGCCATGCAAACCATTATTCTTTTCTAGATAACTAGGGTTTGCATATTTTTCTAAGTTGCATAATTCATTCCAATTCAACCATGCAACCTATTAATTCATTCTAGATCATGCTTTAGTCCTATTAGGGGACATATAACCTTATCAAACATCTACCATACAAACAACATAAATCAAGCAAGCATCAAAATAAATTATACAAACTTATAAAAAACTAAACCACCCTTAGATCTAATCAAGCACATAACCTAGATTTCTAAACTAGGGCCATAATGAAATTTGAGCTTATGCTCTTACAATTGTCAACTTGAAATACATATAAATTTTAAATTGAAACCAAATTAAAAAGTTTAAGGCTATGGGAGAGTTACCTTACTTAACCCTAAGAGATGTTAGGGTTTGGTCCAAAAACTTTTCCTCCTTGGCTCCTAGATGCAACCGGCCTCTCCCCCTAGCCTACCCAAAAATTTTTTTGTCACTTGGGTGTGATTCCTACCAAGTCCGGCCACTCACCACCTAATCCCCTAACACTTTTCTCTTCCTTTTCTTCCTTGCCCACAACCGGCCACTTGGCCAAAATGGGTTTCTAAAATTTTCCAACTCTTTTTCTTTTCTCCCTAGATGAAATCAGAATTCTCCCCTAGGATTTCTCTCTTGAATTTTCGTTTTGCTCTATTCCTTATTGCCTTCCTTGAGTTCGGTTTTGGAGAAGAGAAATGGGCATAATTTGGCTAGCTTTTTCTAATTTTTTTGAGCAAATGGCTCACCTATTTATAGAGGTTTTGAAACTTTTCAAAATTGCTAATTAGTCCTTTAAGAGGCAATTTTTCACACTTTTGGGTGCTTAGGTGGCCGGCCATCCTTGGTCTAGAAGGCTCCAAAATACTTTCCAATTTTTGCTTAAATCCATAATGATGTCATAATATTTGGATAAGGTGATGTCATCCTCGTTAAGGCTTGTTTGCCTTTTTGCCTTAATAAACAGTCCTTCTTTATGCCAAAACAGATATTGCCAATACTGTGTTCATTAATACACAGTATTGTATACTGAATTGCAGTCCAAAATTTATCTGTCTAAAAATGGACTGTACGAAAATTTTTCTTTTTGCTTCAAGCCCTTTGGCCCTTAATATCCTATTTAATGTGCTTGATTTTTCTATGGTGGTTTTAAATCTAATTCTAGTAATTTTGTCCGTACAAACGGTTTTCGCAGTGCATTACCTATACTGCTTAACATACTTCATTATCATCACATAATTGACTTTTCTAGTCAATCTTTGACTTTCTTGGTCAACTTTGACTTTCTTGGTCAACTTTGACTTTCCATAAAATCATGGAATTTTTCTATCCTTTTAACCTAAAAGGTTACATGCTTGGCTAAGCAATCATATTTGAGTCTCATGAAGCCATAAGAACTCATAAAACTCAATAAAAACCCTAAGTCGGGCTTTTTCATAAATACCATCATGGTACAATTCAAAATTCTATACAAGAAATCGTAACGTTGAAATTTCTAGTTCTTACAATCTACCCCCGTTAAAAATTTTCGTCCTCGAAAATTAGAACAAACTGGGGTAGTTCTTCCTCATCTCTTCTTCCAATTCCCAGGTTGCTTCCTCAACCTTGTGGTTTCGCCACAATACTTTAACCATGGGAATGGTTTTATTCCTTAGGACCTTCTCTTCCCGATCCAAAATTTGAACTGGCTTTTCTTCATAAGTCAAGTCCGTTTGAACCTCCACTGATTCTTGACTAAGCACATGGGAAGGGTCTGGTATATACTTTTTTAGTATCGAAACATGGAAAACATTATGCATCGAAGCTAATTCTGGTGGTAGGGCAAGCTTGTAGGCTACTTTTCCAATTCTTTCAAGAATCTCAAATGGTCCCGTATACCTTGGACTAAGCTTCCCCTTTTTACCAAATCGCATTACTCCTTTCATAGGAGCAATCTTAATGAAAACAGCATCTCCAACTTGAAATTCTAAAGGCCTCCTACGTTTATCGGCATAGCTTTTCTGTCTGCTAAAAGCTATGTCGAGCCTTTGCTTGATCTTCTTGATATCCTCGAAGGTCTTTTTGATGAAATCCGTTGTTTGAAGCTGCTTCTGTCCAACTTCCTACCAATGGATAGGAGATCGACATTTCCTTCCATATAGTGCTTCAAATGGAGCCATACCAATTGAAGCGTGATAGCTGTTATTATAGGAAAATTCGATCAATGGCAGCTTCTGATCCTAATTTCCTTTGTCACAGTTAGGCTCGGATTTTTGTAAAAACTGAGGCCGTTGGAGCCTTATTTTGCAAAACGGTCCATGCTACCCACTAGGAAAAACCCTTCTCTACAACTTTCATGTTTTAAGTTTCTCCAAATTCGGCCTCGAAGGACCTCAAAACCAGCTTTCCACAAAACTGGCCAGTTTGTACCCGAACTGGCAGTTTTCTTGTTTTAGGTTGGTTTTACGTCCTAATCACGTAATCTAACTCAACCAGCCACCGCGGGAGCCTAAGATCACACATGCAGCACTTTCTAATGTACCATCTCATCATTCACATAATCATACATTCACATTCAACATACTTAAGTATTTGGGGACATATAACCATGCAAACCCTAATTTTCATGCAACCAATCACATAAGCATGCATACTTTGAAATTTAAAACCACCTAAGCACAGTATCAAGCACAATCCTAAAATTTCTAAACTCGGGTATGAAAATTAAATTGAGCTTAAGCTTTTACAAATCAAGGCTTGAAATACACTTAAATCCCAAATTGAAACTTGAATTGAAAAGCCTAGAATCCAAAGAGGCTTACCTTACTCAATTCAAGAAGTTGGCTCAACTTTTCCCCTTTTCCTTAGCACTTCCACAACCGCCCTTCCCCTCCAAATGGGGTTCGAAAATTTTTTTCAACCTTTGCTTGTGGTTCTTAGCTCAAAATCCAACCACCTACACCAATTCCCTTGCTCTACTTTTTTTTTTCTTCCTTTTTGGGTTCCTTGGGTTCGGATTTTAGAGGGAATGGGTGAAGAAATTTTTTAGCATGGTTTTGGGGAGTTTTCCAATTTTTTGAAACAAAAATCCGCCCCCCTTGCACCTATTTATAGGTGAAAAATAATTTAATTTTTGGATTTATTTTTAATCCAAACTTTGCTTAGAAACCCTTGAAGCACAAATATTTGCTAAAAAGTCCTTGAAAAAACAATAATTTGCACAAAATCCCCTTAGGTGGCATGGTTCTAGAGCCATCCATAAATTTTTTTCCAATTTTTTTTAATCAAGAAATGATGTCATAAATCCAAGGTGAGGTGATGTCATCTTAAGGCATTGTTTGGCTTGTCTCTTAATATGCAGTCCACTTTTATGCTAACAAAGATATTTTCAATACTGCTATTAACTAATAACAGTATTTTACACTGTATTGCAGTCCAAAATTTATCTGTGTAAAAATGAACTGTATAAAATTTTTCTTATTTCTTAAAGCCCTTTTGCCCTTAATATCCTACTTGGTGTGCTTGATTTTTCTATAGTGGTTTTAAATCTTATTCATGCTATCTTGTCCGTAAAGGCGGTTTTCGCAGTATATTTCCCATACTGCCTATCATATCTCAGTACCTTCATCTATTTGACCTTTCTGGTCAACCTTTGACTTTTTCGGTCAAACTTTGACCAATATGAAATCATAGAATTTTTTCTTCCCTTTTTGCTCAAAGGTCACAAGCTTGGCTAACCAAACTATTATTGAGTCTCATAACTAATTAAACGAGAACTCAAACATATACTGATAATAAATTATGAATTTCATATTGATATTCATAATTTTCATGAAACATTACATAAACACATAATACATACTTAAATTCCTATATGGAATCACGAGTCCATTCAAAATTCGGTTATTACAATCTACCCTCCTTATAGAATTTTCGTCCTCGAAAATTATAATAATTTTAGGTGGCTTTTCTTCAAATCTACTACCAATCCATAGTAGTTTGTTCATGTTCCCATTTAATACTTTAATGGGATCAAGTCTCTTATATAGAACCATAATCTTCTTTCATATTCTATCATATCCTCATACTTTCATATCTTTCGTATTATCATACTTTCATACTATCATACTTTCATGCTTACATTCTTTCATACTTTTATACTTTCATACTGCATCACAAGAACTATCTACATAAAAACTTGGCAAGTATATCATGTAACTTGTATATTTGAAAAGCATGTCATATAATACTTTTCTTTAACTTTAGTTGAGGGCTCAGCGAATATATTATATTTAAAATATTTCTCTTTAACTTTAGTTGAAGCTGAGGATCCTCTAGTACAATGTAAATCTTGTGCTATTAGAACCCTTTACTTTTCATGATGGCCCCTTTCTTGGAACTTGTTCCTCAGGGATTTGGCCCTTTACATAACGTGATGACCCTTACATAACATGATGACCATAACATGATGGTCCTTACATAACATGAGTTGGTTCTAATAAGCATAAGATTAAGCACTATACTTAAAAATAATTTCTTTGAATCTTCTCCTTGTTAATCATGGAAAACAGAATAAATAGTATTATTGAAAACATATTACTGTTCGAGTGATGCAGTGAAAGATATCCTCATATCAACTAGCTACTTGTTGGCTAGTAGAAGCTTCTCTCATTGCTTCTAACATTTTCTTCATAGCACGAGTGAATAATCATAACTCTTAGGAATATTTAAAAATTCCCATTATGACATATTTTCTATTACTTAGAGATCATATCTTTACTTCCATTGTCTAACTCATAGCCATCATCGTAGTCTACTAAATCATTGTCGGCAACATCCAACATACCCAAGGTCTTATTTAAAACATTCATAAAAATCCCCTCAGCTTATTGAGGTAAAAATTTCACAATCATGAAACTTAAATTCCCTAGTGTTAATCCTATTCCTTACAAGGGAAAATTCCTGAATATCACCGTACCAAGGTGAGAAAATAGGCTATCTGATCTCGAACCTATTCATTTCCTTATTGCTACTTTAGCAATTATTATTATAACTTAGCTACTACAGTTGCAAGATTAGGCTCTTGCAAAATTTGGTTCGTTCGTACGCACGGCGAACCATCTTCTAATTCTAGTTCTTAATTCCTCACATTTCTAATACCCATTCTTTCATTCATTCATATATTCTCGTATTACGTCATAACTTATCATAAATAATATCTTAACTAATTCTAACTAAAGAAAAACAAATTTAACTTACTTGGGCATTTTCAGAAACGATACGAAGCAGAGTGAAGTAGGCTGGCAGGAAACCGCTCTGATACCATCTTGTAATGCCCTGACCGACACAGAGCCATTACCGTACTTTCTTAAACTATATCTCAGTTTTAAATACTTAAACTCACTTGAAAATTTGAGGAAATATATATATATATATATATATATATATTTTAACTTAAGTTTAAAATCACCTTCATCTCGTACTTATATATATGTACTTATATATATGTTTCAAAAGAGGTTGCAGAAAATCTGCATAGTGGTATCCTACACCGCCCTTCACCCACCACATCGTCCACCTGGCCCACCAATTAAGCTGTAGGCCTCTTACCTACAGTATGGAATATACTGATGAGCTTTCGCTCAGCAAGTATAAATATAATTCTCACAAAACATAATAAATATCGTGCAACTTATGCATGAATCAATTTTGAATCTTTTATGACCAAATATTGACTTGAACTTATTATCTTGCTTAACATATGGGCCCCTTGTGTACGTACCAAAAGCGCGCAATCCTCAGAACGTCAGGGTTTGCAAGGCCCTTAACAATTCTGGAAAACATAAACATAATCCTTCATGCATCAATGGAAGGTTGATTATCATTATACCCTCACGCATCAACAAGAGGTTGATAATCATAAACTTAAACTTGAAACATATATCCTCCACGATCTATCGGGAGATTGGTACGACACCTTACTTGTTTTGATTTAGTCTTAGTCTTGTATATTCCAAGACTAAGAATCTTTAATTGTGATCTTATTAGTCATGATGCATATGAGACTAGACATAGTATAACCATAAATTCATGGCATGACTTGATATATCATGGCTTAACATGACTTAACATGGCTTAACATAGCTTAACATGTCTTAACATGGCTTAACATAACATAACATGACTTATCGTATCATAACATGGCATGATATAGTATAACATGGCATGACATAGCATAACTTGGCATAACGTAGCATAAAATGGAATCATGTCACATACTTGAAAATAGCTTACTATTTTCCATACTGCAGGTGAGGTTTATACTTACCTCGTCTACTATGTCCGCTAATGTGTCGCTCCAAGTCTGGACATAACAGCAGGTTATCTCCTGCTACAATAAAGGACACAGGTAAGGATTAAAACTATTGGGGATCTAACTAACATTCATGCATAACCTTAGTTATATGTCCCCCACACATGATATCTTACTCGGTTACAATAAGTAACCCTAGGTCTTAGCCCATTTTAAACTTGGTATCTTGTTGGGCTACATTGGGTAACCCCGGGCTTTGGCCCAGTCCAATAACCTGGGTATCCTTCCAGATTACCGTTGGTCATCATCTAGTCTCCATATCTTGGGTCCAAAATTTATTTTGGCTTTTCTTTGGGAAAAACTTAACATTTTATATCCTTTTAATACAAAAATTCTTATATATTAAACGTTGAAAACTGCCATTGGAACAGCTTTCCACAGTCAAATCATCAGTGTATGTGCAGGAATATCCTTTTCCTGCACTATTTTAGAAAATCCTGAGCAGGAATTTCCTGTTTCCTGTATAGTTTTAGAAATTTAATTGTATTTGAAAACCTAGGTCGAATCTGAAAAACTTTTCTTCATGAAAGTTTTAGAACTTAAAAAACCTTACAACTTTCGTGTTTTACTCAAAATCCAGTTCAGACTCTATCCTACTCTTATCTCCTGTTGAACCCACCTGGCCGTGCATGAAGTCTGGGCACAGTCAGGCTCGGATTTGTGCAAAAACTAAAGCAGTTGGAGACTAATTTTGCAAAACGGTCCATGGTACTCACTAGGAAAAATCCTTCTCTACAACTTTTATGTTTTAAGTTTCCTCAAATTCGGCCTTGAAGGGCCTCAAAACCGGCTTTCCAGAAAACTGGCCAGTTTGTACCCGAACTGGCAGTTTTCTTGTTTTAGGTTGGTTTTACGTCCTAATCGAGTAATCTAACTCAACCAGCCACCGCGGGAGGCTAAGATCATACAAGCAGCGCTTCTAATGTACCATCCCATCATTCACATAATCATACATTCACATTCAACATACTTAAGCATTTGGGGACATATAACCATGCAAACCCTAATTTTCATGCAACCAATCACATAATCATGCATACTTTGAAATTTAAAACCACCTAAGCACCAATATCAAGCATAACCCTAAAATTTGTAAACTAGGGCATGAAAATTAAATTGAGCTTAAGCTTTTACAAACCAAGGCTTGAAATACACTTAAATCCCAAATTGAAACTTGAATTGAAAAGCCTAGAATCCAAAGAGGCTTACCTTACTCAATTCGAGAAGTTGGCTCAACTTTTCCCCTTTTCCTTAGCACTTCCACAACCGGCCTTCCCCTTCAAATGGGGTTCTAAAATTTTTTTTCAACCTTTGCTTGTGGTTCTTAGCTCAAAATCCGACCACCCCTACACCAATTCCCTTGCTCTACTTTTTTTTTTCCTTCCTTTTTGGGTTCCTTGGGTTCGGATTTTAGAGGGAATGGGTGAAGAAATTTTTTAGCATGGTTTTGGGGAGTTTTCCAATTTTTTTGAAACAAAAATCCGCCCCCCTTGCACCTATTTATAGGTGAAAAATAATTTAATTTTTGGATTTATTTTTAATCCAAACTTTGCTTAGAAACCCTTGAAGCACAAATATTTGCTAAAAAGTCCTTGAAGAAACAATAATTTGCACAAAATCCCCTTAGGTGGCCAGCCACATGGTTCTAGAGCCATCCACAAATTTTTTTCCAATTTTTTTTAATCAAGAAATTATGTCATAAATCCAAGGTGAGGTGATGTCATCTTAAGGCCTTGTTTGGCTTGTCTCTTAATATGCAATCCACTTTTATACTAACATAGATATTTCCAATACTGCTATTAACTAATAACAGTATTTTACACTGTACTGCAATCCAAAATTTATCTGTGTAAAAATGAACTGTATAAAATTTTTCTTATTTCTTAAAGCCCTTTTGCCCTTAATATCCTACTTGGTGTGCTTGATTTTTCTATGGTGGTTTTAAATCTTATTCATGCTATCTTGTCCGTAAAGACGGTTTTCGCAGTATATTTCTCATACTGCCTATCATATCTCAGTACCTTATCTATTTGACCTTTCTGGTCAACCTTTGATTTTTTCGGTCAACTTTGACTTTTTTTATCAAACTTTGACTAACATGAAATCATAGAATTTTTTCTACCCTTTTTGCTCAAAGGTCACATGCTTAGTTAAGGAAACTATTATTGAGTCTCGTAACTAATTAAACGAGAACTCAAACATATACTGATAATAAATTATGAATTTCATATTGATATTCATAATTTTCATGAAACATTACATAAACACATAATATAGACTTAAATTCCTATACGGAATCACGAGTCTGTTCAAAATTCGGTTATTACAATTAAATAGTATTGAAATTATACTGTGGCCAACCGTCATTACGGATGCAGAATTGAGAATAAGGATTAGGATTACTCTAAAATAATCATGAATAATATTTGGAGTAATAATGACTAAGTGGCTTCAAGTCCTAAGAAAAACCTATATGTGGTCCAGTTATATACAGATAAATTCTAGGCTGCTGTTCAATAGTACTGGACTGTTGATAGTTAAAACAGTATTTGTACTATCTAGATTATTAAGAAAATGAACTGCATATTAGGAGGGAGTGCTAAACATAGTATTACTTGGAAGCCAAGTAATTTTGGATAATTACATAAATTTTGGGATTATTTGATTTTATGGAAAGAATTATAAAGATAAGTATGAAAAGATTTTTTTTTTTTTTTGGTGGTTTTAGCCTCTACATGGCCGGCAATTAGGGGGACTTGGAAGGTAAAATTTTGTCTTTAAGGACCATATGCAATTCAAAGAAAGTTAAAGAAAAAAAATAATTGTAGAAAATTTGGAAATTCCACCTATAAATAGTGGTTAGCAGTGGAAAAATTGACCATTTAGTCATCTTCTCATTTTTAGTTCTCTTCTCAACTTTTCCTCTCTAGCCTTAGAAAAAAAAAATAAAGAGAAAGAGAGAGGTAGCCGGTTGTTATTGTGGAGAGAAAGAGCAAGAATTTCTCTCATTCAAGGACTAGAATCAACTCTTTCAAGCTCTAGAGGTATATTCTTGAGCCCCTAACTAAAACTTTAATTGGTTTTGGTTTGAGGAATTTATGTCAAGTTATGGGATGTAAGAGCACAAGCTTATGTTCTCCTATTTTCCTATTTATGGTTGATTTATGCTTGATTATGCTTGGGTTATCTCATTTTGCTAGCTCTAGGTATGAATTTGATTTTATGCACTATGATGAATTTTAAGATTTGGTGCATGTAATTATGCTCTTACATGTTTAAGTATGAAGATCTAATGTATGTTGGTTAAAAATCAACATAAAGACACAAGTTGGTAAAAATAGCAAGTTATCAATGTTGCGTTTTTCAAGCAATTAGACAAGTGAATGGTTGAAGTTTAAGAACGAACCCAACACACTACATCAGGCCCACGGCTTTGACTGTTTGAGGTAGTGTGTGCGGATTTTTAAGCTGGAATCCAAAAATAATAAACTGTTAGTTTTCGGTACAATTAAGACAGTTTTCTGGAAACTCAATTTTGACCCCCTTAGAACCCGAATTTGAACAAAGCTATAATTGTAAAATTGTAGAACACAGAAATTCGTAGGGGGCAACATGAACATTTTTTGAAAAAAAAAAAAGGCTCTACAGGTCTCTGTTTTTATTAGATTTCAAAACTAGTCGGTCTAGGTACTATACACGGCTAGAATTCTCCAAGGAGAAAAACAGGCAAGTTAAAGATGGATTTAAGTTTCACACAAGAAATAGAAGTTGTAGATTTTGATGAGATCTACAACTTTTGTGAAAAAAACTTTTCCTAATTTTAAACTAATTTAAAGATAGAACTGGATTTTCAAAACTATGCATGAAAGAGTAAATTCCTACACACATACTTTCAATTAAATTTAAATGATGTTTTGAAATCAGTTTTTTAAGTTTTTAAACCCTTTTGAAAAAAGACTATGGTTTTATGAATATAGCTTCAAAAAGATTTAAATCCACTTGAATTTACAAGTGATTTTAAAAGGTAATTTCAAGTATTTATAAATACTTGATTAATGGAGTTAAGGTATTTTCTAAAAAAAAAAAAAAAAAAGATTTTTTGAGAAAAGGAAACAAAAATAGACCCAAGTTACTCAAGAATATAGTAACAATTCTATGACTGATGGTAGTCGGTTTAGAGACCAGTTTACTTTTAATGAATATATTATGGTTTGTAATAAGGTAGAACGATTCTTACGCTCCATTTAAAAACAGGAATATAGCTTGTTGTCTTGTCTTTTTCGAATGCTAGAGCAAGAGCGTAGGACAATTTGTAAGTACAACCATGCCTATGTTGGAAAAAACGGATCCGATATCGGAGTTACGGCGCAGCGGAAGTTTTAAAATTTTTATGCCGTTTCGAAAAGAATCTCATGATGCATATAACAATAAATTAAATTCATGATCAAGCGTACCTTATTTCTCGGATTCCGGAATCACTAGAGCGTTTGACCAACGTGTCTTCTCTACTATTCTCAAGTTCCACGTCTCAGAGTGTGTGTGGGCACACGTTCTATGAATCCAAGCTACCGGTAATGCTTTCCGAAGTCTGGATCCCTCCTTCTCAATTCCGATGTTCCTCGTTGAGAATTTGATCCAACTTCTTTCTTCAAAACTACAAAACAGGAACCGGTTAACCTCCTATGAAAATTATCACTCGGTTTAACCTTCCTCACAGTTTTGATTCAATGGAATTTTCTCTCTTTTTCATTCTCACAAGATAGCCGAATTTTTGTGAAGTAGAAGAAACCCAAATTATTTTTTTCTTTCACTCACAAAAACGTTTTCCCCTTTGAAAATTAATCAAAAATTGGTTTCTCAAGAATTCCTAGCCTTTATATAGAAGTCTAATCCTTTTCAAAATTTAATTCCTACTTGAAAAATAATTAATAATTATTTTTCTGGATAAATTTTGAACCAAAAGATCATACAACTTTAGGGCTAGATTCATTGAACCTAGAAACGTTTTTCCAAGAGGAAATCTCCTCCAAAAATTCGGCCACTTTAGGATAAATCTAGATTGGTGGTTCAAATTTTAAATCAAGAATCTAGACTAGTGAAAAGATCCTAGTCCTATCTAGATTCAAATTTCTTTTAAACCCTTTTTGAATTTAAATAAGATTCACTCATTTGAATTAATATTTTCCACAAACATCAACCATATTAATTAATTTAAATAAATGGAATATTTGAATTTTTTCTTCCTCAAAAATCCGTGCACCATATTTAAAGAAAAAAAATTCATCAAATAATCTCCATTATTTAAATCAATTAATAATTTAATGTTAGGAATATATTTGAACAATTTTGAAACAAAATTTTCTTCTCTCCACCTATCTAAAACCGTGCACCTCTTTTAGATTAGGAGAGAAAAATTTTGTTTTTCAAAATTAAATAATTCAAACACAATCTTATTTCCAAAATTCAAGTTAACCAATCACGTGTTGACAAATCATATTATTTGTCTACACAAATCCTACATGTCCAATCCTTTTTCGGATTGCATGTTAGAGAGTACCATGTCTTAATAGACATTACAAAATTCCATTTAAATTTACCGATCTCTTTAGGAACAAATCCCGAGACGCTATTTAGAACTATATGAGCTAGTAGAGGGACCCGATGGAAATATGTAAAGAGGCTCCTATAATTGTGAAAAATTAATCCCAGACTAATTATTCATCAATTATCAACTTCAAAACTATTCCACTAAAAGTTTGAAGCTGAACTCCTGTTTACATACCGTATTACGAAAGCTCTCTCACGCAGTGCTTCTTCCATGATTTATTCATCGCTTGTTTAATCCCCATATGTTATCCATGATTGAATTAAGGACTTTTTCCGTTTTACCTTTTCAATCATTTTAACTTAAAGTTCCATTATTCTCCATTGAAAGAACCACCAATTGTAAAACCATACAATTGGTAAACCATCAGAGAACACAAAGTAAACCGATGGCCAAGATCTTGTTATACTATCTTTCAATCCCCGAATAATGCCTTTAAGTAGATAACATGTACTATCGTTAAGATAGCTATGGATTCCATATCTATGAATCTTGATTTCTCTATCCATAAGTCATGCACCCAAAACACAAGTATATTGACCATAAATTAACAGTGTCTCACCTGTAGTGCATTAAAGTACATAAGTCATGGATACGAACTCAAGTAATCATTTCAGGATTAAGATTAATACAGAATGATAATCAAAGTTCATTGATTCTTATAAACGGAATTATTAAACCGAATCAATTAACACTTTAGGTCCAATCCAATGTCATACCTCAATACTGGTATACATTAAAGTTTCCACTCGGAACCAATCCGATGGTCAAGACAAACCATCCCTCCAAGGAAGTAGACAACTTGTACAATCTTATCATGAATAAGATCCCCAAATCTTATTCCATCGATTGCGGACTATTTATTTTGACTATTATCAAATTACCATGTCTTCTATGTATACCCCGTATACATATGGTAATCCGATATATTTCCAACAGTCAAGGAGTATTTTATGTTTGCTCAACCATACAATCAACAAATGAAAGTAAATAGGACACAACTTATTAAACATGAATAACCTCCTCTTATTAATATCAAAATGTCATATTTAGAGAAAATCCCTAATATTGATTTTCTATCCTTAGGGCACATATAGATCCCAACAGCCTATAGCATGGGCAAAAAAATGTTTTTATTGCTTTGCATATTTTCCAAAATTCATGCATTGATTTACAAGATGTACATATGTTTTATGTTTTATTATTGTGGCATCATGAAAGCATGTTCATTAATAAAAAAATCACATGAGAAGGACAAGGTAAAGTTTTCAAGTAAGAAACAATTAAGATTCAATTTTTCAAGTATGATCAAACCAAGAGCAAGTCTTCATGTAAGAAGACAAGCAAGTTACACGTGCGTATCAACCTGTCATAAGGACGGGTATTGGTTTGCTCCATGGTTTGAGTTGGATAGGGATTAAGCCGAATGCAGTTCAATTGTTACAATCTTATGTCTGTTTGCATCGATTACTGAGAGAAAGCTGGAAAGCTTGAAATGCTAAAATGAAAATAGCATAAATTAGGACTGCAAAAAGTAAAATAATATGAAGGATATATGAATCGACTCGAGCAATGGTGTGCCTCACGGGTCGACGCTAGGTGTGGTACTTCCATAAGTGCAACGTATTCCATCAAACTTGGAGAACATTGGTGTGTGAAACTTGACCAGCAAGGTGGTGCTGCAATCATTTAAGTGAAAGGTGATTGCTCTATTTCCTCCAACAAGTCTTCATATGTGGCGGAGTGTCCGATTACTGGAAGCACATGCCTTTCTATGGACTTGACATGATTACTTACCACATTGGCGATGGCTTGTTGCAAGTTGAATGCTTCGGTTGAAGAAGTTCTGAGTAAAGGCTGTGGTAGCACAGTGCTTGAAGGGAATGTAAAAGTCGGCAAGGCAGGGATCGAGACTCTAGTCGAGGTGATCTGGATAGAAGGAATTGAGCCACGAGTGGCCAACCTGATCAAATTATTGACTGTAGAGGCTGTCTTGTGGCATCATCATAGAATAGAGTGATGGCATCGAGTAGAGAAGACTACATGGCGTGAAAGCCGTGGTTGGCTGAAAGTCACTTGGGAAGAAACTCATGTCCACTAAGTTGGGTTGCATGGAACTCCCATAAGCGGCAGCGATGGATGATAGCAGAGTGTTAAAGATGGTGGATACATTGAATCGCCTTCGAAGCTCCTCATTCTTTGCTATCGACTCAGTGCTCCTTTGATTGATCACATCCTGCTGCTGCCTCGTGTTTGCTTGATGGTCTCCTGTACCTACAGTAGAATGATATCCAAGTTGTTGGGATGTTCTAGCATCTCTCATCAAGTCAGTTGGAGAAGCGTTCATCTCAGTCATGGTGGTAGTGGTTACCGGGTAGTTAACACCTATAATATCAACCATAGGCCCCACGGTGGGTGCCAAACTGTAGAGGTTAAATCTACAGTCGAATCGGATCGAGTCGGGTTAGGACCTATGGCTGTATTGTTGAGCCGACTAAGCACATTTGAGTTAACTGAGCGTGTTAGCTATAAAATAACAATAAAGTAAATGAGACAAAGACACTACTAGAAAAAGTAGATTAGACGACACAAATTAGACCACGGTTTTCAGAAACCATCGTCTTATGTTAAGATACCACGACGGTTTCTAGGAAACCGTCGTGTAATCTGTCAAAAAAATAAAAAAACTCTCGCAAGTCCCATCTCTCTCTGATCCTCAGGCCCTAAAATCCTTAACCTTCTCCCTCTACTTCTCACTTTCTCTCTCTGCCCCTTAAACCTTAACCTTCTCTCTCTCTAACCCCAAACCATGCTCTTCCTCCTCTCCCTATGCTGCCGACCACACCTCTCTCTTGTGATGTTGAGCCTAAAATTGAGAAGCTGTCACGACCCCGACCTACGCTACGTAGGGCCGTAACTTCCGTGCTTACGTATCTATCATTACTTACTTTTCTTAAAATTATACTTTGGCCCCTACAGATAAAATATTTGTAATTTAGTCCCTAAAGGTGGCCGATTATGGTGGAGCCACTTGACTTCCAATTCTTGCATAATTATCCACTTAATTCCAAAAATCCCTTAATATAATCATGCAGTCCATTTCCTTACTAACTTAAATAATATCAATACTATTTTTTACCAAAAATAGTATTGCCATACTAGACTACAGTCCAGAATTCATTTGCATAAAATTGGATTGCGTATCGGATTTTCTTAGGACTTGAAACTATTTAGTCCATATTACCCTAAATATTGTGCTTGATTTTTCTAGGGTGGTTTCATAGCTTATTCTTGCTCATTTGTCCGTAATGACGGTTTTCTGCAGTGTAATTTCTATACTGTTGATCACATTGCAGTACCGTCTCAGTCAAACTTAAAGTCAACCTAGTCAAACTTTGATCGGAATAAAAGTCATAAATTCTTATTCTGCCCTTTTTCTCAAAAGGCCTCATGCTTGACTAAACAAACTATTATTGAGTCTCGTAACTAATTAAACGAGAACTCAAACATATACTGATATTCAACTCAGATCATGAGCTTCATATCGACATACATGGTTCAGTCTTAGATTTTCCTTATCTATAAGGAAATCATAAGTTCATCACAATTTCGGGTTCTTACATTCTACCCTCCTTAAAAAAAATTTCGTCCTCGAAAATTCGGATACTTCTAGGTGGTTTTTCTTAAAATCCACCACAATTTCATAATGGTTTGTTCATGTTCCCATTTTAATACTTTAATGGGATCATGCCTCTTATATAAAACCATAATCTTACTTTCATATCCTATCATCATACTTTCATTCCTTCATACATACTTTCATACATTCTTACTTCATACTATCATACTTTCTTACTTATATACTTTCATACTTTCATACTTACATACTATCATACTTACATACTTTCATACTATAATACTTACATACTTTCATACTGCATCACAGGAACTATCTCGTAAAAGCTGAGCAAGTATATTATATAACTTGCCATGTTTGAAAAACATATCATATCATATAACTTTTTCATACTTGAAAAGTATATCGTATAACATTCGATACTTGGTAAACATATCGTATCATATATTTAGGACACTTTTTGAAAATAGCTTCTTTCTTGAAACTTGATCTTATGCTATTAGAACCCTTTACTTTTCTTAATGGCCCCTTTCTTGAAACTCGTCCCTTTCTTGGAACACATCCCTCAAGGATTTGGCCTATGGCCCCTATCTTGGAATTTCCTCCTCAAGGATTCGGCCGTCTTACATAAAATGAGGGGGTTCTATTAAGCATGAGATCAAGATTTAAGCATCCTTTATAAAAATATTTTCTTTGAATCTTTTCAAAGTCAATAAAGGAAAAAAAAAAAAACCTATAATACCATTCGAGTGATGCAATAGAAGGTATACTTATATCATGTCAACTAGCTGCTTGCTAGATAGTAGAAGCTTCTCTAATTACTTCTAACATTTCCTTCATAGCACAAGTGCATAATCGTAATTCTTAGAAATGTCTAAAACTTCCCATCATTACATAATTTCCCTTACTAAGGGACCATATCCTCAATTTGATCGTCAAAATTATAGCCATCATTGTGGTCTATTAAACTAAATTCTTACTAACCACATCCAACTTATTTTTTATGCGTCTCCTTGATGTTATCATCGAGTCAAGGTATTACTAAACATTTTTTCATAACTATTCTTACTCTTACGGGGCATAAGTTTCACAAACATGAAACTTAAGTTCTATAGCATCTATCATATTTCTTAGAATGAAAAATTCCTGATTATCACCCTACTAAGGTAAGGCGATAGGCTATCTGATCTCAAGGCCTATTCATTTCTTATTGCTGCTCTAGCACTTATCATTACAACTTAGTCACTACAGTTGCAAGATTAAACTCTTGCGGAAATTGGTTCGGTTATACATGCGACGAACCATCTTCTAGTTTCTAGTTCTAATTCTCGACATGTCTAACACCCATTCTTTCATTCATATCTTAGCATATCATATCATAGAAACTTCATAACTCATCATATCATACTAGAGATTCACCACAATCTCATCATATCATATCGTAAGCTTAGCTTATCCACCACGCTTTTGCTGCGCAACCCTGATCTACTGGCAATAATAGCCCATAGACTCATTTGGATAAACGCGACAAGCTGCAACATAACTGACGTATCATCTCCATATCATGCAGCCATACAGCTAATGCAGTCGTTTCCTGAGTCCCACCGAAGATTCGTGACTCCATTCCCTAGAATGCCACGAAGCCTCGCGGTCCTCTTCAATCATACCCGGGTTTGACACCAGGTTCATGTCTTTACTATTATAATACTATAACCTCATATAGTTACTATACATAAAATAGAGTAAGAAAACAAACTTACAAAATTGTGGCGGTGGCGGCAGAATTGTGAAACTGGATGGCAGGATACCTGCTCTGATACCATCTCTGTCACGACCACGACCTACGCTACGTAGGGCCATGACTTCCGTGCTTACTTATCTATCATTACTTACTTTTCTTAAAATTACACTTTGACCCCTACGGATAAAATATTTACAATTTAGTCTCTGAAGGTGGCCGACTATAGTGGAGCCACTTAACTTCCAATTCTTGCATAATTATCCACTTGATTCCAAAAATCCCTTAATATAATCATGCAGTCCATTTCCTTATTAACTTAAATAATACCAATACTGTTTTTTACCAAAAATAGTATTGTCATACTGGACTACAGTCCAGAATTCATCTGCATAAAATTGGACTGCGTATTGGATTTTCTTAGGACTTGAAACTATTTAGTCCATATTACCCTAAATATTGTGCTTGATTTTTCTAGGGTGGTCTCATTACTTATTCTTGCTCATTTGTCTGCAATGACGGTTTTCCGTAGTATAATTTCCATACTGTTGATCACACTGTAGTACTGTCTCAGTCAAACTTAAAGTCAACCTGGTCAAACTTTGACCTGAATAAAAATCATAAATTCTTATTCTGTCATTTTTCTCAAAAGGCCTCGTGCTTGACTAAACAAACTATTATTGAGTCTCGTAGTTAATTAAATGAGAACTCAAACATATACTGATATTCAACTCAGATCATGAGCTTCATATCGACATGCATGGTTCAGTCTTAGATTTTCCTTGTCTATAAGGAAATCATAAGTTCATCACAATTTTGGGTTCTTACAGAAGCTCACACAATTTCACCTCGCTCCGCTACCGTTATTGCTCCACCTAGCCTCTTTCCATTCAGATTGCACAGTTTCTGTCATCGCCTAGACTGATTCGGTTGCAAGATAAGTAATAAACAGGTTTATCTTCCAGATCTGGTGTTTGGTTTTATTTTTATTTGGGTTTCTTCGAGCTTAATTCCCTCTTAAATTACAGAGAAATCTCAGGTCTTAAAACCCTAGAATTTGCTTCAACCTTTTTAACCATTCTTTCTTTGTGTTTTCTTTACTCATATGGGTTTTGTAGGTTTATCTCTAGATTTCTTTGACAGCCGGGAAATTTGTTGGATCAAGTTTGTTTATTTTTATTTTTTTGTTGATTCCTCTTCTGGGTTCGTAGTCATTATTCCTTTTCCTTCAATTTTTGCAATTTTTTTTTTTGCTGGATTTGGCATATCAGTTTGTACTTTGTTAAATCTTTCCTTTTGGTTTTGTTTTTTGCTTTTTTTTTTCCCTTCGATTTTATGTTTTGTTGGGTTTTTTTTTTTTTCCTAATAATTTTAGGATTTGTTTGTATGTTAATGAACCAAAAACAACTGAATAGGAAATGATTTACTTTGGTTGAGTAATGAATTCAGTTTCACAGCACACAAGTTATTCGACAAAATGTCTAGAACAATTTTTTTCTTCAATTCCTATAATGATGGTTGATGGTTGAACAATCTTTTAATTGATCGTATGACATCTCATATAGGGAAGGGGCTTTAAGTTTGAATTATATGAGGATAATATTTGCTAGTCAAGATGTTTGTATGGCTGCTATAAAGGTTGTTGTCATTATTGCTCTGAATTATGAGTTATATAGAAGTTGGAATTATCCACAATTATGTTTACATGTATCATCAATCTTTTATAAGAATTGAAGTATGCATATTATCACCTCACATTGAAAATCTTATTGAAGAATTTAGTTCGAAGTTTTTTGCAAATCCCTTTGTGTAGTGTTTTCTTTCCAAGGTGATGGTGGTGCTAGCTAGCTCATTCCTTGATTTGATAACCAACATTTCTACAATTCATGACTCTTCCATCAAGGTTAAGAATTTAGGCTTATGATTTAAACTTCTACATTCCTTGCTTTAACAATTCAATAAATTTTGAACTCTAAAATCTCTGTTTCTAGCTTATATTGTTTTGTTCACCTTCCAAAATTTAAAGGATGGTTTTTATAATTTCTTTCACTACCATAGCATGGTCAAGACACTTGAAAGCTATCAAAAATGCAGTTATGGCGCAATGGAAGTCAGCAAGCCAAGCAAAGAACTTAAGGTAAATATACTTGGCTATTAACTGATGAGTACAGCCTGTTTTAATTTTAACTTAATTTGTTAGGTGGCTACTATAACGTATAGTATCTTTAAAAAAAATGAAAAAATTTAAGTTCGGTTGATCGGTTTTTGACATTGATGTGTAGTATAATAGTAGAGCAACAACAATGAGTAAATGAAATTGCAAGGAAGATTTGAGTCCTCACAAAGAACTCAAATGTTATCTATTGCAGGAGAAGGCCTATACCCTATTTAAAGATATTATTCTAACAGGAAAGGTATGCAATGCACCTTTTGTTTTCTTCTTTTGTAAATGAAGGAATTTACTCTCTGTTATATAATTTTTATTCTTCTAATCTGTTATGCTTTGCTCAAGTTCATTGCATTTTTTTTTCCCATTTCTTCATCCTTTATGATTTTTAATCTTTCTTTCTAAGTGAATTTGAGATCTTTCCACACTTTGCATTCATGTACATGAATTATAGAATACAAAAAAGAGGCAGTAATTGCCATTTACAGTGCTATTGTAACGCTTACTTATTTTATTTAGATTTCATTGCAGGAAAATATGAACTCGTATACTCTCGTTGGAAAAGAGTCTTCATTGGAACGAGTGCATGTCTTCATGATTTTTCACACCAATCAAAAACTTTGTATTTGCTCAAATATTGTTCCACAATGGAGTTTCTCATCTCAGATTCTTACTGTTCCTTTCTTGTGGCAGCTTTTCCCATATTTGAAAGAGGTCTATTTAATTATGTGCTATTTGGAAATTGTGTTATTTGAAATTAACAAGTTTTGTAATATGTTTTAGTTGGACCAAATTTGTATTATGTTTCAATTGGGCAAATTATTATTATTGTATTGCTATAAAATTACTTTTTTGTTATAATAAATAAAGTAGTTGTAATACTTTCTCCATTCTCTGAATGTCCATAGTGGGTTGTAAAATTTATAATTTTTTTTTTAAATCTGAAACCACATTCGTCGATGGTTTTAAAAAACCGTCGTGGAAGGTATAATATTTCATGACAGTTAGCCATCAAACTGTCATGGAAAGTGTCACATAACTAGAAGAAAGCATGGCGCTTATGACCTATTATGACAGTTATAAACCGTCGTGATATGTCAGACATAGCATGACGGTTAAAAAACAGTCGTGGTACGTCCTAACATACCACGACTATGGATTCCACGACGGTTTTTTAACCGTCTTGGTAGCTTTCGCGATGGTTAAAAACCGTCGTGGAATCTACAATTTCTTCTAGTGAGAACACATGAGATTTATAGAGGTTCACTCTCAATATGAGAGCTAGTTTTCTATGGTGGCTCCGGGGGTTTTCACTATAGTTGATGTCAAAGTACATTGAATGTCGTAGCAGTAAGAATAGGAAAAAAAAAATAAGAAGAAGAACGGATTGCAGGAAATAGAGAGAGATTGTAGGAAATAGAGAGAATTGGGTAAAGATACGGGAATTCCGAGAATTCTAGGATGATTCTAAGTAATCCGGGGTGATCTTCCTTGAGAATTGGATCTTATGAGATGCCTTAGGCATATGATGACGTCCTCTATTTATAGATGATGATAGTTGGCAGATTTGGTGTTGAACTTGCCGTATTTGCTTATGGGAAGTTGCCTATTCTTGATCTAGGTTGACTTGCCTTATTTGGAGAGCTTTTCCGGAATGGGAAAGTAACCTTCTTGGCTTATTCTTGACTTGATTATGGCTTATCTTCGTGTGATTCTTGTGTAGGAATGAATAAGGAAGGTTTCCTGATATTTCCATGTAATGAATTTGGGTAATTGCTAGGGTCAACTACTGGAGTCAATTCTCGGGTCGTTGGTCTTGGGCTAGACCTGACAGGCTCTCGGGTTGATCTGGGTCTCAAGTTGATTCAAGTTGTTTTCAAGCTGATTCATACACTCTGATTGACTTAAAACTGATGTCAATTGACTAGAAGTCGATGTCCATCGATTAGGGAGTCGAGCTTCTTTATTAGCTAGTGAAGTCCTCGGGTTGTTTCTAGACTGATTCTTGATCTTTGAGCGATCCGAGTTGAGACATGGACTATGAAAAATTAGATACAAATTTTGACCTCAACGACATAAAATATGAATAATTGCTGAGAGGTGCTGAAAGGTGTGTAACAATACATCGCCTTTGTACGTGAGGTCCTCTCTATTAATAGTTGATGAAGATATAAGCTTATATCTTTTTCTTTTCTTCTTTTTTTTTTTTTTTCCTTCTAATTTGGTCTTCAATTCTGATGATTACTTTCTTTCTCCAACTCACTAAGGTTTCCTTAAGGATTCACTTTCCCATTAAATGGTTAGAGTCGGTTAAAATTTTTTAGCCTAAGAATAAAATTTTTTAGCCTATTTATTATTAAAAAAAATAAAGAAGAAGAAAGGAAAAGAATAATAAAAAAGAAAAAGGAGATTGCCATGGGAGCACCTAAGATAGCGTAAAACGACATCCCGTTACGCTGCCGTAGATGAGATCATACGACGTCGTTTATGTTATAATGTCCCAAGCGGAGCCTTCGGTTTGAAAATCTCTCTGCTTTACGCTCGCGCACATCCATCAACTGACTTTCTTCTTCTGGAAGCCATCCAATAATGGTGCTGCTGCTTCTTCTTCTTCTGTAAACTGACTGTTTATCACAATTTCAAAACCCTTATTTTGGAGAAATCATGGCTTCCCCAATTTCATACTCCGTCGCCGACGACCACGACCTCGACGATGCCGCTCTCTGGGCTGTAATAGACTCCGCCGCCGCCTCGTTCAAGTCCCGTAAGCCGCTCGCCATCAGAAACAACCCTAATAGCTTTCATTCTCCGACTCAGCCATTAAAGCTTCAACAAAAGACCTCCAGAAATTCTTCCGACTGCTCCAACTCCAAGGTCTCCGTTGAAGGCGAGGTTGTGCAGGAGACCTGGGTTTTCCGGCCGCCGCGGAAGATCGCGAGGACGGCGTCCTCATCTTCTTTGGATTTCGGCGATGTTAGTCCCATGGCCGTCGCCAGGACAAATGTGCAGCATCGCACGCCTTCTTTGAGCGACAATTCGTCGCCTGAGAAGTACTTGTCGCCGGGGATCGGGAAGTTCGCCGGATCGGAATGCTCTCCGGAGAGCCACGGGGGGATTCATGAGAAGGAGAGCTCGGGACATAGCTTGTCGGGGAATTTTCCTTCGGTGTCGCTCTTCAAGGAGTACCAGAACGTGGCTATGGCGGTAATTATACTAATTTCTTTGCTAAAAAATCTTTATAGTTTTGCTAATCGCTTTCGTGCTTCTATAATCTTTGTTGCAATTTGTGAATAGTTTTACAGATTTCTTTCAATTTTTGTCCTTATATAATAACCAGCTGAAAATGTTTGTGGTTTTACCTGTGAAAAAAAGGGTATTCTATGGCAGCATTAAATGTGGAAATGTATAGTCGATGTACTGAGATTTTGCAGAGGCTGGGTGTTTTTTTTTTTTTTTTAAATTTATTTCCCCTTTTTTGGGCTTCAAATTCTTTGTTTGCAGGTGGGTATTATAAGCTTTGGTTTTTGCAGTTAGTTGTTACTTATGAGTGATTAGTTTGTTAACAAAAGAGGAGGGAATTGTTGTGATGATAATAATCTCAAATCTTTTCAGCCTTCATGATATTTGTTTAAGTTATATCTAAAGTTGCATTTTCATTTATATAATTCTCAACTTCCGATAATTTACAACTAGTTGGAGAAGTTTGGTGGATGATCAACTTCCCAGTGTTATCCTTTTGCAATTAAACTTGCTATATTAGGATTATTTGGAGACATTGATGGGATGGGATTTGAAGACTCTTTTCAATCCAAAGTATCCATTTCAAAGTTAGGAGTGACAGAATGTGTATTTTGTGCTTGATTGGAAACTAGGCTGGTTTTCTCAGTCTTTTTGGAACTCTGTCTTATAAATGGACACGGCATCTATCTTGTAGGTTATAATATAACTAATTAGAATGAGTTTGGGAGTTCCATAACGCTATGATAGTTCTTTGATAATTTGTTTGAAATATTTGCATTTTTATTACTTTAGCTGCAAATTGTTCATAGTTCTGGACAACTTCATTACTTACTGATTTGATTGCAAATTAAAGATGGGCTTGCTGTGAAAACAATACCCATAACTCTTACGTTCATGTCTGTTTTTGTTAAGCCAAAGTTGCATTTTAATTGTTGTTCTTTAAATTGACCCTTGTCTCACAACTCACTAATTTTAATTGACCCAACGTTCTGATTTAAGTCTTTTAGGCGGCGGGGGATTTCGGTAGGTTATGAACTTTCATATTTGAGTCTTTTCTTAAACTTGAAATATGAGAGACATGAGATTTGGAGTCAACATTTTTAGATTTTTAATTATGGATTGCAATGAAAGACAATTTAGATGTATTTCACCCAAAGTTGGAGTCTTTCTGTGTTATGGTCATGTTGATGACGAAGGCCCATCTAATCATGATGAAGAAGCAGTTAGGGGCAGACAAAGCCCACTATTATCCTTTAGTGACTAACAAGGCCGTTGGCGTGTTTTTGAAGGTATCTCAAGGCCATGCTAGAGTCTATCTTGATTAGACAGTGTCTTTCTGGTTTCACACAAGTGCATCTGGCAGCTTTTTACATTAATTATGGAGTCTTGTTCATTTTTTGTTTCTCCTCTCCCATTTTTGTGTCTTTTCTTATATCTTGTTCATTTTCTTTTAAGGAGGAAGGCATTGGAAAGCATCTAAGTTTATTTTCCTAGCCATGTACGCCCTTCCTGTCTGTCTATCTTGAATTTCCAAATGATAAGATGATCAATTGCTGAACAGTCCTATGTCCAGCATTGCATTCAGTGTATGTGCAGAGATGCAATGAATAGATCATTAAAACGCACAAAATAAGCATATTGGTTTCATGGATCAGCTCATCAAGCCCTACAATTAACTTTATGTTTGGTTTTCTTTAATCATGCAAATCTTTAGCTTAAGTAAACCTGAACCTAATTTTTTTTTTTTTTAATTTTTCTTTCCATTGACAGATTCTGGAGAAAACTGATTATACCATGATTTCTGGGCATCCGTTCATTAAAAAGTCAGGTAAAGCGTGGTGGTTGTCCCTCTCTGTAATTGTTTCCAGATGGAATAATAACTTGAGGTTGATTTGTTCTATAGGTTGGAGGAAGATATCGTTTTGCTTTAATCTTTCTTATGAAATAAGAGACAAGACGATTGAGTTCGACGATAATCGTAACGTTCCGCGTGCTGAATTTGTCATTCGAGCCTACATGCAGTATGGTTTTTGGCTTTCGGGAATTACCTATGGTCTAGTATAATTCAGTTAAGATTTGTTACACTTTGAGTATGAATATTCCTTCACTTTATTTTCTTCCTTCATGGCTTGGTTACTAGGGGTGGTAGGTTCTCCGATGGATGGGGTTCATGTGAGCGGCGTGAGAAGAAATTTTTAAAACCAAACCAAGATATTCCCGGTACAGCAGAAACCAGAGCCAAAAATAAGGCATGGCAGGTACATTTTTACTTCTTTCCACTAGCTTGTTGCAACTTGAAAAAATGTGTTGTTGTTTTCTTCCTACTTTAATCCACACAAAATCTACGCAGTTAACTTTGTGCAACTGATTCACCTCCTATTTTGGTCTCATGAGGGTTTTTTTTTTTCCTTGGAAATTAGAATTGTTACTTGTTGGATCGTAACTGATTATTGTTTGGTAACATGGACTCACAAGTGTTTCTCTCAATGAATGTTTGATAATCCTCGCTAGTCTTGCCTTCTTTATGCATGCTCATGACCAGAAATCTGCTTTAACTCCCAGACAAAAGATTAGCGTAGACAGATCTTCTGTTGAGATTCGAAAAGATCTAAAGTCATAAATAGTCAAACAAGATACTCTACTCTTGCCTTATGCTATCTGTTATCTGTCTCCAGAATTTTTTAACCGAGTAACTATTTTTCTGACTATATTTATTGTCTGGAAGTGGAACTCCATCATTTGTGTCCATTAATACAGGGTACACTACTGCTGCCTCAATCGATTTTTTCTCTTGTTTTTGTCTGCTACTTAGACAGACCGACACTCAGAAACATGGCCTATCCATCATTCATATAGTTCATTATCAATTCTTGTTCTTGTTCTTGATCTGATCTTATTCTCTTTTACATTGTTGGCATAGTTTTGTTTCGGGGATAGTTACTTGCATTTTGTATGCAATAATTCTTTTAGATTATAGTCTAATTCTGCGAAATGATTTATTTGTTCTTTTTCTTGTTTGCAGGACCTGCTAGGAATTGGAGAGTATAGACCTGGTGCAGCAGCCGGACATGCCAACCGATAGAGATTCAGAAGGAAAAAAAACCCTGATTCAGATGATCACACTAGTGCAGTTGCACTAATTCTGAGCATATAGAACTTTATCAGGACGTGACCAATAGTCTGAAAAAAATAATAATACAAGTTATGTCGCGTAGCTAATATCATTTGGATGAGTCTCGTTTATAGGTGTTGTACGTGTGTTAGTAAAAAAGAATTGTGTCGCGGCAACAAACTAACAACAATTTTGTTGTATTTCTCTACATATTGTGTGGTTACATCATATATAGTGATGAAAAATATTTCTAAACGCATAGGATCTTGTGGGGTTTGAAAAATTATTTGGACCGGGATTGGGACAAATTCTGAGTTTAGTCCTAACTCTGGCACAATGTTAGTCAGTCGTATTGGCACTACTGCTGTTGCTTTTGTAAAAAGGATCAATTTTTTCAGTTTTCGTTTTAAACATGACAAAATGACACTCGGCTTTTGGAGCTGTTGGTGCATCATCTGTTCCGTCCTTTTTGTTGGATCAGAACGTGCTTCTTGACTCCTGTTGTGTGTTTTTGCTGTGTGTATGTCTCCTCCTTTTTTTTTTTTTTTTTTAATAATTTTTAAATACAAGCATTTGTGTATAGGAGGCGTGGATGGTGGATGTTGGATGTTGGATGTTGGATGTTGGATGGTGGATGGTGGATGGATTGGGTTTTGGTTGGTAAATTACAAAAATCAATGGGCAATGGAATGTAAGGGCATTTTATGAACCCAAAAAAAAAAAACTTGTCCACATGACAGTGGTGAGACAGTTGATACACCACAAAGATAACCGTTTTTTCTTTTCTCATTGTGTTTTTTAATGTTTTTCTCTTTTTCATCGATTTTTTACTCTCTCTCTCTCTCTCTCTTTTTCTTTTTTGTTTTTTTTTTTCCTCCACACACACAAAGCAGTAAGCGAACTTTCCCACTCCCACTAGGTTACATCTGCAGAGTTTTTACTTTTTAGTCGTTGAACTTTGGTATTTCTCCTCTCCCCTCATCATTACAATGACAACTAAATCTACTACGCCACTAGACCCACTACCTTTCACAAAAATAGCATTATAGTCCTCTTAGAGCATGTTTGGCACGTTATATTATATTGTATTGTATTATAAGCATTATATTATATTGTCTTGTATTATTATTATACAATATGATGTTTAGTTTAACATTACAATATTATACAATGCAATAAGTTATTTGTTTTTCACCGTACTATATCGTATTAATAACTGAGCTTTCAAAAGATAAAATTTATGCTATGACCCCAAGACAACACAATATGAGGGTTGGGGTCAGGGTTCCATTTCAGGGAAGTGTTCGGGATTGGGTTTCGGGATAGGGGTCCCAATCGAGGTCAATGATCGGGTTTCGGAACTGAGGTCGGGGTCGCATTTCTTCGCAGGGGTCAGGGTAAGTTTGTTGGGATCTATATGTGCCCTAAGGATAGAAAATCAATGTTAGGGATTTTCTGTAAATATGACATTTTGATATTAATAAGAGGAGGTTATTCATGTTTAATAAGTAGTGTCTTATTTACTTTCATTTGTTGATTGTATGATTGAGCAAACATAAAATACTCCTTGACTGTTGGTAATATATCGGATTACCATATGTGTACGGGGTATACATAGAAGACATGGTAATTTGATAACAGTCAAAATAAATAGTCCGCAATCGATGGAATGAGATTTGGGGATCTTATTCATGATAAGATTGTACAGGTTGTCTACTTCCTTGGAGGGATAGTTTGTCTTGACCATCGGATTGGTTCCGAGTGGAAACTTTAATGTATACCAGTATTGAGGTATGACATTAGACTGGACCTAAAGTGTTAATTGATTCGGTTTAATAATTCCGTTTATAAGAATCAATGAAGCTTTGATTATCATCCTGTATTAATCTTAATCCTGAAATGATTACTTGAGTTCGTATCCATGATTTGTGTACTTTAATGCACTACAGGTGAGACACTGTTAATTTATGTTCAATATACTTGTGTTTTGGGTGCATGACTTATGGATAGAGAAATCAAGATTCATAGATATGGAATCCATAGCTATCTTAACGATAATACATGTTATCTACTTAAAGGCATTATTCGGGGATTGAAAGATAGTATAACAAGATCTTGGCCATCGGTTTACTTTGTGTTCTTTGATGGTTTACCAATTGTATTGTTTTACAATTTGTGGTTCTTTCAATGGAGAATAATGGAATTTTAAGTTAAAATGATTGAAAAGGTAAAACGGAAAAAGTCCTTAATTCAATCATGGATAACATACGGGGATTCAGCAAGCGATGAATAAATCATGAAAGAAGCACTGCGTGAGAGAGCTATCGTAATACGGTATGTAAACAGGAGTTCAGCTTCAAACTTTTAGTGGAATAGTTTTGAAGTTGATAATTGATGAATAATTAATCTGGAATTAATTTTTCACAATTATAGGAGCCTCTTTACATATTTCCATCGGGTCCCTCTATTAGCTCATATAGTTCCAAACAGCATCTCGGGATTTGTTCCTAATGAGATCGGTAAATTTAAATGGAATTTTGTAATGTCTATTAAGACATGTACTCTCTAACATGGAATCCGGAAAAGGATTGGACATGTAGGATTAGTGTAGACAAATAACATGATTTATCAACATGTGATTGGTTAATTTGAATTTTGAAAATAAGATTGTGTTTGAATTATTTAATTTTGGAAAACAAAGTTTTTCTCTCCTAATCTAAATATGGTGCACGGTTTTTAGATAGGTGGGGGGAACAAAATTTTGTTTCAAAATTATTCAAATATATTCCTAACATTAAATTATTAATTGATTTAAATAATGGAGATTATTTGATGAATTTTTTTCTTTAAATGTGGTGCACGGATTTTGAGAGGAAGAAAAAATTCAAATATTCCATTTATTTAAATTAATTAATATGGTTGATGTTTGTGGAAAATATTAATTCAAATGAGTGAATCTTATTTAAATTCAAACGGGTTTAAAAGAAATTTGAATCTAGATAGGACTAGGATCATTTCACTAGTCTAGATTCTTGATTTAAAATTTGAACCACCAATCTAGATTTATCCTATAGTGGCCGAATTTTTGGAGGAGATTTTCTCCTTGGAAAAACGTTTCTAGGTTCAATGAATCTAGCCCTAAAGTTGTATGATCTTTTGGTTCAAAATTTATCTAGAAAAATAATTTTTAATTATTTTTCAAGTAGGAATTAAATTTTGAAAAGGATTAGACTTCTATAAAAAGGCTAGGAATTCTTGAGAAACCAAGATTGAGTATTTTTCTAGGAGAAAAACGTTTTTTGGGAGAGAAGAAAAAAGAATTTGGGTTTCTTCTGCTTCATAAAATTCGGCTATCTTGTGAGAAATAAAAAGAGAGAAAATTCCATTGAATCAAAACTGTGAGGAAGGTTAAACCAAGTGATAATTTTCATAGGAGGTTAACCGGTTCCTGTTTTGTAGTTTTGAAGAAAGAAGTTGGATCGTATTCTCAACGAGGAACATCGGAATTGAGAATGAGGGATCTAGACTTCGGAAAGCATTCCCGGTCGCTTGGATTCATAGAACGTGTGCCCACACACACTCTGAGACGTGGAACTCGAGAATAGTAGAGAAGATACGTTGGTCAAACGCTCTAGTGATTCCGGAATCCGAGAAATAAGGTACGCTTGATCATGAATTTAATTTATTGTTATATGCATCATGAGATTCTTTTCGAAACGGCATAAAAATTTTAAAACTTCCGCTGCGCTGTAACTCTGATATCAGATTCGTTTTTTCCAACAATTGGTATCAGAGCCAACTCATGATTATGCATATAACATAAATTATTTGATCAAATAAATTTCTCTCTATGCATTAATGAAATATTTTAGAGAGTTGACACTCTAGGTTTTATTTTGTGTATGTTAAATATATTATGAATGGATGTATGGTTGAATGCTTTATATTATTTTTATATAATATATGATGCTTGTTCAAATTTTGCCGGTCATGATTCCATAGAGGTTAGAATTTGTATATAGGTTTTTCAAGTGTAATAGATGCGGTCTATAATCACCGCTAGGTCGTTCTTTCAATTTCTAGAATTTTTGTAAGCCGGAAACGGCATAGGAATTTTTTTGTAAAATTCGGGATACAATGGATTCGAGGAGATTGAAGATGAACGAAGGTATGGAAATTTTTCAAAGGATGTAATTTATTTTTTTTGTTATTTTTTAATTAAAAAATTTTTTTTAATAAAATAAAAAAAAATCACAAAATCTTTATGAAAATTTAATTTTCCAATGATATGTGATCTTGATAATTTGAAAATTAAAATTGAATATTTAAATTTAAATTTAATGGATATTATTATGAATTTTAAAATTTTTGAGATTTAAATTTGAAATTTGAAATTTGAAATTTTTTTTTGAATTTTAAAATTTAATAAACCGGATTTTTTATTTAAATTTTGATATTTTGTAATTTTGATTAAAATTAAAAATCACATATAATCTTTTTTGAAATTTGAATTTTAAATTTAAATTGAAAAAGATGTGACATTGGAGAAGGAAGACACATTGAAGAAGGATACAAGACATGGATCTACAAATGAAGGCCGATATATGTTTCAGTTAATTTTTGTAAATTTTGCAATTTTTTTCTCTAGGATGGAATCATGATCCACGGCTATTTACGTATTTTGCAAACCATGGATGATGTGTTGCTAAATGAATATGTTATACTATTTCGTAATGTATTGATAACATGCCATATAGACTAGGGAGTGCCACTCAATAAATATTGTCTATGCATGAAAAACAAAAAACCTAATTTAAAAGATTGAGTGGGAGAAGGTTTTATATACTAAGACCTATGGCCTCCATCGTTGGTCCAATAGTTACGCATGGTAGTGCCTACTACTCGGTTTTAACCTGGAAATTCCCTTCGGATAGGTATCTTACCTAGAGCGCACACTGATTTGGATTTCCAAAAGGATAATAATTTTGGGCATATTTTATGTTTAGATCACCCCTCGGTGGCGGATGTAAAATATGGATTCAAAATTAGAAACGATGGTTATACACTTATGCTACTTTATTTATTAATCCTCCCTCGAGGCTCTAATATGTAAAGTAGTGGCCAAATAAACGATAGTTAATATATATTTAATGGAGTTTGCTCCATGGACGAATATGTATTAATCGGAAGGGATCCGTGTTCTTGGCTAGTTATTCTATGACTACCCCTCGGTAGCTTATAAAGTAGAAACTAGGAATTATCGTTGTAAGGTATGTGTTTTAAGGGTTTTACACATGAACATTTAGATTGCATTTAGATCTTTATGTTTCATTACAAAATCATATTTATAAACTGATAGGATGTTTGCTCGTACTTATTACATGTTTTCTTATTATAGATCAAAATGTCAAGCCCTTTATCTGTGATACTTACGCAAAACAAATTAACTGGCGAAAACTTTAATGACTGGAAAAGGAACTTGCTTATCATCCTGAATTTTGAGAAACACAGTTTCGTCCTAACCCAACCTAGACCACCTACGCCTGCGATCGATGCTCCTGATAGGGAATTTGTAGCGCTTGAGCGCTGGGACAATTCCAACCTAAGTGCCATGTGCTATATTCGGGCGAGCATGTCTAACGTGCTCCAGAAACAACATGAGGAACATCAAACTGCTAGGCAGATCATGGATAACATGGAGGAGATGTTTGGTGAACAAACTATCCAGGCTAAGACCGATGCTACCAAAGGTCTCATGAACTGCAGGCGGAAGGTTGGAACTCCCATCAAGGAGCACATGATGAAAGTCATGGCTTATTTATCTGAGACTCAGACAAATGGGGCTGAGATCGATGCTGCAACTCAATTGGTGATGGTTTTCCAAACCTTATCCAAGGATTTCGATCTGTTTCAGGCATCCTACAACCTTAATCGGAAGGAAATGTCTTTAACGGAATTGATAAAAGAGTTGCAAGCTTTTGAGAACATTTTTAAGGGTTCTGGATCTAAGGCTGAGGCAAATGTGGCTGAACCTAGTTTGCCTGCTCATAATCCTAAAAGGAAGAAGGAAAAGGGGAAGAACAAGGGAAATGCACCTGTTTCTAGGAAGTCTACCAAGACTAAGAAGCGAAAGGTGGATCCTAAAAAGGCTAAGTGTTTTCACTGTGGGAAGAAAGGACATTTCAAGAAGGATTGTCGAGAATACCTGGCTTTGCAAAAGCAAAAAGGTAATTTCAATGTCCTGTATCTTGAGGGTTGTTTAGTGGAAGAATCTAAGGACAATTGGATTATAGATTCTGGAGCCACTAACCATGTTTGTATTTCTCTACAGGGGTTCAAGGTAACGAGAAGTCTGCTTGAGGAGAACTTCACGTTAAGAACCGGTGATAGGACGTTGGTGCAAACTGAAGCAGTGGGAGAAGTGCATTTTTATTTTGATGAATTTAGATTTATTGTTTTGAGATATTTTTTTTATGTTCCTAGTTTTAAGAGGAACCTAATTTCGGTAGCTTGTTTGATTAAAGATTCTTATTCAGTTTCTTTTAAAAATAAAGTTGTTATTAGGAAAAACAATTCTCTTATCTGTAATGGATGGATGCATGAAAATCTTTATTTTATCAAGCCTAAGATGCACTCACTGCTTGATACAGAATTGGAAAAGAACTCTAAAATACTTAAGTCTTCTCACTCTAACAAATCATATCTTTGGCATTTATGACTTGGTCACATAAGCCTTAACAGAATTCAAAGGATGGTAAAGGAGGAAAGCCTTGACTTGTATGAGGTTGAACCTTGGCTACAATGTGAATCCTGTTTGGAGGGCAAGATGACTAAACGACACTTTACTGTTAAGGATAGTCGTGCCGAGGAACTT
This sequence comes from Ficus hispida, assembly GCA_025413025.1. Classification (NCBI taxonomy): domain Eukaryota; kingdom Viridiplantae; phylum Streptophyta; class Magnoliopsida; order Rosales; family Moraceae; genus Ficus; species Ficus hispida. Next base: position 14,966,526 of record CM046372.1, read on the forward strand.
TTAGAACTTGTGCATATGGATGTTTGTGGTCCCATGAACATAGAAGTACGTGGTGGGTATGAGTATTATATCACTTTTATTGATGATTACTCAAGGTATGGATATGTCTATTTGATGACCCGCAAAAGCGAACCCTTTGACAAGTTCAAAGAATTTCGGGCTGAAGCGGAGAAACAATTAGGTAAGTCCATTAAGACACTTCGATCGGATCGAGGTGGGGAATACCTATCGGATGAGTTCTTAGGATATTTGATAGAGAATGGGATACAATCCCAGTTGACTGCACCTGGTACTCCTCAACAGAATGGTGTAGCTGAGAGAAAGAATAGGACCCTATTGGATATGGTCCGGTCTATGATGAGTTATTCCACATTACCTTTGTCATTTTGGGGGCATGCCATACAAACTGCATGCTATCTTCTGAGTAACGTTCCCTCCAAATCGGTTCCTAAAACTCCTTACGAGTTATGGATGAGTAAGAAACCTAATTTGAATCATATTCGAATTTGGGGTTGTCCGGCACACGTCCTGGATAAGGAAGCGAAGAAGTTGGAGTCACGATCAGAAGTGTGCTTGTTTGTTGGCTATCCAAAAGGGACGAAAGGTGGTCTGTTCTATAATCTGAAGCAAAATAAAGTCTTTATTTCTACACATGCAACATTCCTAGAGGAAAGTTATATGGAAAACTTTAAACCTCGTAGCAAAATAGTGCTTGAGGATATGACTTCGGGTTTGGATATTCCTAAAGTCACAGAAAACCCTATGGAAAAACCACTAGAGAATCAACAACCACGGGAGCTTCGTCGTAGTGGGAGGATTATCAGGGAACCTGAATGGTACATGTTCAATGGTGAAGTTTTTGAAGCAGAATCCATAGAACATGTTGATGATCCGGCTACGTACAAAGAAGCTATGGAGGATGTTGATTCTAGTCTTTGGCAAAAGGCTATGAACACCGAGATGGAATCTATGGATTCCAACGGGGTCTGGAAACTTGTAGACTTACCTCAAGGCATAAAACCGATTGGGTGTAAGTGGGTATACAAGAGGAAGAGAGGTGTGGATGGGAAAGTGGAAACTTTCAAGGCAAGACTTGTAACAAAGGGCTATACGCAGAAAGAAGGAATCGACTATGAAGAAATCTTCTTGCCTGTAGCAATGCTCAAGTCAATCCGCATTCTTTTATCCATTGCGGCTGCTCTCGATTATGAGATCTGGCAAATGGATGTCAAGACAGCTTTCTTGAATGGCTCTCTTGAGGAAGATATCTATATGATACAACCAGACGGGTTCAAGGCAAAGGGCCAAGAAGACAAGGTGTGCAAGTTTCTTAAATCCATTTATGGATTAAAGCAAGCATCTCGTTCTTGGAATATTATGTTTGATCAAGCAATCAAAACCTATGGATTCGAACAAAACATTGATGAACCATATATTTATAAATGTATCAAGAACGAGAAAGTGGTTATCCTAGTACTTTATGTGGATGATATATTACTTATTGGAAATGATGTGGCAATGTTATCATCTGTCAAAGTTTGGTTAGCCAAACAGTTTGACATGAAGGACTTAGGAGAAGCTAGTTATGTTCTTGGAATTCAACTCTTTAGAGATAGAAAGAACAAAACGATAGCACTCTCCCAAGCTTCATACATTGATAAAGTACTTGAAAAGTTTTCTATGAAAGATTCCAAGAAAGGTGCCCAACCTTTCAGGATTGGAATCAAGCTTTCTAGAGATGACTGTCCCAAGACATCGGAAGAAAGGGAGCGTATGAAAAATGTACCTTATGCATCTGCGGTAGGTAGTCTTATGTACGCTATGTTATGCACAAGGCCTGACATTTGTTTTGCAGTTGGTATGGTAAGTCGATATCAGTCGACTCCAGGACCGAACCATTGGGCTGCGGTCAAGCATATAATCAAGTATCTACAGAGAACAATGGATTATATGCTAGTATATTCCGGTCAGGACCTTGTTCCTATAGGATACACAGATTCTAATTTTCAATCAGATCAGGATTCAAGGAAATCGACTTCAGGTTCTGTCTTCACCCTTGGAGGTGGTGCCGTTGTGTGGAGGAGTATTAAGCAATCTTGCATTGCTGACTCGACCATGGAAGCCGAGTATGTGGCAGCCAGTGAGGCATCAAAGGAAGCGGTATGGCTCCGCAGGTTCCTTAGTGACCTTGAGGTCGTTCCTGGTATGGATAAACTTATGGTGCTTTACTGTGATAACAGTGTAGCAGTAGCTAATACGAAGGATCCTAGGCATCATAAGATGAGTAAGCACATTGACAGAAAATATCACATCATTAGAGGCTTTGTTGAGAGTGGAAATGTGACGGTTTGCAAAATCGCATCAGAGGACAATCTTGCTAACAAGTTCACGAAGACTTTGTTGGCCAGAAGATTCGAAGAACACGTCGAAGGCATAGGGATGCGTAATATGTCATATTTACTCATTTAGGGCAAGTGGGAGATTGTTGGGATCTATATATGCCCTAAGGATAGAAAATCAATGTTAGGGATTTTCTGTAAATATGACATTTTGATATTAATAAGAGGAGGTTATTCATGTTTAATAAGTAGTGTCCGATTTACTTTCATTTGTTGATTGTATGATTGAGCAAACATAAAATACTCCTTGACTGTTGGTAATATATCGGATTACCATATGTGTACGGGGTATACATAGAAGACATGGTAATTTGATAACAGTCAAAATAAATAGTCCGCAATCGATGGAATGAGATTTGGGGATCTTATTCATGATAAGATTGTACAGGTTGTCTACTTCCTTGGAGGGATGGTTTGTCCTGACCATCGGATTAGTTCCGAGTGGAAACTTTAATGTATACCAGTATTGAAGTATGACATTGGACTGGACCTAAAGTATTAATTGATTCGGTTTAATAATTCCGTTTATAAGAATCAATGAAGCTTTGATTATCATCCTGTATTAATCTTAATCTTGAAATGATTACTTGAGTTCGTATCCATGATTTGTGTACTTTAATGCACTACAGGTGAGACACTGTTAATTTATGGTCAATATACTTGTGTTTTGGGTGCATGACTTATGGATAGAGAAATCAAGATTCATAGATATGGAATCCATAGCTATCTTAACGATAGTACATGTTATCTACTTAAAGGCATTATTCGGGATTGAAAGATAGTATAACAAGATCTTGGCCATCGATTTATTTGTGTTCTCTGATGGTTTACCAATTGTATGGTTTTACAATTGGTGGTTCTTTCAATGGAGAATAATGGAACTTTAAGTTAAAATGATTGAAAAGGTAAAACGGAAAAATCCTTAATTCAATCATGGATACATATGGGGATTAAGTAAGCGATGAATAAATCATGAAAGAAGCACTGCGTGAGAGAGCTATCGTAATATGGTATGTAAACAGGAGTTCAGCTTCAAACTTTTAGTGGAATAGTTTTGAAGTTGATAATTGATGAATAATTAATCTGGGATTAATTTTTCACAATTATAGGAGCCTCTTTACATATTTCCATCGGGTCCTCTATTAGCTCATATAGTTCCAAACAGCATCTCGGGATTTGTTCCTAATGAGATCGGTAAATTTAAATGGAATTTTGTAATGTCTATTAAGACATGTACTCTCTACATGCAATCCGGAAAAGGATTGGACATGTAGGATTAGTGTAGACAATAACATGATTTGTCGACATGTGATTGGTTAATTTGAATTTTGAAATAAGATTGTGTTTGAATTATTTAATTTTGGAAAACAAAGTTTTTCTCTCCTAATCTAAATATGGTGCACGGTTTTTAGATAGGTGGAGGAAGAAAATTTTGTTTCAAAATTGTTCAAATATATTCCTAACATTAAATTATTAATTGATTTAAATAATGGAGATTTTTTGATGAATTTTTTTTTCTTTAAATGTGGTGCACGGATTTTGAGAGGAAGAAAAAATCAAATATTCCATTTATTTAAATTAATTAATATGGTTGATGTTTGTGGAAAATATTAATTCAAATGAGTGAATCTTATTTAATTCAAACGGGTTTAAAAGAAATTTGAATCTAAATAGGACTAGGATCTTTCACTAGTCTAGATTCTTGATTTAAAATTTGAATCACCAATCTAGATTTATCCTATAGTGGCCGAATTTTTGGAGGAGATTTTCTCCTTGGAAAAACGTGTCTAGGTTCAATGAATCTAGCCCTAAAGTGTATGATCTTTTGGTTCAAAATTTATCCAGAAAAATAATTTTTAATTATTTTCAAGTAGAATTAAATTTTGAAAAGGATTAGACTTCTATAAAAAGGCTAGGAATTCTTGAGAAACCAAGATTTGAGTATTTTCTAGGAGAAAAACGTTTTTTGGGAGAGAAGAAAAAAGAATTGGGTTTCTTCTGCTTCATAAAATTCGCTATCTGTGAGAAATAAAAGAGAGAAAATTCCATTGAATCAAAACTGTGAGGAAGGTTAAACCGAGTGATAATTTTCATAGGAGGTTAACCGGTTCCTGTTTTGTAGTTTTGAAGAAAGAAGTTGGATCAATTCTCAACGAGGAACATCGGAATTGAGAAGGAGGGATCTAGACTTCGGAAAGCATTCCGTCGCTTGGATTCATAGAACGTGTGCCCACACACACTCTGAGACGTGGAACTCGAGAATAGTAGAGAAGACACGTTGGTCAAACGCTCTAGTGATTCCGGAATCCGAGAAATAAGGTACGCTTGATCATGAATTTAATTTATTGTTATATGCATCATGAGATTCTTTTCGAAACGGCATAAAAAATTTTTAAAACTTCGCTGCCGCCGTAACTCTGATA
>CM046372.1:14971447-15001431 GCA_025413025.1 Ficus hispida
TATGTATCGGAATGTGAATTACCTGTGATTCGCCAACCTCCATGAAGCGCCGCTGAACGTCATCAAATTTCACGTCTCCGCAGTGGTCCAGGACGCCATACGCGAACGCCTGTGAGTAGTTGGTTGTAAACTTGAGCCATCGTTGGAAGTGTCTCATATGCCCATACGAGTATGCATGTGGGAACCCAGGAATGCTGTAATGAACTGTGCTAACTTGTTTTTTGTCGTCTCTTCGAAGAAATCCTATTCTCCACTGTAGCACATATTGCAGCACGGTTGCCTCCCATGATAGCACACCCCAAGGAAATCGTTGAAGGCATCCAAGTTGTCTGCCAAACCGAAATATTTGGGATCTATTTTCACCGTTATAGCATTTGACAAAGGGATCGAGAAAATAATGTACAAAAGGCTAAGTTTTACGGCATCTTTCGTCGTTGTCAAACTTAGCATTGGGACAGTTGTAGTTTCCAAATTTTCCCTCGATACGCCCTTTAACCGTCGAAAAATATCTTGCCATTAATCTGCTCTCGACGACCGGTAGATGCGTAGACCCTGCACATTTTTGTCCGGTAATTAGGCAGAACTCCATTATGGAGAATCTGGCCATTTCGTCTCCAATCTGCGAACCACAGTGCGTCACCCATCGTTGTGTGGTTTGTAAGACGCATAACAATGTTGTGGAATAACTGGCCAGCCCAACCTAGAGACTCTAGATGTAAGAAAGGTTGTACACATGGCTGGTCTTTGACGGAGGCCAACTGTCGTGGAGATAACCACAGGCTCAGTTTCTTCCATGTCTCGTTAATGTTTATGAAAGTATTGATTTTGGCCCGTGTTATCTCAGAGTCTGGTACGAGTCGGATATATTGCCCCTGTGTGAATGGATAAAAAAAAAATTAAAACAAAATTTTTGATGAGTCGGTATTTAGCACCATGGACGTGCCGCAAACTATTTTTTGACTAAATCAAACATCGATCAAAGATTTTACCTCTTCCTCTTTCGATATCTTGGATGGAGTTATACTCGTTTCGTGTACATCCATTTCTCCCTTGTTTCTCTCAATATCTGTAATTGTCACCATTCTACGGATATGGAATCGGCGGTTTACGGCTATAATATCTCTGTTTACGGCTATAGTAGGTGGTTGACGACGGTTATGCAGGAGACGTCTGGTCGAAAACGATACGATTTCTTCTTTCTCTCTCTAGAACCGGTGTTTCCCTCTCTAACAACTGTAAAAGCTTTTTTAAAAATTTTAACCCAATAGCGGCATAGGGTGACTAACTATTACGCGTGGAGGAGATGAGGGCAAATTCGGTATTTTGTCACTCAGAGTCGTACAAAAGACTGTTGGTATTCCATATCATATCGGTCATAATGGTTGTGACCGCCCGGTCACAACCATTATGACCATGGTAAAAGCGTTATACACAAAGCTTCTCACTATAGTCATAACCATAGTTACTGACGTGTCACAACGAAGTTGACCGCCTTCTTCGCTACGGTTCCCAAAAGTTACTGAATTTTCCCTGCAGGCATTTAATGCCTCGGTTATCGTGTAACTTTAACACTAATAATAATATAATAATAATATTCGAAGGTTTAAAATTATATTTTATTAATATAATATTAAATTGTTTAATTTTAAACATTATCTTGCGTCAGGACTTTGGTCGCAATGGTTGTGACCGCCCGGTCAAAACTATTGTGACCAGGGTAAAGGCTCCTGTTACACGGTAATTCACCCCAGTCATAACCATTGTTACCAGAGTGTCACAACGTAATTGACCGCCTTATTCGCTACGGTTCCCTAGGTTAATCTAATGATGTTGTTTCCCCTGCAGGCATTTAATGCCTCGGTTATCGTGTAACTTTAACACTAATAATAATATAATAATAATATTCGAAGGTTTAAATTTATATTTTATTAATATAATATTAAATTGTTTAATTTTAAACATTATCTTGCGTCAGGACTTTGGTCACAATGGTTGTGACCGCCCGGTCACAACTATTGTGACCATGGTAAAGGCTCCTGTTCCACAAAGCTTCTCACTCTAGTGATAACCATAGCTACTGACGTGTCTCAACAAGCATCACCGCCTTCTTCGATACGTTTCCCAAAAGTTACTGACTTTATTTACTAAGCACACATTTAATGCCTCGGTTAGCGTGTAAAGTTAACACTAATAATAATATAATAGTAATATCGGAATCATTAAAAGGTTATTATAATCTTTTAATTTTTTTTTACAAACAGATAACGAGTCAGGACTTCGGTCACAATGGTTTTGACCGCCCGGTCACAACCATTGTGACCAGGGGAAATAATAATAAAATTGACAAAAATTTTATATTCATTAATCTATATATGTTTTATAAACCACATTGACAAAGGACCTCGGTCATAACGGGTTTGACCACCCGGTCACAACCATTGGGCCCACGGTAAAATAAGCTTTAGATAGGGGCTAACAATAGTCATAACGATATTGACCAGGCGGTCACAACGAAGTTGACCCCATTTTTAAGGCCCAGCCCCAAAAGTTGATGGCGGGATATACAAATATGAATATACTGCCTCGGTTGGCGTGAAAAGTTAAAACTAATAATATTATATTAATAATAATATAATGATTAACAATGTAATTACGTGGAAATCTTTCGGTTAATCTTTTTTTTTTTTTTTTTTTTACAGGGCATTCAATAACCACTGAGTTCGGTCACAATGGTTGTGACCGGATGGTCACAACCATTGTGACCATTGAAAAAATAGTATTACACAGATAACGTCCCCTCGTCACAAGGACGGAGTTGGCTTTGTTCGACGGGGCCTTAAGGGTACTGAATTCGTACACGTTTGTCGGTTGTGTCCATAGCCATTACATCTACCACAACGAACGGAGTCAGGATCTTCACCTTGGGACAAAATCCTTCGAACTCGTGGCCTTCCGGGACCACACTTCGTTTTGGGAGGATTGACGATTTGCGACCGGATTGATTCAGGCACATCCCAGCCATCAGAGCTGCCAATAGGATGGACTACAGATGAATAACAACCATAAAGATAATCTTTCGTGTAGTATGCCGAGCAATAATTGTATGGATCTATCCGTCGGTGGTTACACACGGCCATGGCATGCGGGCAGGGAATTTGATCTACCTGAAATCGTCTACACGTACATGTCTTTTGGCTCATATCAACGATCCATATTTGGCCAGCATTGTTGGTGACAGCGTACTCAAACTGATCGGCTGGCCGCGGCTGTAAGAAGTGGAAATTTAACGAATTTAGTCAAGTTGGATTAAGGGAAAATCCGCATATACCATATACGTGGTGGCAGTTGGCATGATAACGTACCGTTACTTTTAGGCCTATTGAGAAGTTGGTGTGAAGCATCTTCTCAGCCTTTGGAGCAAGTTTCGAAGTCAATTTTAGGGCCTCCTCACGCCTGTTGACAAACCATCTTTGTTGTAGTTCCCTCAACCATTCCATTAAGAATCCAACTGGCATTAACCTGGCTTTCCGATCAACATTATTAAATGACTCCGCGATGTTGGTTGTCATGATTGCATACCGACGGCCGTTGAAATATGCTCGCGACCACTTTTTCGGATCGGCCTGCATGAGGTATCGGTGCATGTCGGGGTTACGAGTACGGATTGATTCCATATGACGATGGTGCTCACTTAAAAGATACGACCTCGATGCACCATCAAAATATGTCTTCAAAGGGCCTTTGAAATCCTTGTACTTGGTCTTCAGGTTTGCAGCCAAGTGTTGGACGCATATCCCGAAGGCAGCCTCCGGATACACGAGTTTGGCTGCATACTCGATACCCTTATGCCTATCAGCCACAATTACAAGAGAATCTCTAGGCCCGATTGAATCTCGGAGCTTCTCGAAGAACCATGTCCATGAGTCGTTGCTTTCGGACTGAACGATACCAAATGCAAGTGGAAATATGCAGCCATTTGCGTCGTGACCGCAAGCTGCAAGAAGCACCCCTCCAAATTTGGCCTTTAATGCGGATCCATCAACCACTATTACTGGCCGACAATAAGGCCAACCGTGCTTCGAAGCAGCTACGCACATGTAGAGACACTCTAAGCAATTTGATGAGTCGGTCTCGATGTCAATGTCGGAACCAGGATTTTTCCTCTTAACCATTTCAGCCCACGAGGGAAGAACTGTAATGTAATCAAGTTTACTTAACAGTTATTAAAGCCTATTATAAGACTTATAATGTCGGTGATAAACGTATTATAAGATAGAGTAGAGGGAAGTGCATTACCATTGTATGAATCTGAATCATTGCCCCTCAAGCTGGTTAGTGCTGCTTCCTTGCCTCGCCATGCTCGGAGATAATTGAAAGAGACTCCAAATTCGGCCTGCATGTCTCGCATGATTTCTCGAGGTCTATATGAGGTATTAGTCGGATCCAAGTATTTTGCCTTGACACACTCCCCAATCATCCAACTCTTGGCTTGACGATGATGCCCTTGAACAATTTCGATTGAACAGTTATGGACGTCGTCGAACCGCTTCACGACAAACATTTCACTACCTCGCATCCTGGTCGCACGCAATTGCCATGGACATTGTTGGATATCTATACATATAACGTGTAACAGAGTAGCGGTCGACCTCTTCACTCTGAATTGATAGTGTTTACTCATGGCATCGTGATGAAGATGGTATTGCAACAACTTTTTGTTAAGAAAAATACAGTTTCTGCAAATTGCGACAGGTGTATAATCAGCAACAACTACTGAGCCAGATAACCTGTCAGGGCTTGGTACAGTATCGGATTGAGATGTTAAGTTATTGGCAAAAGAATGTTCTCCAATGCTGACGTCGACACTATTCTCGTTTGATTTACGAGCATCACCCCCAACATTCAATTCGTCAACATGAGGTGGAAGTTGAGGGCAACGAGTAATAGGAGTTGAAATTCTCAGATTTCTCTCATCAGCAATTTGCATGGCCTCATCACTCTGTGCACCCACTCTGGAGAATTGGTCGTCTATGTGGTTGCTTTCACCCAGCTCCGGTGGCGTGACGTCAGCCGCAGTATCATCCAAAACGTCGACGGTAATAGGAAATTTACTAAGCACATGAACATCCTTCTTCTTCAATTGTATATAGAATTTAACGTCATCATCACACTGTATCCTGACAAGAGGCATACTAGGGTGAACACCGTATCGCATGACTATAGTATTGGTTGGGACCCTCATACCGATTGCCCGTCTGACCAACTCAATAAGACCTCCGTATGTTGCCGTCTCGGGCACCAATATTCCCTTCATTTCTCCACCGATGTAACTCAATGTGCCGTCCCATCGACCATTATACTTGATGAAAACACAAACGTCCTCCATTTACTGTAAAACTACAAACAATTTTCCTGTCAAAGGGTTAAATACAAATTTCAAAAATGAGGAACAGTTACCAAGCAAGGTAGGATGGCTTATGTCGTAGATCTGGTCCACGGAAACGGAGTTGACGCAGATCTGGCAGATTCGGCCGGATTAACAGAGTGAAACAAGATGTGGAAGGATTTTTAATACTGGGAGACAGTTTCGATCAATGGGTAATGGTCCACGGATGATTCGCGAGGATTGGGTGGGAGAAAATCAACGAAACTAGAGACGAAAAATTAAAATTTTCTATGTTCAGTTGGTTATATACTGTCGCTATGGATGTGGAGGGAATGGAGTGAGGATGGCGGGCTAGGACGAAAATTTTCAGCTTAGGGTTGGCTGAGGGCATATATGACTTTATACATACCCAAAAATTGTATGGTGACGTGGCAAAAAAAAAAATGGTCATAATGGTTGTGACCGGGTGGTCATAATGGAAATGACCACCGCTAAAAAATAGTGAAATAGTTCGACATAAAAAAAATTAAATTTTTAATAAAAAAAAAAAACTGGTCATAATGGTTGTGACCGGGTGGTCATAATGGAAATGACCACCGCTAAAAAATAGTTCGACAAAAATCTCGAAAAAATAATTAAAAAAAAAAACTGGTCATAATGGTTGATATGATTGTGACCGGGTGGTCATAATGGAAATGACCACCGCTAAAAAATAGTGAAATAGTTCGTCATAAAAAAAAATAAATTTTTAATAAAAAAAAACTGGTCATAATGGTTGTGACCGGGTGGTCATAATGGAAATGACCACCGCTAAAAAATAGTTCGACAAAAATCTCGAAAAAAAAATTAAAAAAAAAAAAAAAAAAAAAACTGGTCATAATGGTTGTGACCGGGTGGCCATAATGGAAATGACCACCGCTAAAAAATAGTTGGACAAAAATTTCGAAAAAGAAATTTAAGGAAAAAAAAAATGATCATAATGGTTGTGACCGGGTGGTCATAATGGAAATGACCACCGCTAAAAAATAGTGAAATAGTTCGACATAAAAAAAATTAAATTTTTAATAAAAAAAAAAACTGGTCATAATGGTTGTGACCGGGTGGTCATAATGGAAATGACCACCGCTAAAAAATAGTTCGACAAAAATCTCGAAAAAAAAATTAAAAAAAAAAAACTGGTCATAATGGTTGTGACCGGGTGGTCATAATGGAAATGACCACCGCTAAAAAATAGTTGGACAAAAATTTCGAAAAAGAAATTTAAGAAAAAAAAAAACTGGTCATAATGGTTGTGACCGGGTGGTCATAATGGAAATGACCACCGCTAAAAAATAGTGAAATAGTTCGACATAAAAAAAATTAAATTTTTAATAAAAAAAAAACTGGTCATAATGGTTGTGACCGGGTGGTCATAATGGAAATGACCACCGCTAAAAAATAGTTCGACAAAAATCTCGAAAAAAAAAATTAAAAAAAAAAAAAAAACTGGTCATAATGGTTGTGACCGGGTGGTCATAATGGAAATGACCACCGCTAAAAAATAGTGGACAAAAATTTCGAAAAAGAAATTTAAGAAAAAAAAAAAACTGGTCATAATGGTTGTGACCGGGTGGTCATAATGGAAATGACCACCGCTAAAAAATAGTGAAATAGTTCGACATAAAAAAAATTAAATTTTTAATAAAAAAAAAACTGGTCATAATGGTTGTGACCGGGTGGTCATAATGGAAATGACCACCGCTAAAAAATAGTTCGACAAAAATCTCGAAAAAAAAAATTAAAAAAAAAAAACTGGTCATAATGGTTGTGACCGGGTGGTCATAATGGAAATGACCACCGCTAAAAAATAGTGAGACAAAAATCTCGAAAAAAAAAATTTAAGAAAAAAAAAATGGTCATAATGGTTGTGACCGGGTGGTCATTATGGATATGACCATCGCTAAATAATAGGGAAAAAAGTTCGACAAAAAAAAAATTAAATTTTTAATAAAAAAAAAACTGGTCATAATGGTTGTGACCGGGTGGTCATAATGGAAATGACCACCGCTAAAAAATAGTTCGACAAAAATCTCGAAAAAAAAAATTAAAAAAAAAACTGGTCATAATGGTTGTGACCGGGTGGTCATAATGGAAATGACCACCGCTAAAAAATAGTGAGACAAAAATCTCGAAAAAAAAAATTTAAGAAAAAAAAAATGGTCATAATGGTTGTGACCGGGTGGTCATTATGGATATGACCATCGCTAAATAATAGGGAAAAAAGTTCGACAAAAAACAATTTTAATTATATAAAACAAAAGCGTGGTCATAATGGTTGTGACCGGGTGGTCATAATGGAAATGACCACCGCTAAAAAATAGTTCGACAAAAATCTCGAAAAAAAAAATTAAAAAAAAAAAAAAACTGGTCATAATGGTTGTGACCGGGTGGTCATAATGGAAATGACCACCGCTAAAAAATAGTTGGACAAAAATTTCGAAAAAGAAATTTAAGAAAAAAAAAAAACTGGTCATAATGGTTGTGACCGGGTGGTCATAATGGAAATGACCACCGCTAAAAAATAGTTCGACAAAAATCTCGAAAAAAAAAATTAAAAAAAAAACTGGTCATAATGGTTGTGACCGGGTGGTCATAATGGAAATGACCACCGCTAAAAAATAGTGAGACAAAAATCTCGAAAAAAAAAATTTAAGAAAAAAAAAAATGGTCATAATGGTTGTGACCGGGTGGTCATTATGGATATGACCATCGCTAAATAATAGGGAAAAAAGTTTGACAAAAAACAATTTTAATTATATAAAACAAAAGCGTGGTCATAATGGTTGTGACCGGGTGGTCATAATGGATATGACCATAGCTAAATAATAGTTAAAAAAGTTCTTTTAAAATAAAACAAACGAAAATTTTTAATGCTTTAAAAATAAAAATTAAAAGAACTGGTCATTACGGTTATGACAAGGCAGTCATAATGGTTATGACCATTGATAAAAAATAGTAAAAAATGTAAAATTCGAAAAAAAAAGCCAGGTTATGGTCATAATGGTTATGACCTTTACTTAAAAATGACAAAAAGTTATAATTTAAAAAAAAAAGAAACTTTCGATGGAAGTTTCTCTCTGTACATGGAAGTTTATCTCTGTAAATGGAAGTTTCTCTCTGTAAATGGAAGTTTCTCTCTTTACATGGAAGTTTATCTATATTATATGAAGCTTCGGGTTTCAAAATGGGTGGGGGGGCTAGGCGGAAATAAGTTTTCAGTTTTCTCTCTCTAGATTTCAGTTTTCTCTCTCTAAACCACTGTACATGGTGGTTTGAAAAAAAAAAAACTTTTTTCGGCCATGCGAGGGAGAGAGATTATTTCGTGGGTAGGAGATGAGGGTAATCCTGTACTTTGATATACATTAAATGCTACTGGGCCCCACGGTAAGTGCTGAAATTGAATAGAACAAAAAGTGCTGCTGTTTTTAATATTATTTTTTTCAGAGGTGCTAAAAGTGAAATTAACCCTATTAGATATTAGGCAACTCAAATATAGAAGGTCTTATTGCTAATGTGCTAGTTATGCATCATCGGATGCATGACGCTTGACATAAAATTTGATTCATATTTCGATTGCAACTGGATAAAGAACTTTTTGTTTCTATAGATGAGTTTTATTATTTATTCGATTGATATAGATACAGCGGGCGAGATTCAATAATAGTAAAAAATTAAATAATAATGTTGTCACAGTGAAACGGGTTTGTTTTTATACTCTATTTTGAATTCCCTAACTACTAAAAAGAATAGAGAAAATTGTGGTAGAGCTCCAATGAGGAGCACTACCAGTAATGATCTATTCAACGGTTAAAATTGATTGTGTGAGTAAATGAATGATTATGATCTAAGATGCATCTAATGTTAATATAGTCTCATATACACACAATCCTTCATTTTATTTCAGATTAAATTTTATTTTTATTTTTTCCTTCCTCAAATTTTTGATCTGATTCTTAAAAAAAAAAAAAAAAAAAAACTCTGCTTCAATCTGTTATGAAGCCACCCCCTGACGCAACCTCCGGTGAAGCCCCCCCGCTCCCCTATCTTTGTTCGACAGGCGAGGCTCCCCCATCCCCACCGTGACCTCCAACGAAGCCCCCCCGATCTCGATTCAATAGGATAGGCCAGTCCCCCCCCCCCCCCCCCCCCCCCCCCCCCCCCCCCGACCTGGCGGCGGTCTTTCTTGGGGGCAAGATTTGCAAGTTTGCATGTTAGGCTTTCTCCGGCGGCCGAGTGTGGGTGACGCTAGGGGTATTTTTCTGTGTTTTGGTTGAATTTTGAGGTTTTTTTAAATATTTTTTTATTTTAATTTAGAAAAAAGCTTTGTATATAAAAAATTTTATTCAGTGTACAAGTGTGTATTAAAAGTTGTGTGTTCCTATATATTTCTACAATTAGAATTCATCTCAACGGTCTGTAAAACAGTAAAAAAAAATACTTGTTTTCTTTTTCTTTTCTGAATTATAAACAAAAAAAAAAAAAAACTCTTTTTGATATTGCATAATTAATAAACACTTTTTAATTAAATTCTATTCAATTTACATATTTTATTATATCTTTATAATTTTTTCTCTTGTAATTTTCTTATCTTTTTTTCTTTGTGGAGTAAATATATTTTTGTTATTTTAATGCATTATATTGCATTATAATTATTAAAGAGACGGTAGTATCACTTAAAAGTTAAAAGGTCAAAAGTTTCATTCACCGAAAAAAAAAAAGGTTCAAAGTCTCAATTTAAAAGATACAAGGAGAGTAAAAGTGGTTTTAGCAGCAGCAGCAACCAAAAATAAATAAAAAATAAAAAAAGAAAAAAGAAAAGGAGAGTAAAATGGTTGATAAAAATAAAAAACATGGTCTATGTAAAAACTTGTTTATAGGTGAGGGCATGCTACTATCAAACAATAGAAGCATGTGCGAGGGCGAAAGGATGATTGAGCCTTGGCATTGCTCAGAGTCTGAGTCTGATTGCAAGTTTTTCTTCAAAGTGGGATTAGTTCTGTCACTAGTTTAGAGTTACTTGAGACTTCACCAAAAAAAAAAAAAAAAAAACAGGCAAAATCATATTGAAGGTTCAGAATTTACACAAAAAGAATAAACGGTCAATATTAAAATGGTAACTAATATCCCGCCCATTCGCTCGTCTACAAATAGAGGCAAGTGGACAGGGAAAAGGACGTTTCTGTTGATTTCCATGACCGAATTTATTTATTTATTTATATTTTAGAATTCCATCTAAGTTGAGCGTTTTTCTGTAGGAATCCCCAGACATTATAGGGAGTGAAGACGCAGAGTTCAACCGAAGATTGAAAAAGCTAATTAAAAAAAAAATTAAGAGTACAGTTTTATATTCGTGGATTGGGACTCACACAGAAAATCATCCAAACAACTATAAAAACTTTAGGATTCGTTTGACATTTTAACTTAATTTTAACTAAACTTTATCTTTTTATCTCAGTTTTTTTTTTTCTGAAAAGTCAATAAAAATTATAACTAATTTTTTAAAATTCAACTAACTCCAACTTAAAAATTTTATTTTCAACCGGCGAACCAATAGTAAGCTTAGTTTAAGCCACCATATTTTGTTAAGGATCAAATTTTTTTGGCCCTATAGAGAGAGATATATATATATATATATGTGTGTGTTGTATATACTGAATTTAGAATTTAGGGATTTGAATCTTATACCTCATAATGAAATTAAGTGTGAAATTATTACTAGATTACATCTATGATAATTTTTTTGGTCATATTTGTAGTCAATTTATATACTTTAATATTTTGATGTAATTTTAATCAAAATTAATATTGAAGCACAAAGTTAATATTTAAAAATGTATACTTCTAATAACAAATCTAACTGTAATAATACCATTATAATAGTTAATTAAGCTTGCATTTAGTGTACCAATTTATAATGGAATTTTTAAATTGGTTGGCTTTTCAAAAACTAGTTATAAATTTTATTGATTTTTTTAAAAAAATACAAACATTGAAATGGAAATTTTAGGTCCATAACGAGGAGCTAATGAATCCATAAATATCTTACTATATTAAACCCCTCTATATATGTTTTTAATATCGCCATTGCATTGCATAAACTAAACGAGTTTACACTTAAAAAATAATCCTATGTTTAGAAGACATATTCAATTTTTGAAACTGAACAATTTTTATTAAAAAGGTGTTTGTCTCAATCTTTTCCGTCATTTTTTCATTTAAAAAAGATAAATCATCTTATTTTTAAATTTATTTTGTACCGTATCATTAAAAAACATATTTAAACATATTTTTTTATAAAAAATAAAATACTTTAAGAGTGGTGAATTGGTAAAGCTGACCGAGATCCCCGCGGGCAGGTCCAAACTACGAGACAGAGACAGAGACAGAGACAGACAGGAGCCAGACAGACATCACTGCCCATTCCCATTCCCATTCCCATTCCGACTACTTTTTAAGCCATATCAAGGTTTGCTTCTTTTCACCTCTCTTCCTCTTCCACCACCAACACGGCCACTTGTCAGACGTGTCAGCCGCGTGAGGTGGCGCGTGGACATGTGAGAGTGGTGGGAAATGGCTCAGGGAGTGAGCTGCAGAGGAGACCGCCATGAAAGCGCTCTCATCGGAGCTCTCAGAGACGGCGACTTGGAAGCTGTCGAAGCCATTATTGTCGACTCGACTCGGACTCAGACTCGGGCCATTTCTTTTGGTCGCCAGAAGCTCTCCGCTCTACATGTGGCTGCTGCCAATGGTCGGATCGAAGTCAGTCATTGGCCCTTTTTTTGTTTTCGTCATTTCTCTGCTTTTGTATCTTGGTACATACATATTTTATTTTTCTTTGTTTGTTTGTTTGTTTGGAAAATAAGTAATATACTGATGATGATGTGTTTTTGTGAGTTAAGCTTCTTTCCATGCTTTTGGATCGCTTTGGTAACCCGGACGTTCTCAATCGCCACAAACAGGTACACTTGGTCTTCTTACCAAATATGGAATATAATATTTTCTTTTTCATGATTATTCTGATTGGATATGCTTTACAAGAATTCTTTGCTACACTTTTCTCAATTCTACTTATTTATTTATTTTTTTTGGGCAGTTATTGATATATCTTGAAAGTGGTTAGTTGTATTAGTGTTAATTTTCCATTTATTTTCCCCTTTGATATTAATGTCTAATTGGGTATGTTGTTGTGGTTTGGTGTTTTAGACCCCATTGATGTTGGCTGCAATGCATGGCAAGAGCGCTTGCGTGCAGAAGCTTATAGAAGCAGAAGCAAATGTATGTCAATACCCATTCTTCTTTTTCACTTTGGTTCAACTGTCAAGATTTTTAGTTGTAGTTGAATTATTGTTCAGTCACTGATTATTTTATGGGGTTGTGTTTATAAAAAAATTAGATATTGATGTTTGATTCTGTAAATGGGAGAACCTGCCTCCATTATGCTTCTTACTATGGTCATTCAGATTGCCTACGAGCCATTCTCTCCGCCGCTCGCTCCAGCCCTGTTGCTAATTCATGGTTAGTTCTCTCTCTCTTCTTCTTTTTTCCTCTTTTTTTTTTTTTTGTTTTTGTTTTGTTTTTTTGTTTTTGTTTTTGTTTTTGTCTTTTTTTTTTGTTTTTGTTTTTGTTTTTTTTTGTTTTTTGTTTTTTGTTTTTGTTTTTTTTTTTTTTGTTTTTGTTTTTGTTTTTGTTTTTTTGTTTTTGTTTTTTTGGGTATGTTTTCATTAAGAAGGTGTGCAGAAAAACGACAAAAATGGATCAAACCAACCATACTAGACTAATCCAGACAGTTTGGTTTAGTTTGATTTGATTTTTACAAGTTTCACTTTTGATTGGCTTACGGTTCGCAGGTGCGGAAACCAAACTGAACCTATGTATGATATTGGTAATTGAGTGTAGTGTTTCGTCTTAGTTTAATTTATCTTTATATTGGATTTAGCTGTAATAATTTTATTATACTTGTTTGTTTGATTATGGTGCAGATTTTTTTTCTTATAATAAGTTGTTTATAGTTAAAAATTGGCCTTTTAGTAGCTTAAATTAGAAGCCAAATAAGAAGGCCAAACAGCACAAAGCAAATGGAACCAAACCAGGAAAAAAAAAATTATGGTTTGATCTAGTTTTTCCTGATATTTTGGTTTGGTTTTGTTTGTAAAAGTCATAAACTGTAGTTTCAGTTTAATTTTCTGTTCACCGTCTAAACCAAATATGCAAAAACCCTGTAGTGTTGATGTTTGGTATATTGTATTTGGTAATGGCAGGGGATTTGCGAGATTTGTGAACATAAGAGATGGAGGTGGTGCCACTCCACTGCATTTAGCAGCCCGTCAAAGGCAGCCGGATTGCGTTCATGTTCTTTTAGACCATGGGGCTCTTGCTTGTGCTTCTACTGGTGGATATAGGTAAAATTATGTTGGTGCTTAATGATCTTTTGAGCCATGTAGTGATGTTCTGCCAATTTAGATTGATCCAAGTTGTTCCATTCACAGCTACCCAGGGAGCACACCACTTCACTTGGCTGCTCGCGGTGGTTCCTTGGATTGCATCCGAGAGTTGCTTGCTTGGGGAGCGGATAGACTTCAACCAGATGCATCCGGGTAACCCCATTAACAGAAAATTCAATATCTTTTCTTGACAGAGTTACAAAACGTGAAGCAAATAAGTCTACGTCAATGATTTATCTTTTTCATTTGCTAAACTGACATGCATCGTTGCATCTAATGTGCTCCATTGGGAGAAAATCATAAGGTTCCTGATCAGAAATTCGCCATTAATTAACTTCTTTACATAATTTGAAACTTATTTTTTCAGAGGCATTTTAGAAGAACTCTGTGTTGGAATCTACATATGATTGTATATATCATATAAAAAGACTTGATCAAACAGCTTCATTTAATACCATCGAGAACAAGTACAAGATATTGTTCTAAAAACCTTAAAGCACATAACATTATATCAAAAAATAAAAAGTGGGTAAAAAAAAGTTTATTTCATGGTGCTTATTTTATGCACGATTAGTGTAAAACCTTTAGCACATATAACCATCCTTTGCCCCTAATATCATTAAGAATTTTGCTCTTGGTTAATGGAAGACCGAGTTTTGCAGGTCTTGTTGACAACTAAAAGAATGGTCTATTGCAGGAGAATTCCGTATACAGTTGCATTGAGGCACAAAAACCGAGCTTGTGCAGCTTTGCTGAACTCTTCAGCAGCAGAGCCTCTTGTTTGGCCATCACCATTGAAGTTGATCAGTGAGCTTAATCCAGAGGCAAAAGCTTTGTTAGAGAGAGCTTTAATGGAAGCAAACATGGAAAGGGAGAAAGCCATATTAAAGGAGACGGTCTACTCAGATCCATCTTCTTTGAATTATGACGTTGAGGCTGATGATAATGCCTCTGAGGTAATATTATGCATTTTCTTCTTCTTCTTTTTTTCCCCCCCTTCATTTCAACTCATTCTAATTACTCCCTACTTTAAGAGTATCTCAAATGCAAGTCTTTGTAGATTTGTTTTTCTTCAAGGATTGTATGTGAGAATGATAGAACACTACCAAATTGAATGACAATGGTGGATTTTATTGATGAAAATTGATTGATACAATCACTAGGAAACCTAGAAGAAACAGTATTCGAGAGCCTGTTTCAACTCTCCCTCATCTTGGTTTCCCAAGCCCAAGTAGTCTTTCAAAACAATCCACGACTGATAAACTCTGAGTGAAATTATATAAACTTCTCAGCCACTTATTCCATCTTGTTAGGCTGAAATCACCCGTATCTAACCAAAAGCAATCTCACATAAACTAAAACAGATCAAAACCAAGCCCATAGCCACACCCCGCATTACATAATACTCGTTTCTTCCCTCTTGCCTTGCTAACATAGGTAAAACAAATAAAACAGGCTAAAGTAGATCAAAATCATGCTTTATGAAATTATTCCAGGAAACCTTTTTGAAGATTAATTTCTAAGTTGGTGTCCCTATATCTGAACTTGATACAGTTATTGAGATTGAAGAGCGAAAAGTTTTACAGTTTTTGAGTGTTTGTCTACTTTATTTTATTTCTTTTCTTTTGACGAGTTGTCAATATGATTTATTATTATTATTATTATTTGCTCGAACAAGAAACTTTTAAAAAAAATTTCCAATGTTCTCTTGCACTGGCGGCATGCAGTCATTTTGTGCTAAAGGAGACTTGTAGCACTTTTTAATGTCCTTTTCTTCTGGCTTTTTCTAAGAAATGAATGCGATTTCTGTACAAATACGTTGAGGGCTTTGATGAGGTGTTTGAGCTTTATGCTTTTTAGACCCTTTCACGTGCTGTGCTTACTAACTATGTTAAGTATTTATAAAACAGGCTAGTGATGTCGAGCTGTGCTGCATATGCTTCGATCAAGTGTGCACGATTGAGGTCAGACCGTGCAGTCATCAAATGTGCGCACACTGCATTCTAGCCCTGTGCTGCCACAAGAAGCCCAATTCCACAACTACCTGTCCTATGCCCCCATTATGCCCTTTTTGCCGAAGCATTATTAGCCAACTTGTTGTTGCAAGTGCCAAGATGAATCATGACTCGGGAGCAGCAGAAACTAGTCCCTCGAAGCCGAGGATATCCTGGAAGTCAAACTTTAGCGAAGGAAGCAGTAGCTTTAAGAGCTTATCAGCTGTGGGCTCATTCGGTAGGATGGGCGGGCGCAACTCAGGAAAAGTTGCTGCTGGATGCAGTGAAGAGGTTGACAAGCGGTGAACAGTCTTTCTGAGTTAGCTTTCTTTCAATCAAAAGTTGATGGTCCAGCAGATGAAGCTCTCCTCAATTTCCTTGGACACTAAGACCCTCACGCCAGCATCAGTACGTGTTGCAGAGTTCAAGTTTAGGCATGATCTCGATGCTCTAAGCATAAACAAGGATTGGTGCATTTTGTTTCATGGCATTGTTTTCTTTAGATTGAGGCAGCAACAATGCTTCAAGGATTCTTTAAATCCAGATATAGACATATTCCACATTATATAAAGGTAATATAATACCACTTACAGAGCTATTCCGTATTTATTATGCAAACAAGACTGCGATCACTGCCAAATATAGCTGCATTTATTCAGTGCCTAATCTTTTACACTGGAAGGAAGAGGATTCTCTTTCCCTTTTGCCGGGAGGATATTTTTCTATAGTTTTTTTGTTTTTCTATCAAGGAACTGCCAAATATGCTAGGGTTCGTTACTTACTCTCCATCATTTGCATAAGAATTGTGTTTCTTAATTTTATTGCCACTGGAATAATTCTTCAACGGTCGGCTAAGTTCATGTCACGTTTGGTCTTTAGTGTTGAGTTTACATTTTTGGGGAGTAATTGATAATTGAAATAACCCTATAGGCTTAACTGTGGTGGCGGTGAGGCAATGTGAGCCGGGGTTGCCTCTGAATTCTTCTGGCTGGAAAATTTTGTTGGCTGGCATAGTTTTAATTCTTTAATTTTAAAGTGTTTCGTGTGACCGAGGCAAAAGGTTTCCTTATCTTGGTACTATAGAAATCCTGATTTCTAGAACCCTACACGGTTTCCAGTTCCTACTAACCATGTTGGCCTAGGAAAGTACTGTACAACTTCCCATTTGTCTGGTGATGTTTTCAGCCGGCATATAAACTAGCTATTTGCCTTGGCTTGTATGAATTGATTGATATATGGGTTTGTGTAGAACTCATCCTAAAAGCTAGCTCAAAAAAAAAAAATGTTTAATCCACATATAAACATCATTATCAACCCAATAACTTCGCAATGCAATCACCTTGAAAGCTTTAGAACCAGACAACTTGTTTGCAATGTAATCACTACTTATGGAGCGGGTTTGCTACATAGCAAATTGGGATCTAGGTTTTTAAACCTTTTGTCGTGCTACTAACATATTTGTGGTGATGCATCGCCAGTGATTCATGCAATGCTCGAGACCCCTCCAGAGAATGCGGTAGCTGGAGTAGTGTGAAAGTGAGCCCAAAACAAAATGTAGGAAATAGAAATATGCAAAGAACCGAAGGGATCTTTTGGATGTCACACCCTAAACTAGAATCTGAAGTCACAAACACCCAAATTCAAAAACTGACGAAAAATTTGCAGTTATAAAAATCATTTAATGAGTTGTCCACACAAACATGGAAACATTAGGGGAACACCAAAACCATTACCATCTTCTAAAATCCGAGTGCCGGATCTGATTCCACCATTTGCAGCCCCAGGAGCGGCAGGTGATTTATGAGGAGCAACCAGACCATTGACAAACAGTGAATTTGAGTTTGAAATTGTCAGATAATGAACAGGAGAGTAATCATCGGGTCCATGATGTTGAAGTGGAACCCGATTCCTTCTAGTGTTAGCAGCGGCTGCTCTTCTCTCAGCCTCAAGAAAGTGGGCAAGACATGGAGAAGTATTGGTGGCTGCAGTTACAGCATCAGTAGTTAGGTTTGAGCAGAGAGAGAAGAGCCAATGCTTGAACTTGAAGATCTTTTTGTCATCTCTGATCAACTTGTGATCTGATGATATTGTTCTTCTTGGTACTCTTGTTGTTGTGGATCTTCTTGACACCTCTATTATGCTTGAAACGCCTATTAGACTCCCCAGTGTTTTGCTTCTTTTGTGGAAGAAAGACCCCGTCGACTGAAACCAAACTCATATTACAGAACAAACAATTCGTTAGCAAAATAGACATCAAGTATTTTGTTAAATCGTGTTAAACGGTTAAAAAAAAAAAGTATGTAATTTTGGCAATTAGACTTGATGAAGACGTCGGGTCGTTTAGTTCTTAAATTATGCATATTTTGTCATTTTAATATCTGAATATTTGATTTTGATAAATCAATTCATGAATTTTTTATTTTTGACAGTTTTGATCCAATTTATGAAATATATATATATATATATATATTTAAATCAGTGTATATGACCATATTTCAACTCCATGATAAGATAAAATTTTACAAAAGCATTTACACTAACTATAAAAATCTCCTCCTTATTCTTATTAGAACCCCCTTCAAAACTAAAACTTTTTGACCTTAACGCAATAGTTTCTTTATAATTTTTAGTTATTATGCGATTGTGATACTATAATCTATGTCAAATTTCAGAAATTGTCCGTCCATTTTAGTAGTAGGGGGGAAAACTGTAAAAAAAAATTTCATAGACTAATTTACTAAAATAAAAAATTGAGGGACCAAGATGATAAAATATTCATAATTAAAAAACTAAACGGAAGTAGCATATATATACATGTCAAGGAAAAAAAAAAAAAAAAAACCCTTGTCAGTATACTTTCATTACAAATTATCGGATTTCTATCCGATTATAACAATTTTGTATATATTAATTTTAAATTTTGGATCAGATCTAATCTCAAAAAACAAGACTACATATGTTTTTATTAGGTAGCAAGGAAATATCTTATACCAATAAATGTTTGAGGGAGGCCCAAAAAATTAGTGGGGTCCCTCGGGCAATGATGAATACCAACTTTATATAACAATGGTGGATTCAATTGCTTCAATGATCAGTGATGCACTTAAATTGTCATTCGATTCATCAGTTTTTTTGCATAATTGAGCATGGATACGAATATGGGTATGAGGCTTTGGGTTGGGACCATAGGTTTCAAATGGAACATTTTCTATAACACATAATGATTGTTGAGATCCATAGTCCAAAATTTCACTATCCTTATTATTATTATTATTATTATTATTATTATTATTATTATTATTATTATTATACGTCTGATTAAAATTTTGACAATGTAATATGTGTTATACATGTTTTAAGTTCGACGGTTGCTTTATATATAATAATTTAATATTTAGCATTTTTTAAATTAATTTATATATATATTAAAAAAAATGTATTTTAGGATATTCTTGCATTGTTGTTATTTTGAAAAAAGAAAATTATCTAAATAATCATAATTTTTTCGTCTATTGACCAATATGATAAAAATTATCTATTCTTGACATTAGTTTAATTTTGTATTATATTGGTCAAATGATAATTTTTTGTATCATATTGGAACAATGATCTAAATTTATGTCATTAAGGTGTTTTCTCCTTTTGAAAATGAAGAAATAAATGGCATTTTTCTAACAATAATATGATAAATAGCATATTTTTAAAATATTTGAGACAAATAATATATTTAAGATAAATTATTTATTTACGAAGTATATTTATTGTAAATTTACCTTATAGATATATTAATAAATGAATAATTTTTCTTGAATATACAAATTTATTTCAAATAATTTAGAGCATGCTATTAACTGTAATTTTTTTTTTAATAGCATTTTCGTTACAGCGCTCTATAGAGCCCATAAAGCCTATATAGGTAGCTTAGGGGTAGGGGGAGGCCTCTTACTGTTGTTG
Source organism: Ficus hispida (assembly GCA_025413025.1). NCBI lineage: Eukaryota > Viridiplantae > Streptophyta > Magnoliopsida > Rosales > Moraceae > Ficus > Ficus hispida. Next base: position 14,991,262 of record CM046372.1, read on the forward strand.
TATTTAGTAGTCATTAATTTTTATAATTTTTTTTTTCTTTTTTCAATTTAGATTACAAAGATTGAACTCTACTAAAATATAATATCATCAATAAGATACTTTACAGCTATATTAATTTCGATGTAGTGGAAAGCCGCCGACTGGAGAAGACAGGACCCAGAATTGTGAGAGGTCACTTACATGTATACATGCACCATATAAATCATATACATATATAAAATTTATAGGTATAGCAAAGAGTCATAAATTATACTTCACCAAAGTGGCAACAACTTTGATTAAGCATTGGCCCAGAAATATAAGCACCTAAAATAATAGACGTGAAAATTTGTAGAAATTCTGCTATTAGTGTCCATTTTATCATTTTAAATAAATCCAAAAAAAAAAAAAAGAAAGAACGAAAAGAGAGGGGCGGGGGGTTGGAGAGAGAGACCTGAGAAAGAAGAGGGGAGAGAGAGAAAGAGAGAGAGAGAGAGACCTGAGAATGAAGATCTGAGGAAGAGATGGAGGAAGAAGGGGGAGAAGCAGTGAGCAAAGTGTTGAAGGAAAGTGATGATGATGATGCAGACAAGTCAGGGCTTCTCATTAACATCCCATTAATCCTTGCATTCAGTGGTCTCAGTCCCAATGGCCACCCTTCTTCCTACACTCCCTCATATTTCACACCAAATCCCTCAATATAAAATATACATATACACAACATATACTTGGTTAATCCTAGTGTTTGGCAAGTGTGAGAGTAAAAAAGTACCTGCTGAGCCATGAATCTTTAAGCGGCAGATTTTGATCGATGTACTAAGTTGGAAGCAAATACTACCACTAGCATTGAGGTTGTTGAACAAGTCACCTTTACTCAGAGACAGAGAAAGAAGAGTGTCTGTGTATGTGTCAATTTGACTTCCTTACTTGCATTCCATTCCGTTAAGTCCACCCACCGATTAATATGCTCCTTTGCTTCCCTATATTTCTTTTGAACCAAAAAGAAAGAGAAACCAACAAAAATAATACAAGAGAAAACCACACAAACCCAAAATTAAAGAGTAACAAGAAAGAAAGAATGGATTTTGAGAAAACCAATTCGAGTGTAACTGGGCATTGCCTCGTTAGAGGCACATTGAGACGTCCAAAAACCAAATACATGCCACATTCAGAATGAGAACAAGAGAAAGAGGACAGAGAAAGAGGTTTGAGAGTGACAAATTTACCATGTTATGCAGACAGAATAGATATTAGATGGTAATGAGGATATGAAGAAAAGGAGAGAACGAACAATTCTGAAGAATTGAGTCAGATTTAAGAGGGCACACTGCACCATAAAACACTGAGGCCCCCCAGTGGAAGGCTCCTCCATCCTTTCTTTTGATTGACCAGAATGCCCCTCACCCCCTCAACCATAATAACAATACTTCTCTAGCATATTGGGTCCTTTTTTTATTTTTATTTTATTTAATTCTTTTTCATTTTTTCAACAATTGTCTTAATTAGCTAAATATTCTCTCTCTTTTTTTCCTTGTTCAAGAATGCAAACAAATATTTTTTCCAATTGAGAAAAAAAAGTCGACTTTTTTTTCATGTTGTGCTATTGTGGAGAATAAGACTTTAAGGGCATGTTTGGTACACCGTATTAATACTCCGTATTATACTATCTAAAATAATACAATGTTTGACAATATCTTTGTATTGTATAGTTTAATACAAAATAAAAAATTAATACAATACGGACTATGATATCTTATATGATAATAAACCTATGTGTTAGGCTGTATTATATAATTTAATCTAAAGATTACATCCAAAAACAAAATATAATGGATTTCAATATGAAGGTCGAGTTAGGTTTCTAGACGAGAGTCGGGGTCGGGTTTCAGGATTGGGGCTTGTGTCAAGACGGAGCTCGATGTCTGGTTTTTGAATTAAGGTCGGGGTCGAGGTTAGGGTTGAGTTTCAGGACGGGGGTCGGGGTCGGGTTTCAGGACGAAGGCTGAGGTTGGGTTTCGGGATTCAGGTCGGGGGTTGGGATCAGGTTACGGGGTTGGAGTCGGGTTTCTAGATGGAGGTCGGAGTCAGGTTTCAGAACGGGGGTTGGGTTTGGTGTCGGGACTTGGTCTGGGTCGAGTTTCGGGATGGGGTGTAACGCCCCGAACCGTCACGCGTAGGGGCGTCCTACTGCGCAGAGGAAATCATAGGTTTATTGAAATTTCGGATACTACATGGGGGGGGGGGGGTCAGTTTATGAGGTTGGAGTCGGGTTTCAGGACGGAGGTCGGGTTTAAGTTTTAGAACGGAGCTTAGGGTTGGATTTTGAGACGGGGGTAAAGGTTGGGGTCAGGTTTTCGGATGGGGGTAAGGATCCGATTTCGAGATGGAGGTTGTAGTTGTGATTCAGGACGGGAGTCGGGGTCGGGGTCGAGTTACGGGGTTGGCGTCGGGTTTCAGGATGGGGGTCGGGGTCAGGTTTCGAGGTTGGGGTCAAGTTTTGAGGTCGGGATCGAGTTTGGGTTAGGGTTCAGCTTTCGGTGTTGGGGTTGTGGTCGTGGTTGGGTTTTGGGGATAGGGGTCGGGTTCAGGATGGGGGTTGTTGTCAAGGTCGAGTTTCACGGTCGGGGTTGAGGTCAAGTTTAGCAGTCAGAGTCGGGGTTAGGTTTCGAGACGTGGGTCGGGGTCAGTGTCTGGTTTTGGGACGGGGGTCGGGATCAGTGTCGAGTTTCGAAACGTGGGTCGGGGTCGGGTTTCGAGGTCGAGCTTCAAGATGGGGGTCGCAATCGGGTTTTAGGGTCGGGGTCGGGTTTCGAAACCAAAACCCAACCTCGAAACCCCCTCTCCCTCCAAACCTACCCCTTCCCCTTCTTTTTCCCCTTCCCTTTCCCCTTCCCAAAAACTCGACATTGACCTCCAAACCCGACCCATACCCCTATTCCAAAACTTGACCCAAGCCTCAAACCGACCCGACCCTAGTCACGAAGCCTGACCCTGAATTTGACCTCGAAACAAGATCCCGACACCCGTCTTGAAACCAAACTCGATCCCTAAACCCAACCCGACTCATGTCCCGAAACCCGATCTCAACCTCGAAACCTAACCCTAACTCTTATCACGAAACCCGACTCTGATCCACGTCTCGAAATGCCACCCCAACCCTGATCCACATCTCAAAATCCGACCCTCGTTCCAAAACCCGACCTCAAACCCGATCACGAAACCCAACCGCAACTTTGACCCTCGTCCCATAACCCGACCTTGACCCTGAAACCAGACCCCGATCTTGACAGTGAAACCAGACCCAAACCACTATCCCGAAACCCGACACCTTCCTCGAAACCCGACCCTGACCTTTCCCAAAACCCGACCTCAACCATGACTTTGATCCTGAAACCTAACCCCGACCCTGACCTCGATACCCGTTTCGAAACCAGACCTCAATCCTCGTTTCGTAACTCGACCTCAACCTTGATCATGAAACCGACCTCGACCTCGACCCTAATCCTAAAACCTGATCCCAACCCATGTCCCAAATCTAGACCTTGACCCTGATCCCCGTTCTGAAACCCGACCTCGAACCCCGTTCATAAACTCTGTTGGAAAAAACGAATCTGATATCAGAGTTACGGCGCAGCAGAAGTTTTAAAATTTTTATGCCGTTTCGAAAAGAATCTCATGATGCATATAACAATAAATTAAATTCATGATCAAGCGTACCTTATTTCTCGGATTCCGGAATCACTAGAGCGTTTGACCAACGTATCTTCTCTACTATTCTCGAGTTCCACGTCTCAGAGTGTGTGTGGGCACACGTTCTATGAATCCAAGCGATCGGGAATGCTTTCCGAAGTCTAGATCCCTCCTTCTCAATTCCGATGTTCCTCGTTGAGAATACGATCCAACTTCTTTCTTCAAAACTACAAAACAGGAACCGGTTAACCTCCTATGAAAATTATCACTTGGTTTAACCTTCCTCACAGTTTTGATTCAATGGAATTTTCTCTCTTTTTATTTCTCACAAGATAGCCGAATTTTATGAAGCAGAAGAAACCCAAATTCTTTTTTCTTCTCTCCCAAAAAACGTTTTTCTCCTAGAAAAATACTCAATCTTGGTTTCTCAAGAATTCCTAGCCTTTTTATAGAAGTCTAATCCTTTTCAAAATTTAATTCCTACTTGAAAAATAATTAAAAATTATTTTTCTGGATAAATTTTGAACCAAAAGATCATACAACTTTAGGGCTAGATTCATTGAACCTAGACACGTTTTTCCAAGGAGAAAATCTCCTCCAAAAATTCGGCCACTATAGGATAAATCTAGATTGGTGATTCAAATTTTAAATCAAGAATCTAGACTAGTGAAAAGATCCTAGTCCTATTTAGATTCAAATTTCTTTTAAACCCGTTTGAATTTAAATAAGATTCACTCATTTGAATTAATATTTTCCACAAACATCAACCATATTAATTAATTTAAATAAATGGAATATTTGAATTTTTTCTTCCTCTCAAAATCCGTGCACCACATTTAAAGAAAAAAAAAATTCATCAAAAAATCTCCATTATTTAAATCAATTAATAATTTAATGTTAGGAATATATTTGAACAATTTTGAAACAAAATTTTCTTCCCTCCACCTATCTAAAAACCGTGCACCATATTTAGATTAGGAGAGAAAAACTTTGTTTTCCAAAATTAAATAATTCAAACACAATCTTATTTTCAAAATTCAAATTAACCAATCACATGTCGACAAATCATGTTATTTGTCTACACTAATCCTACATGTCCAATCCTTTTCCGGATTGCATGTTAGAGAGTACATGTCTTAATAGACATTACAAAATTCCATTTAAATTTACCGATCTCATTAGGAACAAATCCCGAGATGCTGTTTGGAACTATATGAGCTAATAGAGGGACCCGATGGAAATATGTAAAGAGGCTCCTATAATTGTGAAAAATTAATCCCAGATTAATTATTCATCAATTATCAACTTCAAAACTATTCCACTAAAAGTTTGAAGCTGAACTCCTGTTTACATACCATATTACGATAGCTCTCTCACGCAGTGCTTCTTTCATGATTTATTCATCGCTTACTTAATCCCCATATGTTATCCATGATTGAATTAAGGATTTTTTCCGTTTTACCTTTTCAATCATTTTAACTTAAAGTTCCATTATTCTCCATTGAAAGAACCACCAATTGTAAAACCATACAATTGGTAAACCATCAGAGAACACAAAATAAATCGATGGCCAAGATCTTGTTATACTATCTTTCAATCCCCGAATAATGCCTTTAAGTAGATAACATGTACTATCGTTAAGATAGCTATGGATTCCATATCTATGAATCTTGATTTCTCTATCCATAAGTCATGCACCCAAAACACAAGTATATTGACCATAAATTAACAGTGTCTCACCTGTAGTGCATTAAAGTACACAAATCATGGATACGAACTCAAGTAATCATTTCAAGATTAAGATTAATACAGGATGATAATCAAAGCTTCATTGATTCTTATAAACGGAATTATTAAACCGAATCAATTAATACTTTAGGTCCAGTCCAATGTCATACTTCAATACTGGTATACATTAAAGTTTCCACTCGGAACTAATCCGATGGTCAGGACAAACCATCCCTCCAAGGAAGTAGACAACCTGTACAATCTTATCATGAATAAGATCCCCAAATCTCATTCCATCGATTGCGGACTATTTATTTTGACTGTTATCAAATTACCATGTCTTCTATGTATACCCCGTACACATATGGTAATCCGATATATTACCAACAGTCAAGGAGTATTTTATGTTTGCTCAATCATACAATCAACAAATGAAAGTAAATCGGACACTACTTATTAAACATGAATAACCTCCTCTTATTAATATCAAAATGTCATATTTACAGAAAATCCCTAACATTGATTTTCTATCCTTAGGGCATATATAGATCCCAACAATCTCCCACTTGCCCTAAATGAGTAAATATGACATATTACGCATCCCTATGCCTTCGACGTGTTCTTCGAATCTTCTGGCCAACAAAGTCTTCGTGAACTTGTTAGCAAGATTGTCCTCTGATGCGATTTTGCAAACCGTCACATTTCCACTCTCAACAAAGCCTCTAATGATGTGATATTTTCTGTCAATGTGCTTACTCATCTTATGATGCCTAGGATCCTTCGTATTAGCTACTGCTACACTGTTATCACAGTAAAGCACCATAAGTTTATCCATACCAGGAACGACCTCAAGGTCACTAAGGAACCTGCGGAGCCATACCGCTTCCTTTGATGCCTCACTGGCTGCCACATACTCGGCTTCCATGGTCGAGTCAGCAATGCAAGATTGCTTAATACTCCTCCACACAACGGCACCACCTCCAAGGGTGAAGACAGAACCTGAAGTCGATTTCCTTGAATCCTGATCTGATTGAAAATTAGAATCTGTGTATCCTATAGGAACAAGGTCCTAACCGGAATATACTAGCATATAATCCATTGTTCTCTGTAGATACTTGATTATATGCTTGACCGCAGCCCAATGGTTCGGTCCTGGAGTCGACTGATATCGACTTACCATACCAACTGCAAAACAAATGTCAGGCCTTGTGCATAACATAGCGTACATAAGACTACCTACCGCAGATGCATAAGGTACATTTTTCATACGCTCCCTTTCTTCCGATGTCTTGGGACAGTCATCTCTAGAAAGCTTGATTCCAATCCTGAAAGGTTGGGCACCTTTCTTGGAATCTTTCATAGAAAACTTTTCAAGTACTTTATCAATGTATGAAGCTTGGGAGAGTGCTATCGTTTTGTTCTTTCTATCTCTAAAGAGTTGAATTCCAAGAACATAACTAGCTTCTCCTAAGTCCTTCATGTCAAACTGTTTGGCTAACCAAACTTTGACAGATGATAACATTGCCACATCATTTCCAATAAGTAATATATCATCCACATAAAGTACTAGGATAACCACTTTCTCGTTCTTGATACATTTATAAATATATGGTTCATCAATGTTTTGTTCGAATCCATAGGTTTTGATTGCTTGATCAAACATAATATTCCAAGAACGAGATGCTTGATTTAATCCATAAATGGATTTAAGAAACTTGCACACCTTGTCTTCTTGGCCCTTTGCCTTGAACCCGTCTGGTTGTATCATATAGATATCTTCCTCAAGAGAGCCATTCAAGAAAGCTGTCTTGACATCCATTTGCCAGATCTCATAATCGAGAGCAGCCGCAATGGATAAAAGAATGCGGATTGACTTGAGCATTGCTACAGGCAAGAAGATTTCTTCATAGTCGATTCCTTCTTTCTGCGTATAGCCCTTTGTTACAAGTCTTGCCTTGAAAGTTTCCACTTTCCCATCCACACCTCTCTTCCTCTTGTATACCCACTTACACCCAATCGGTTTTATGCCTTGAGGTAAGTCTACAAGTTTCCAGACCCCGTTGGAATCCATAGATTCCATCTCGGTGTTCATAGCCTTTTGCCAAAGACTAGAATCAACATCCTCCATAGCTTCTTTGTACGTAGCCGGATCATCAACATGTTCTATGGATTCTGCTTCAAAAACTTCACCATTGAACATGTACCATTCAGGTTCCCTGATAATCCTCCCACTACGACGAAGCTCCCGTGGTTGTTGATTCTCTAGTGGTTTTTCCATAGGGTTTTCTGTGACTTTAGGAATATCCAAACCCGAAGTCATATCCTCAAGCACTATTTTGCTACGAGGTTTAAAGTTTTCCATATAACTTTCCTCTAGGAATGTTGCATGTGTAGAAATAAAGACTTTATTTTGCTTCAGATTATAGAACAGACCACCTTTCGTCCCTTTTGGATAGCCAACAAACAAGCACACTTCTGATCGTGACTCCAACTTCTTCGCTTCCTTATCCAGGACGTGTGCCGGACAACCCCAAATTCGAATATGATTCAAATTAGGTTTCTTACTCATCCATAACTCGTAAGGAGTTTTAGGAACCGATTTGGAGGGAACGTTACTCAGAAAATAGCATGCAGTTTGTATGGCATGCCCCCAAAATGACAAAGGTAATGTGGAATAACTCATCATAGACCGGACCATATCCAATAGGGTCCTATTCCTTCTCTCAGCTACACCATTCTGTTGAGGAGTACCAGGTGCAGTCAACTGGGATTGTATCCCATTCTCTATCAAATATCCTAAGAACTCATCCGATAGGTATTCCCCACCTCGATCCGATCGAAGTGTCTTAATGGACTTACCTAATTGTTTCTCCGCTTCAGCCCGAAATTCTTTGAACTTGTCAAAGGGTTCGCTTTTGCGGGTCATCAAATAGACATATCCATACCTTGAGTAATCATCAATAAAAGTGATATAATACTCATACCCACCACGTACTTCTATGTTCATGGGACCACAAACATCCATATGCACAAGTTCTAAAAGTTCCTCGGCACGACTATCCTTAACAGTAAAGTGTCGTTTAGTCATCTTGCCCTCCAAACAGGATTCACATTGTAGCCAAGGTTCAACCTCATACAAGTCAAGGCTTTCCTCCTTTACCATCCTTTGAATTCTGTTAAGGCTTATGTGACCAAGTCATAAATGCCAAAGATATGATTTGTTAGAGTGAGAAGACTTAAGTATTTTAGAGTTCTTTTCCAATTCTGTATCAAGCAGTGAGTGCATCTTAGGCTTGATAAATAAAGATTTCATGCATCCATCCATTACAGATAAGAGAATTGTTTTTCCTAATAACAACTTTATTTTTAAAAGAAACTGAATAAGAATCTTTAATCAAACAAGCTACCGGAAATTAGGTTCCTCTTAAAACTAGGAACATAAAAAAAATATCTCAAAACATAAATCTAAATTCATCAAAATAAAAATGCACTTCTCCCACTGCTTCAGTTTGCACCAACGTCCTATCACCGGTTCTTAACGTGAAGTTCTCCTCAAGCAGACTTTCTCGTTACCTTGAACCCTGTAGAGAAATACAAACATGGTTAAGTGGCTCCAGAATCTATAATCCAATTGTCCTTAGATCTTCCACAAACAACCCTCAAGATACAGGACATTGAAATTACCTTTTGCTTTTGCAAAGCCAGGTATTCTCCGACAATCCTTCTTGAAATGTCCTTTCTTCCCACAGTGAAAACACTTAGCCTTTTTAGGATCCACCTTTCGCTTCTTAGTCTTGGTAGACTTCCTAGAAACAGGTGCATTTCCCTTGTTCTCCCCTTTTCCTTCTTCCTTTTAGGATTATGAGCAGGCAAAACTAGGTTCAGCCACATTTGCCTCACCTTAGATCCAGAACCCTTAAAAATGTTCAAAAGCTTGCAACTCTTTATCAATTCCGTTAAAGACATTTCCTTCCGATTAAGGTTGTAGGATGCCTGAAACAGATCGAAATCCTTGGATAAGGTTTGGAAAACCATCACCAATTGAGTTGCAGCATCGATCTCAGCCCCATTTGTCTGAGTCTCAGATAAATAAGCCATGACTTCATCATGTGCTCCTTGATGGGAGTTCCAACCTTCCGCTGCAGTTCATGAGACCTTTGGTAGCATCGGTCTTAGCCTGGATAGTTTGTTCACCAAACATCTCCTCCATGTTATCCATGATCTGCCTAGCAGTTTTGATGTTCCTCATGTTGTTTCTGGAGCACGTTAGACATGCTCGCCCGAATATGCACATGGCACTTAGGTTGGAATTGTCCCAGCGCTCAAGCGCTACAAATTCCCTATCAGGAGCATCGATCGCAGGCGTAGGTGGTCTAGGTTGGGTTAGGACGAAACTGTGTTTCTCAAAATTCAGGATGATAAGCAAGTTCCTTTTCCAGTCATTAAAGTTTTCGCCAGTTAATTTGTTTTGCGTAAGTATCACAGATAAAGGGCTTGACATTTTGATCTATAATAAGAAAACATGTAATAAGTACGAGCAAACATCCTATCAGTTTATAAATATGATTTTGTAATGAAACATAAAGATCTAAATGCAATCTAAATATTCATGTGTAAAACCCTTAAAACACATACCTTACAACGATAATTCCTAGCTTCTGCTTTCTAAGCTACCGAGGGGTAGTCATAGAATAACTAGCCAAGAACACGGATCCCTTCCGATTAATACATATTCGTCCATGGAGCAAACTCCATTAAATATATATTAACTAT
>CM046372.1:15001531-15019184 GCA_025413025.1 Ficus hispida
AGATTCTGATTTTCAATTAGATCAGGATTCAAGGAAATCGACTTCAGGTTCTGTCTTTACCCTTGGAGGTGGTGCCGCTGTGTGGAGGAGTATTAAGCAATCTTGCATTGCTGACTCGACCATGGAAGCCGAGTATGTGGTAGCCAGTTAGGCATCAAAGGAAGCGGTATGACTCCGCAGGTTCCTTAGTGACCTTGAGGTCGTTTTTGGTATGGATAAAGCTATGGTGCTTTACTGTGATAACAGTGCAGCAGTAGCTAATACCAAGGATCCTAGGCATCATAAGAGGAGTAAGCACATTGACAGAAAATATCACATCATCAGAGGTTTTGTTGAGAGTGGAAATGTGATGGTTTGCAAAATCGCATCAGAGGACAATCTTGTCGACTCGTTCACGAAGACTTTGGTGGCCAGAAGATTCGAAGAACACGTCGAAGGCATGGGGATGCGTAATATGTCACATTTACTCGCTTAGGGCAAGTGAAAGATTGTTGGGATCTAAATGTGCCCTAAGGATAGAAAATCAATATTAGGGATTTTCTGTAAATATGACATTTTGATATTAATAAGAGGAGGTTATTCATGTTTAATAAGTTGTGTCTTATTTACTTTCATTTGTTGATTGTATGTTTGAGCAAACATAAAATACTCCTTGACTGTTGGTAATATATCAGATTACCATATGTGTACGTGGTATACATAGAAGACATGGTAATTTGATAACAATCAAAATAAATAGTCCGCAATCGATGGAATGTGATTTGGGGATCTTATTCATGATAAGATTATATAGGTTGTCTACTTCCTTGGAGGGATGGTTTGTCTTGACCATCGGATTGGTTCCGAGTGGAAACTTTAATGTATACCAGTATTAAGGTATGACATTAGACTGGACCTAAAATGTTAATTGATTCGGTTTAATAATTCCGTTTATAAGAATCAATGAAGCTTTGATTATCATCCTGTATTAATCTTAATCCTGAAATGATTATTTGAGTTCGTATCCATGACTTATGTACTTTAATGCACTACAAGTGAGACACTGTTAATTTATGGTCAATATACTTGTGTTTTAGGTGCATGACTTATGGATAGAGAAATCAAGATTCATAGATATGGAATCCATAGCTATCTTAACGATAGTACATGTTATATACTTAAAGGCATTATTCGGGGATTAAAAGATAGTATAACAAGATCTTGACCATCGGTTTACTTTGTGTTCTCTGATGGTTTACCAATTGTATGGTTTTACAATTGGTGGTTCTTTCAATGGAGAATAATGGAACTTTAAGTTAAAATGATTGAAAAGGTAAAACGGAAAAAGTCCTTAATTCAATCATGGATAACATATGGGGATTAAGCAAGCGATGAATAAATCATGGAAGAAGCACCGCGTGAGAGAGCTTTCATAATACAGTATGTAAACAGGAGTTCAGCTTCAAACTTTTAGTGGAATAGTTTTGAAGTTGATAATTGATGAATAATTAATCTGGGATTAATTTTTTCACAATTATAGGAGCCTCTTTACATATTTCCATCGGGTCCCTCTACTAACTCATATAGTTCTATATAGCATCTCAGGATTTGTTCCTAATGAGATCGGTAAATTTAAATGGAATTTTATAATGTCTATTAAGACATGTACTCTCTAACATGCAATCCGGAAAAGGATTGGACATGTAGGATTTGTGTAGACAAATAACAAGATTTGTCAACATGTGATTAGTTAATTTGAATTTTGAAAATAAGATTGTGTTTGAATTATTTAATTTTGGAAAACAAAGTTTTTCTCTCCTAATCTAAATATAGTGCACGGTTTTTAGATAGGTGGAGGGAAGAAAATTTTGTTTCAAAATTGTTCAAATATATTCCTAACATTAAATTATTAATTGATTTAAATAATGGAGATTATTTGATGAATTTTTTTTCTTTAAATGTGGTGCACGGATTTTGAGAGGAAGAAAAAAATTCAAATATTCCATTAATTTAAATTAATTAATATGGTTGACATTTGTGGAAAATATTAATTCAAATAAGTGAATCTTATTTAAATTCAAAAGGGTTTAAAAGAAATTTGAATCTAGATAGGACTAGGATCTTTTCACTAGTCTAGATTCTTGATTTAAAATTTGAACCACCAATCTAGATATATCCTTAAGTGGTTGAATTTTTTAAAGGAGATTCTCTCCTTAGAAAAGCGTTTTTAGGTTCAATGAATCTAGCCCTAAAGTTGTATGATCTTTTGGTTCAAAATTTATCCAGAAAAATAATTATTAATTATTTTTCAAGAAGGAATTAAATTTTGAAAAGGATTAGACTTCTATATAAAGACTAGGAATTCTTGAGAAAATTTTTGGTAATTATTCTTGGAGAAAAACGTTTTTTGGGAGAGAAAAAAAAATAATTTGGGTTTCTTCTACTTCATAAAATTCGGCTGTCTTGTTAGAAAGAAAAGAGAGAAAAATCCATTGAATCAAAACTGTGAGGAAGGTTAAACCGAGTGATAATTTTCATAGGAGGTTAATCGATTCTTGTTTTGTAGTTTTGAAGATAGAAGTTGGATCATATTCTCAACGAGGAACATCGGAATTGAGAAGGAGGGATCTAGACTTCGAAAAGCATTACCGGTCACTTGGATTCATAGAATGTGTGCCCACACACACTCTGAGACATGGAACTCGAGAATAGTAGAGAAGACACGTTGGTCAAACGCTCTAGTGATTCCGGAATCTGAGAAATACGGTACGCTTGATCATAAATTTAATTTATTGTTATATGCATCATGAGATTCTTTTCGAAATGGCATAAAAAATTTTAAAATTTCCGCTGCGTCGTAACTCTGATTTTGGATCCGTTTTTTCCAACAGTGATGCATATGGTTTATGCTTTATTATTATGGCATCATGAAGCATGTTCACTAATGATATGTCACTTGGTAAGAACAAAGATCAAGTTTCAAGTAAGAAACTGATTTCAAGGAACATGTTTTCAAGAAGAAAACTTTTTTCAAGAAAATGTTTTCAAGAACAAGTTAAGGAAGAGTTTTTAAATATGATGGCAAGCATGTTGCTTCGTGTCATACCGACCTGCCTCCAGGTCAGGTTTGGTCTATGGTTTGAGTTGGAAATGCACTGGCCACCCTAACCACTCCATAGAAGTATGTCACGGTACGTACACTTATGTTAAGTAAGGGGCCCAAAATATGCTAACATAAGATAGCATAATGAAAGTATAATTGGTTCATGTATGATGTTGTTATGAAAAGTTTTGCGGATTTATAGTTGTACTTACTGAGTGAAAGCTCACGTCTTACGTTTATGCTGTAGGTAAGTAACCTGCCAGCAATCTTTATTGCAAGACGGTGGAGCGCGACAAGGCTACCTGTGAAATCTTGGGATGGGAACCACTACGCATTTTGTTTTAATTATATTTGACAGTTAATGTAAAATATTGTATGTGCCAAAACAAGTTTAGTATTTCAGTTAATACATATATATAAGGAAGTATAGTGTGAGTAAGGTTCCAAGATTTAAGTTGAAAAAAAAAAATCAGTATTTTTGCTTATCAAACAAGCTAAGTATTATGTAAGAGAAGTAGCTGTGACGGCCCACATAGGGCGGGTCGCCACAATTATCATAAAACATGGCATGTACATAAACATGGCACAACATGGCATGCATGTAAACAAATCATGCTCGAAAATAATTTACTATTTTTCATACTGTAGGTGAGATTTGTACTTACCAGTTGTCCTAAGCTCTTGACAAGATGAAGCAACAGGTTATATTCCTGTCTCCGAAAAGAACGTCATCTTATCTTACTCTAAATCATTACATTCAATGTTGGAATCCTAACGAACATTCACAAGTAACCCTAGTTATATATCCCCCACATAGTACAATGATATCTTATTCGGTTACTAAATGTAACCCTAGGGCACATAACCCAATTACAATCAAACAGTATCTTATTTGATTACTTTATGCAACCATAGGTACAAGGCCCCATTATACTTAAATAGTATCTTATTAGGTTACTATTAGTAACCCTAGGTATATGTAACACCCCGAAATCTACATAAGGCCAACTACGTAAATGTGGGCCGTCACTTTATTTACTTAATGTACTGCTTAGTTTCTAATACTTGAACCTTCAGAAAATTATAGAATAATTTTTTTTCTTCGTAACTTGATTAAACTTATCCATATGGGTAAACTTTACCATGCCTACCCATTACTTATTAAACCGATTAAAAGGTCACACCTAAACCTTTTAAACCGGGGTTTTGAAACATCTCATACTTAACATGGTACGTATTACTTAATCATACATCAAACATGTACTAGTTCATAATTTAAAGAGTTTACGAAAAATCTGCGTAGTGGTATCCCATACCGCCCTTCACTTGCTGCACCGTCTCCATGGCCCACCAAGTAAAGCTGCAGGCATCTTACCTACAGTATGAACTATACTGATGAGCTTTCACCCAGCAAGTACAAACATAATCTCACAAAAACATAACAAATATCGTGCATTCATGTATGAACCAACTATGATAAATTATGTATCTTTTATGATCAATTATGAACTTGAACTTATTATCTTGCTTAACATGTGGGCCCCTTGTGTACGTACCGATTGCGCGCATTCTACAGAAAGTTAAGGTTTGTAAGGTCCCTAACAATTCTGGGAATCATGAAACATAACCCTTCTGTATCAACAGAAGGTTGATATTTATTACACCCTCACGCATCAACGGAAGGTCTGAGAATTTTCTTGAACATACATGATCCTCCCGCATCAACAGGAGGTTGGTACGATATTTTACTTGTCTTGGTTTAGTCTTAGTCTTATTACATTTCCAAGACTAAGAATCTTTATGTGTGATCTTATTAGTCATGATGCACATGAGACATAAACATGACATTACCATAAATCATGGTATAACTTGGTATATCATGGCATAACATGGCATATCTTGATATAACATGGCATATCTTGGCATAATATGACATAACATGGCTTAACATAGCATATCATGGCATAACATCTAAATCATGAAAACATGACATATACTTAAACATAGCATACATGAAAACATGTCATACTTGAAAATAGTATTTATTATTTTTCATATTGTAGGTGAGATTTGTACTTACCTCGTATAGTATGTCCTTCGTTATATTGCTCCAAGTCAGGATGCAACAACAGGCTATCTCCTGCTATTCCAAAGGATATAGGGTAAGGGTTCAATAAACCATACTTATAAAATATTAGTAACCTAACCAACATTCATACCTAACTTAGTTATATGTCCCCCTAATATAACTCTTGATACTTACTCGGTTATCACAAATAACCCTAGGTTTTAGGTTCAACTACTACTCCAAGTATCTTGTTGGGTTACCTTGAGTAACACTAAGTGAGAGCTTAGGTCAACTTGGGTTGACTCTTGTTGGTTTGCTAAAGCCCAACTTAATTAATTAATTTCCATTGGATTATTATAGATAGCTCTGGTCCAATCCAATAACTAGGTATCCTCCCCGGTTATTGTTGGTCATATCTTGATCAAAACTCAATTTCTTTGTTTTGGAAAAACTTAGGGTCTTAGAAATCCTTGTTCAATCTTATCAAAATTTGTAATCTTAGGAGTGGGTCTTGTAAAAATTATTGAGTGTTAGAAACTGCCTTTGGAACAGTTTTTCACTGCCAATTTATCAGTGTATGTGCAGGAAAATCCTTTTCTTGCACTGTTTTTAAAAAATCTTGTGCAGGAATTTCCTATTCACTGTACAGTTTTTAGAATCCAATTTTATTTGAAAATTTGAATTGAATCCATAAAATTTTTCTTCACAAAAGTTTTAGATTTTGAAAAACCCTAAAACTTTCGTGTTTTACTCGAGACCCAGTTTGGTCTCTAACCTACTCATTTACCTTGTTGAACCTGCCTGGCCGTGCATGAAGTCTGGGCATGACCAGGTTTGGATTTTTGTAAAAACAAAGGCCATTGGAGCTTTATTTTAGAAAACTGTTTACATTATCCCCTAGAAAATCCTCTTCTCTACAACTTTTATGTTTTAAGTATTTCCAAATTCGGCCTCTAAGGGCCTCAAAACCGTCTTTCCAGAAAACTGTCCAGTTTTACCCGAACTGGCAGTTTCTTGCTTAAGTTCATTTTTACGTTCAATTTACGCTAACACTACCTCAAATGGTCATAACCGCGAGCCTACAACAATCATGCAGCGCTTTCTAATGTTCATCCCATCATCATACATCCATACAATTCATATACAGACCCATGGATATCTTGCATCAAAATTAGGGTTTGTAAGAATGGGTTTGCAAAATCATGCATCAATCATGCTATTAACCTAATTCAAACCACAATATACATAACCTACAACCCTTAGGCAGATTTCGGGACATATAACTACCTCATAGAACATTCATGCAAAATCCTAAGATCATATCATCATAGTATCATAATCATGCATAGCTTAAAAATCAAAACCACTTACTAACCTAATCAAGCACAAAACCCATAAATCTAAATTAGGGCTTGAAAAATAAATTGAGCTTACGCTCTTACAATCCGGCTTGGAAATACATTTAAATTTCTGAAAACAAGCTCAATTGAAAAAGCTTAGGAGTCAAAGAAGATTACCTTAACCAATCACAAAGATTGGTGCTAGGTTTTTTGAACCGAATCTTTTCCTTTTTCTCCCTACCACAACCGGCCTTTCCTAGGCTTGGTGGGTTCTAAAATTTCGGCCACCCTTGGTTGGTATCTCTCCAAGTTTTCTGACCACCACTTGTCCTTCAATTTCTCTTTTCTTTTTCTTCCTCTAGGGTTCGGATTTCTAGGTGATAATGGGAGAAGAAATTTTGGCATAGTCTAGTTGTATTTCCTCATTTTTGTGAACCAAATGAGCCCCCCCCCCACCTATTTATAGGTGAAAAAGATTTAATTTTTTGGATTTATTTTTAATTCAAAATTTGCTCTTTAGTCCTTGAGCCAACAAAAATTTCTCTCCCAATCCTTGTAAGGTGGCCGGCCATCCCTTGGTGAACAAGGAAAGATTACTTTCCTTAATTTCCAAAAAATTCAATAAATCCTTAATTATCCAAATGGTGAGGTGTCCTCCCTCTTAGGCCTCGTTTGGCTTTTCTCTTAAAATGCAGTCTATCTTCAAGCTAAAACAGATATTTCTAATACTGTTCTCACTAATGACAGTATTGTTATACTGGACTGCAGTCCAAAATTCATCTGCAAAAATTTGGACTGCATAAAAATTTTTCGTATAGCTTTAAGCTATTTAGCCCTTAATGTCCTAAATAATGTGCTTGATTTTTCTATAGTAGTTTTGAATCTTATTCTTACTATCTTATCCATAATGACGGTTTTTCGCAGTATAAATCCCATACTGCTTGCTATAATACAGTACCGTCATATTCATACCTTTGACTTTTCTGGTCAAATTTTAACCGGTCAAGGTCATAAATTCTAATTTTACCTTTTTATCAAAATGCCTCGTTCTTGACCTAATAAATATATTATTGAGTCTCATAGTTAATTACTCGAGAACTCAAGCATATACTGAGAATAAATTATGAATTTCATATTGATATTCATAATTTTCATGAAACATCACATAACACATAATACGGACTTAAATTCCTATATGGAATCACGAGTCCGTTCAAAAATTCGGTTATTACAATCTACCCTCCTTACAGAATTTTCGTCCTCGAAAATTAGAATAATTCTAGGTGGCTTTTCTTCAAATCCACTATTAATCCATAGTAGTTTGTTCATGTTCCCATTTAATACTTTAATGAGATCAGGTCTCTTATATAGAACCATAATCTTCTTTCATATTCTATCATATCCTTATACTTTCATACTTCCATATCTTTCGTACTATCATACTTTCATGCTTACATACTTTCATACTGTAATACCCCGGCATTCCACGTAGGGCTGACTACGTAAACGTGGGCCGTTACCATGCTTGCTTAAACTTTATTTTAAAATCACAACTTAAAAACATCACATATATAACATGGTACATATTCCTTAAAACATATATATACAACTTAATAATTTAAATAGTTTATGAAAAAACTTACATAGTGCAGGTGCTGATAGATAACAATCAAGTAGTAAACAGAGTAATAGGATATACGTGAATAGGTAGGTAGAACGGGATTGATATTTTTTCTGCTTTAAGATTGATTAGATTGTTCTTTATCTGAATGTTGATCTTAAGGGTAACGGACATCAATTTTTCTGCTCTGTACTTTTCATCAATTGTGAGTTGGTTTTTTTTTTTAATAAATAATGCCAGTACTTTCTAATTTCTTAGTCACTTGTATTATTTATCTCTTATTAATTCATTTTTCATTTTTAGTTGACATATGTATTATGCAATAAAGCTTGTGGTTTATGATATACAGTTGCGGGAAGATTATAACTACAAAGCATTCTCTCACTTGGCTACATGGTGTGCTTGACTATAAGCTTTTGAAGGCTTTTTCATCTTTTGGTCAGAAGACAATTTGGGAGATGTGTTCTTTTACCCTATGGTCAGAAGATAATTAGACAAATGATATGTATTAAGATATACATAGTTCTTAGGCTTTGTTGTTGGTGATTGTACTTTCTTGCTTTGACATCATGGTCATGAGACTACAGTTTTTTATGTATACAATGGATTTTTCTTTTATAATTATTTATAGTTGTTTTATTTATTTTTTTAATTATAAAATCTATAACTAAAATTTACTCAAAAGTACAGTTGCTCTTAGAAAACTTCACTATGTTAAAATTATTAACATTGTAAACCACTAAAAGAAAATTAATTGGTAATAAAATATAATACATATATGCAAGAGTTAATTCCATAGCACTCGAAAAATGCTATAATATATATTCCATAGAGCACTAGAAAAATGCTATAACAAGAATTTTTTTAGCCTTGAAAAAACGCTATTGAAATACAGGCTTTTAATGCCATTGACTAATATAGCGTTTGTTGAAATGTTATAAATCACAAACGATAGCATTTTTTGCACGCTATGGGAACACATATTTGCTGTAAAAATCTGAATTTTGAAAAAGAAACAAAATAAAACAAAAAAACAAAAAAATACAGAAGGGCCTTGATTAAGTTCATGCTTACTTTTCTAAAAATTATACTTTGGTCCATAAGGATAAAATATTTACAATTTAGTCCCTGCGGGTGATCGGCTAAAATAGAGTCACTTGACTTCCAATTCATGCATAATTATCCACTTGATTCCAAAAATCCCTTCATATAATTATGCAATCAATTTCCTTACTAATTTAGAAAATATCAATATCATCATTCTGGATCGTAGTCCAAAAATTCATCTGCATAAAATTGGACTTCGTATAAATTTTTCTTATGACTTAGAGCTACTTAGCCCTTAGTACTCCAAATATTATGCTTGATTTTTCTAGAGTAGTCTCATAGCTTATTCTTGCTTATTTGTCCGTAAAGACGGTTTTCCACAGTATAGTATCCATACTTTTGAGTATACTACAGTATCCTCTTAGTCAAACTTTGGTCAACCTAAAGTCAACCTTGGTCAACCTTGACTTTTTAGGTCAAACTTTGACTAATATGAAATCATAAATTCTTATTCTGCCATTTTTTTCAAAAGGCTTCGCGCTTGACTAATGCAACTATTATTGAGTCTTGTAGCTAATTCAACGAGAACTCAAATATATACTAATATTCAACTCAAATCATGAGCTTCATATCGACATACAAGATTCAAACTTGGATTTTCCTTGTCAAAAAAGAAATCATAGGTTCATCAAAATTTCGGGTATTACATTCTACCCTCCTTAAAAGATTTTCGTCCTCGAAAATTAGAATAATTCTAAGTGACTTTTCTTCAAATCCACTATCAACCATAGTAACTTGTTCATGTTCCCATTTTAATACTTTTAATAGGATCATGTCTCTTATATAGAATCATAATCTTATTTCTACATCATCATAATTCTTATCCTCATACTTTCATGCATACTTTCATATCCTTACTATCATACTTTCATTCTTTCACACTGCATCACAAGAACTATCTACATAAATTTCTTAGCAAGTATATCATATAACTTGCCATATTTGAAAAGCATATTATATCATATAGCTTTTCCATGCTTGAAAAGTATATTGTATCTAATATTTAAGATACTTTTCTTTAACTGTAATTGAGGGCTCAGCGAATATATCATATTGAAAATATTTTTCTTTCAATTTAGCTGAAGCTGAGGACCCTCTGGTATAATGTTAATCTTGTGCTATTAGAACCCTTTTTCTTTTCATGATGGCCCCTTTCTTGGAACTTTGTTCCTCAAGGTTTTCGGCCCTTTACTTTTCATGATGGTCCCTTTCTTGGAACTTTATTCCTCAAGGTTTTTGGCTCATAACATAACATAACATAACATAATGTGAGTTGGTTCTAATATGCATAAGATCAAGCATCATACATAAAATAACTTCTTTGAATCTTCTTTTCCAAGTTAATCATGGAAAACAATAATAAATAGTATTATTGAAAACATATTACTGTTCGAGTGATGCAGTAAAAGGTATCCTTAAATCAACTAGCTACTTGTTAGCCAGTAGAAATTTCTCTTGTGCCTTTAGCATTTGCTTTATATCACAAAGGCATAATCATAACTCTAAGGAATATCTAAAACTTCCCATCATTGCATAATTTTCATTACTTAAATGATTGTACATAGTCGACCTTAGTCAAATCATTATATGTTGACTTCAAAGTTGTTGCTATCGATCTCAACCTCATTAACTTCATTATCAGACTCATAGTCATCATCATTATCATAAATTGTTGTTGGTAGCATCCAACTCATATTGGCATATTGCCTATTTGCTATCCCGAAACTAAGGCGTTATCAAAATTTTTCCCGTATCTAATAATACTCTTATGGGGCAAAAGTTTCACAATCAGGAAACTTAACTTCCATAGTATTGATCCATTCCTTAGAAGGAAAAGTTCCTTACTATCACTATACCTGAGATGAGGCGATAGGCTATATGATCTTAAAGCCTATTAATTTCTTATTGCTATTCTAGCAGTAATAACTTAACTGCTACAGTTCCAAGATTAGGCTCTTGTAAAAAAAAAATTTGGTCCGTTCATACGCATGGCGAACCATCTTTCAATTCTAGTTTCTTATTAATCACATTTCGTATATCCATTCTTTCCTTCATATCTTATCATATCCTATCTTGGAAACATCATAACTTATCATGATTTCTTCATATCACATCGTAAGCTTATCCATCACATACACATCATGGTAAATTTTAGGATCGCGGTAATGCATCCCATAAAATTAAAAGTATCATGGGTATCATCCTTCGTATGACCATTGATGAGATATGCTCATTATATAAGCAATATCTTAACTAATTCTAATAAAAGGAAAATAACTTAACTTACTTGGGCACTTGCAGAAACGATATGAAGCAGAGTGAAGTAAGCTGGCAGGATACCGCTTTGATACCAACTGTAATGCTCCGGCCGTCCACGTAGGGCTGACCACGTAAACATGGGCCGTTACCATGCTTGCTTAACTTAAACCTTAGTCTTAAATACTTAACCTTACAGAAAATTTCAGAGTAAATTTTTTTTTGTTTAAACTTTATTTTAAAATCACAACTTAAAAACATCACATATGTAACATGGTACATATTCCTTAAAACATATATATACACCTTGATAATTTAAACAGTTTGCGGAAAAACTTGCGTAGTGGTATCCCATACCGCCCTTCACTTGCTGCATCGTCTCCATAGCCCACCAAGTAAAGCTGCAGGCATTTTACCTACAGTATGGAATATACTGATGAGCTTTTACCCAGTAAGTACAAACATAATCTCACAAAAACACAAGAAATATCATACAACTTATGTATGAACCAATTATGTCCAATTATGAATCTTTTACGCACTTGAACTTATTATCTTGATTATATATGGGCCCCTTGTGTGTACGTACCGATTG
Source organism: Ficus hispida (assembly GCA_025413025.1). Classification (NCBI taxonomy): domain Eukaryota; kingdom Viridiplantae; phylum Streptophyta; class Magnoliopsida; order Rosales; family Moraceae; genus Ficus; species Ficus hispida. Next base: position 15,013,601 of record CM046372.1, read on the forward strand.
CGCGCATTCCATAGAAAGTTAAGGTTTGCAAGGTCCCTAACAAGTCTGGGAATCATGAAACATAACCCTTCTGCATCAACAGAAGGTCTGAGAATTTTCTTGAATATACATGATCCTCCCGCATCAACAGGAGGTTGGTATGATACTTTACTTGTCTTGGTTTAGTCTTAGTCTTGTATATATATATATATATTTTCAAGACTAAGAATCTTTACGTGTGATCTTATTAGTCATGATGCACATGATGCATAGATATAGTATGACATAAAGATCACTAACATCTAATAACTTGTGGTATATTAATAAAGCATGGCTTGTCTTGACTCGACATGACTTATATCATAGCTTGACGTAACCTAACATACATGACTTGATATAACACGGCATAACATAACATAACACACATGGAAACATATCATATACTGGAAAACAGTTTACTATTTTCCATACTATAGGTGAAGTTTGTACTTACCTAGTATTGTATGTCTTAGGTTTCGTTGCTCCAAATTAGGTCGCAACAACAAGTTTCGTCCTGCTATTTAAAAGAACATAGGATAAGGATCCTATAAATCATAATCATAGAATGTTGGTAACCTAACCAATATCCCTGAGAAATCTTAGTTATATGTCCTCTCACATCTATTTATGAGATCTAGTTTGGTTACTTGCCGTAACCCTAGGGCTCAAGGTCCAATCCATACTTAAACAGTATCTTGTTAGATTACTAATCTTACTGTGACGACCCGCCTTGTACAGGCCGCCACTACTTGACTTAACTTACTTGTACTTAAACTTGTTTTATCCCATTTTTCATCATAAAAATAGTGGGGATTTTTTTTTTTTTTTTTATAATAGCGGAAGCAGTATACTTAGAAAATGTTTACATACACTCATACACAAATAAAATAACTGTTTGTTTTCTCAAAATAGATATATTAATTAAATCCTTTTGAGTTGTGAATCCCAACCCGTTCATCATTTCACCGCCACCGGCTTTACCCGCCACCATGCAGTCAATTCAAGACAGGCTGTTTACCTACAGCATAAACTTCAAACAATGAGCGAAAGCTCAGCAAGTACAACTCCTATACCACAAACCAATTACATGAAACATACATAACCTTTTTTTCATGACATCTTAAACATGAAAACATGAACATGGCATCATATCATCTTAAACATGAAAACATAACATGGCATCATATCATCTTAAACATGAAAACATAAACATGGCATCATATCATCGATTTCTTCATCTTAAACATGATATTCTATCGTGAAATGCATGAACCGTTTATGTCCAATTATGCTTGCTTTCTTGTATCACACTTTATCTTGTTGATTTTACTTGTGGGCCCGCTAACTTGATGTGCATGTACCCGGCGCGCAGCTTAAGGAAATTACCCAAGCTTTCGACCCGATCGTCATCAGGGGGCACAACACTGGCTCTTGTGGCCTTTTCTCAAACATTTTGTTTGTAGGTCTTTCTTTACATCTTTTCACTTGATAGATTAGTGAGCATACTTATAAGATGTCTCCTAATCTCATGTTTTATCAATGCATGGACAGTCGTACTTTTTCATGTAAGCATAATAACAATACTTGAAACATTCATCATACAAAAAGCATATTGCAACCATCGAGCAAATCATCAATTAACACTTAAACAGTGTAAAGTAAACATGTTAAGTAAACATACAACTCTAGCCTATGCTGTAGGCGGCGTTGTACTTACTTTATCTTTGTTGTTCGCGTGATCGACTTTCCTTTCCCGAGCACGCTCGCAGATCACCTCCTGCCCATGGACGTTTACACGTGAGGTCTCTATTCTAAGATCGTTTAATGTCGGATTAAACCAACATAAATATTTTTCGGTTATAAGACCCTCTTCTAACACAAGCGAAGGGGTCACACGGCGTAACCCACAACGGAAATATTAATTAAGGGTTCATGTAAAGGATCCTAATCTTAACTTAAACTTCAATCCGCATGGTTAACTCTGGGCTTGGGCAAGGCCCTAGTAACTCGAAATAATTTTCCGGCTACTAACGCAGTATCTTATTCATTTTAATCTTGGAAACCTTGAACTTGTTTAAGATATCATTTTTTCTTGTTTATTTTCGTAAGTTTGGTGAATAGCACCCAAACTTGTCTTGAAAATTACAAAACACTTGAAAACATTTCTTTAAAACATTTGGGGATCGAAAACCGCCTTTGGAACGGTTTTCGGGTTTGAAAATGATGTTTGCAAGTTAGAAAAACGTTTTTCCTAGTCATTGGTCTAGAAAATCCCGTGCATGAGATTTTGCTCACTGCGCGGATTTTGTTTGAAAATTCATAACTTAAAATGTAAAACGAATTTGGAAACACTTTCTTCACGAAAGTTATAGCTAAAAAAAAGATCTAAAACTTTCATGTTTTGAACATTTTCTGATTCTGGCTCAGTTAATACCAGTTTTTGTTTGAACACATGTGAATCGTTGGAACCTGGTCACCCTGACCAGTTCTCGGTTTTTCTTCAAAACAAAGGCCATTGAAGCCTTATTTTTAAAATCTGTCCACGTTGCTCCCTAGGAAATACCCTAACGAACAACTTTTGTGTTTTAAGTTTTTACCCATTCGGCCTCTAAGGACCTGTAAGTCCCACTTTTCCGAGCTGCCGGGTGTTGGACCCGAGAGCAGTTTTGGTGTTAGTCCAAATTTTACGTCCCTATACGTTGCTCTAGCTCGACCGCCCAATGCGGGACCTAATAACACATGCACGTCTTCTAACGTCCCTCATACACATAAAATTTTAAATCCCGTGCTTTCGGATTCAACTCAAGGCCGAGACCCCTTGGTCCACGGTTTTGAGAGAGAAACATACATACAACTAAACTCAACCATAACATCATACAATCCCTAGAACATGCATCTAGAAATTTGATAAACATAATAGAGACATGAAACCCTTAAATAGAAACCCTAGCATGCAACTCTAGCACACAAAAATCATAGAGCATTACTCCAACCAAACATGCAAAATAATCACCTCAAAAACCTAAATCAAGCATAAAAATATAACCTAAGCTATTTAGGGCCAAAACCGAAAATTATGAGCTTAAGCTCTTACAACTTTTGTGCTTGAAATACATAGTAAAACCCTTGAGAAAATAAACCAAAAATTTGAACCAAGAACTAGGGTGAAGTTCGGATTTTTACCTCAAAAAAAATCCGGGGTCACTAGCTTGTTCCTAGTTGGTATTGGTCTCCAATGTGCACGGTTTGGACTTCAACAAAGGTCACAAAAATTTTGTTAACTTCCTCCCCCAACCAACCTTGGAAAAGAGAAGAAAATACTCAAAAATCTTACCTTAAAATCTCTTGAATCTCCTTAGGTAGCAACTCACAAAATGGTGGTTTTTCTTGGATCTAGATTACACCTTCACACAACTCTTGTTCCTAGCCAAAACCCGAAATTTCTCTTGGATTTTCTCAGCTCCCAAACACTCGGCAAGGTGGGGAAGAGAGGGGAAAATTTTTGAACAACTTCCTCCTTTGATCACACAAGGAAACCGAGGGTCCTTTTTGGTGGTTTCTTCACAATTTTTTTGACTTGACTCTCTTGGTTTCTTAGCTCTCTCTTTCTCTCTATCTCTCGGATTTTTCTTGGAAGACTAAGGCCAAATGGAATGGCTGATAAGGGGTTAAGGGTAGCTGAAATTTTGGGGTTTGAAATCCCTACAAATAGTGTCTCTAGCTGGGGAAAATCCTAGGCTTTCTTTTCCAAGACAATTGGTTCAAATCTTGCCAATTTATATGGCTGATAATGGGTTAAGGGCTGCTGGATTTTTGGGGTTTGAAATCCCTAGTCATAGTGCCTCTAGCTAGGGAAAATCCTAGGCTTTCTTTTCCAAGGAAAATTGATTCAAATCTTGCCAATTGGTCCTCCAATTTTTGCAAGTTATTGCCCAAAGGGGCTTGAGTGGCCGGCTGCTATGTGGAAGGAGTGGGAGAGTGGTTGACAACTCATAGATGAGGTGTCACAAGCTCATTGGTCCATGTGTGTGGAGGGTTTATGTCCTAACTTAGCTTAATTGTGATGTAATTAAGCTTAAAGGCTTGTTTGGTTCAATCTTTTTGAAAAATTGTGTAATTTCAACACATTGCAATAAATTTTAATACTGAGTTACTTAAATACCCAGTATCGAAAATTACATTGCATTAAAATTTTCGATCTGTGAAAAACTCGTTCGAAAAAATCTTTTCTCATAATTTCCGAATCCATTCGCCCTGAACTCTAGCTTAGTATGCTTGATTTTTTTCTCTAAGGTGATTTCAATTCTTATTAAAACTCCTCTTGATCACGAAATGAGTTTTTAACAGTAATTTCACTTATACTGTGATCTTAAAAAAAAATATTCTTGTTTGACGTTTTCGACCGTTTCAGTCTAACCGACTTAATGGTCAACGTCGACTTGTCTTGAAATGTGCAAATACGACCTCCTTCACTCACAAAGGTCTTTTGCGAGTTCATGCAATTTGTTTTTGAGTCTTAATAAATCTTAAGAACTCGTTTTACAAATTAAGTTCTAAAACGAACTTCCTCATGAAATACCGATTACGGTAAATATTTACACGAAATTTCTATAAAATATGAGCCAAAGAAATTCGGGTGTTACAATCTACCCCCCTTAAAAAATTTTCGTCCTCGAAAATCAGAACAATTCGGGGTAGTTTCTTCTCATGTCGTTCTCGACTTCCCATGTCGCTTCTTCAACCGCATGATTCTTCCACAAAACCTTGACCATAGGAATCGTTCGGTTCCTCAGGACCTTATCTTCCCTATCGAGGATTCTGACAGGCTTCTCCTCGTATGTCATATCGGTCTGAACCTCTACCGGCTCCTGATGAAGTATGTGGGAAGGGTCCGAGATATACTTTTTGAGCATTGAAACGTGGAAAACGTCGTGCACTGCTGATAGCTCTGGCGGTAAAGCGAGTCTGTACGCGACCTTTCCAACCCTTTCCAGGATCTCGAACGGTCCTGTGTAGCGCGGGCTCAACTTTCCTTTCTTACCGAACCTCATTACTCCCTTCATCGGAGCAATCTTTATGAAGACTGCGTCCCCAACTTGAAATTCCAAAGGTCTGCGACGCTTATCAGCGTAACTCTTCTGACGACTGAAAGCAATGTCGAGCCTTCGTTTGATTTTCTGGATATCCTCGGAGGTCTTCCTGATGAAGTCTGTCTTTTGTAGCTGCTTCTGGCCGACTTCTTGCCAATTAATTGGCGATCTGCACTTTCTCCCATACAACGCTTCGAACGGTGCCATGTCAATCGAAGAGTGATAGCTGTTGTTGTACGAGAATTCGATCAACGGAAGCTTCTGATCCCAATTTCCTTTGAAGTCCAAGACACACGATCGTAGCATATCTTCCAGTGTCTGGATAGTTCTCTCCGATTGACCATCGGTTTGGGGGTGGAATGCAGTACTGAACTTCAATCTCGACCCCATTGCCATATGAACACTGGTCCAGAAACGCGAAGTAAAACGCCCATCACGGTCGGATATGATCGATCTTGGCACTCCGTGCAACTTGA
>CM046372.1:15019284-15058595 GCA_025413025.1 Ficus hispida
TAATGGAATATTTGAATTTTTTTCTTCCTCTCAAAATCCGTGCACCACATTTAAAGAAAAAAATTCATCAAATAATCTTCATTATTTAAATCAATTAATAATTTAATGTTAGGAATATATTTGAACAATTTTGACACAAAATTTTCTTCCCTCCACCTATCTAAAAACCGTGCACCATATTTAGATTAGGAGAGAAAAACTTTATTTTCTAATATTAAATAATTCAAACACAATCTTATTTTCAAAATTCAAATTAACCAATCACATGTTGACAAATCATGTTATTTGTCTACACAAATCCTACATGTCCAATCCTTTTCCGGATTACATGTTAGAGAGTACATGTCTTAATAGACATTACAAAATTCCATTTAAATTTACAGATCTCATTAGGAACAAATCCCGAGACGCTATATAGAACTATATAAGCTAGTAGAGGGACCCGATGGAAATATGTAAAGAGACTCCTATAATTGTGAAAAAATTAATCCCAGATTAATTATTCATCAATTATCAACTTCAAAACTATTCCACTAAAAGTTTGAAGCTGAACTCCTGTTTACATACCGTATTACGAAAGCTCTCTCAAGCAGTGTTTCTTCCATGATTTATTCATCGCTTGCTTAATCCCCATATGTTATCCATGATTAAATTAAGGACTTTTTCCGTTTTACCTTTTCAATCATTTTAACTTAAAGTTCCATTATTCTCCATTGAAAGAACCACCAATTGTAAAACCATACAATTAGTAAACTATCAGAGAACACAAAGTAAACCGATGGTCAAGATCTTGTTATACTATCTTTCAATCCCCGAATAATGCCTTTAAGTAGATAACATGTACTATCGTTAAGATAGCTATGGATTCCATATCTATGAATCTTGATTTCTCTATCCATAAGTCATACACCCAAAACACAAGTATATTGACCATAAATTAACAGTGTCTCACCTGTAGTGCATTAAAGTACATAAGTCATAGATACGAACTCAAATAATCATTTCAGGATTAAGATTAATACAGGATGATAATCAAAGCTTCATTGATTCTTATAAATGGAATTATTAAACCGAATCAATTAACACTTTAGGTCCAGTCCAATGTCATACCTCAATACTGGTATACATTAAAGTTTCCACTCGGAACCAATCCGATGGTCAAGACAAACCATCCCTCCAAGGAAGTAGACAACTTGTACAATCTTATCATGAATAAAATCCCCAAATCACATTCCATCGATTGCGGACTATTTATTTTGACTGTTATCAAATTACCATGTCTTCTATGTATACCCCGTACACATATGGTAATTTGATATATTACCAACAGTCAAGGAGTATTTTATGTTTGCTCAAACATACAATCAATAAATGAAAGTAAATAGGTCACAACTTATTAAACATAAATAACCTTCTCTTATTAATATCAAAATGTCATATTTACAGAAAATCCCTAATATTGATTTTATATCCTTAGGGCACATTTAGATCCCAACAATCACATCATCAAGGTATAAATCATACGCATTATAACATACATGCATGAGCTTAAAATCATATAGATAGTAAAACAATTTCGCTTATGCTATAGGTGGAGTTGTACTTACCTGTTATATACGTCTTGAGTTTGTTACTCGTACCGGTCACAACAACAGGTTAACTTCATGTTTTCAAAAAGGATATAAGATAAGAATCATCATATTTTACTCTCAACTATAACATTAAATGCTGGTATCCTAACCAACATCCATGAGAAATCCCTAGTTATATGTCCCCCCCTACATCATCTTATGATAACTTGTTTGGTTACTTGCTGTAACCGTATGGCTCATGGCCCAACATACTTAAACAATATCTTATTAGGTTACTTAGGGTAACCTTAGATACTAAGCCCAATCATACTTGAATAGTATTAGGTTACTATTAGTAACTTTGGGTCTAAGCTCAATTACTTTTAATATATACCCCACTAGGTTACTATGGATAACCCTGGGTTTTAGGCCCAATTAATTTTAAATAAATACCCTATTAGGTTACTATATTTCCAAAATAATTTGAAAATAGTTTCATAATTTCAGTTATCAGTGCTTGTGCATGGATTTCCTGTTTATGCACTGTTTTCTGAAAATCCTGTGCAGGAATTTCCTGTTTCCTACACAGTTTTTAATATCTATTTTAATCTCAAAATCTGTTGGGCATTTGAAAAACTTTTCTTCATAAAAGTTGTAGATCTTGAATAATTCTACAACTTTAATGTTTTGCTCAAAATCTAATTCTGCTTTAACTTGTTCATATTTCTGGTTAAATCCGGCTGGCCGTGCACAGGGTCTAGACAGACTAGGGCTCGGGTTTTCACAAAAATGGAAGCCTTGGGGGCTTATTTTTCAAAATCTGTCTGCGCTGTCCCTTAGGATTTTCAATTTTCTACAACTTTTTAGTTTTAAGTTTTCTCAAATTCAGCTTCTAAGGACCTCAAAATCATGTTTCCAAAAGGCTGCCCATTTTTACCCAAAAATTGGTAGTTTCGTTTTAGGTCAAATTTTACGTAAACTTTCACGCACACTACCTCAAACAGTCGCAACCGTGAACCTACGACAAACATGCAGCACTTTAACATGAGTTGTTCATCAACATGCATTGATTCATACCCATGCAAACCCGTGTGGTAATCTTGTTCAAAACTAGGGTTTTAGGGTTAGCTTTAGCTCTTAATTCACATACTATTCTCTTTCCATCATTCATGTATACCATATTTCTTTTTGAGTATATGGGAACATATAACAAACACTTTCTAGGCATATATACAAACTATAATATCTCACAAGGATACCATCAAAAACATGCACCTAAAACATAAATCAAGTACAATAAAACGTAATCAAGCACATACCTAGGCATTTAAACCTATTGCATGAAAATAAAGGGGTGAGCTTATGCTTTTACATACCCAACATGAAAATACACATAAACTTTGAATCAAAACTTAATTGAAAAGTTTAGGGGATTTAGGAGGGTTACCTTAACACCTTGAAGTTTGATCTAAACTTTGGATCCAAAATTTTCTTCCTTGCTTCACTCTATAAAAATCCAACCACTACACTTTTTTTTTTCTCTTGGGTTTCGGTCTAGGGTAGAGAGGGAGAAAGAGAGTTGAGATAGAACTAGAGAATTTGGGTTCAACTAAGTGCCCAAATCATCCACCACCTCACCTATTTGTAGGTGAAAAAGAATTTCTTTTCTAGAATTATTTTTATTCTCAAAATTGCTCATCTAACCTCAAAAATAAAATATTTACTAAAAGACCCTCTGAGGTGGCTGGCCATGTGTCCTCCTTCTACTCCCAAAAATTTTCATAATTATCCACTTAATTTTTAATTCCAAAATTCACTTAATTAACTTTGAGAGGTGTCACCTCATTAGACCTTGTTTGGTCTTCCCCCTAATATGCAGTCAATATTCTTACTAACTTAGATAATTCCAATACTGTTTTTCATTAATTAACAGTAGTGTCATACTAGACTGCAGTCCAGAATTCATCTATGTAAAATTTGACTGCGTAAAAATTTTTCATATGACTTCGAGCTACTTAGCCCTTATTGTCCTAAATATTTTGCTTGATTTTTCTAGGGTGGTCTTGAATCTTATTCTCACTCTTTTATCTGTGATGACGGTTTTTCACAGTATAATTCCTATACTGCTTGCTATACTGCAGTATCATCATATTCATACCTTTGACTTTTTTAGTCAAACTTTGACCGAGCTAGATCATAAATTATAATTCTGCCTTTTTCCTCAAAAGGCATCATGCTTAACTAAGCAAGCTGTTTTTGAGTCTTATTATGTTTTAAGAACTCAAATACATCTGATAAAATCATATCAGACATTTCACATAAACATTCATTTTTCCTCAACAAGGAAATTATGAATCAATCAAAAAGGACGATTATTACAATAATGCCATGTTTTACGATAATGTCATGCTTTACTAATATGTCACAAGTCATTCTATACTATTGATCTTTATGTCATGCCATAATCAGGTATCACATGCATCATGACTAATAAGATCACAAGTAAAGAATCTTAGTCTTGGAAAAATAACAAGGCTAAGACTAAACCAAGACAAGTAATGTGTTGTACCAACCTATATATATATATATATATATATATATATATATATAGGTTAGAGCTATTCCGGCTAATGCATAACTAGGTAACCGAATTTGGTTGAGATTTTGGTGGCTTTGTGGATTTGTAAGGTGTGATTGAAACCTTAGAACCTTTTTTGTGTCTTTTAATCTCTTTATTTATATTTTGTCTATAACGACCCGCGTTACATTGGCCGTTGCCATATGTACTTTACTTAATTACTTAACTTACTTAACCTTGAAAAATATTGAAAACCTTTTTTTTTTAAAAAAAAACACCCATTCTAACCTCATACTTATATATAGGTATACATGATTAAACAAATACTGAAGTTTCAAAACATCTCAGCACATTTACAAATTATACTAAATACTCAATACCCGTATTATTAAATTAACATAACATAATATACACATCTTTCAAAATATGTGGCGGTGTCCAGCCCAGAGTTTCATAGTCCATTGTGCCCTCTTCCACAGTTTTGCATCACATATTACCAGTAGGCTGCTTACCTGCAGTATAAATATAAGTTATGAGCTTTCGCCCAGCAAGTATGACTTTCTTTTCGCAAAACAATTCTTAATAAAACAATGCATGAACAATACATGAACCAATTATGCTTTCATTATGCTTTCTTTTGTTAGTATATTTTTGGGCTCTTTACATAACATGAGTGTACGTACCGTGGAGCGCAGCCATGGAGTGGTCGGGACTGCCAGTCCAATCCAACTCAAATCATGGATCAAACTCGCCCTCGTGGCAGGTCGGTATGACACGAGAAAACTTGCTTACCATCATACTTGTAAAACAATTCCTTGAAAATAATTTCTCACTTGAAAACAGTTTCTTCCTTGAAAATAGCTTCGTGAAAACAGTTTCTTAGAAACAGTTTCGTACTTGAAACTTAGTCTTGTTCATGTCATATATTATTATTGGTGAGCATGCGTTCATGATGCCACAATAATAAACCATAAAACATATGCATCACATACATTAATGCATGATCTTTGAAAAACATGCGAAGCAGTAAAATATTTTGCCTATGCTGTAGGTAGAGTTGTACTTACAAGTTATCCTACACTCTCGGTCTATCATCCTAACAAGGTACGACAACAGGTTATACTCCTGTTTTTAAACCAGGAGTAAGAATAATTCTACCACATAACTTAACAAACCATAATATGTAAGATTGGTATCCAATCTGATTATCATTGGTAATTATGGATACAAACCTTATCATAACATATCGGTATCCTATTCGGCTACCATGGGTAACTACAAGTACAAAGTCCAACATAGTAAATCGGTATCCTATCCGGTTACTATATGTCATAAAATTGCTACCATAATTTTAAGTAACTTGGGCCCATTGATTTTAGTTCCTTTTTTCTCAAAAATACCTTGTTTTCTTAAAAAAAAACATACCTTGGTTTCATAAATAAGTATTATCTTGATTTAGTACTTGATATGGCATTTTAAAATCATTTGTGAAATCTAGTTGGATTCAAAACCTTTTTAAAACCATTTTTTGTAAAACCGTAGTTTCTTTTGAACAGGGATTACAGAATTATAAAATCTTGAAAACAGCTTTTGAAAATAGCCCTTTTAATTTAGTTGAAATTATGTGTGCATGGATTTCATGTACCTTACACAGTTTTAAAAATCTAATTTTATTTTTAAATTGGTTTAAAATTTAGAAATGTTTACTTCATTAAAGTTATAGATCTCATCAAAACCTATAACTTTTATTTTTTTGTCCAAAACCTAATTCTGCCTTTAACTTACTTGTTTTTCCTTTTGATCAATTCTGGTCGTGCAAACTATCTGACTAGCTTTGGATTTTAATAAAAACAGAGGTATTTGGAGCCTTATTTTCAAAAACAGTATATTCTGTCCCCTAGAATTTTTAATTTTCTACAACTTTACAGTTATAAATTTTTTCAAATTCGACCTCTAAGAGTCTCAAAAACATTGAATCAAACTTAAAAACCATAACATGGAAAGATAAAAACATGAGCTTAAGCTATATCAATCCATGGCTTGAAATGCATCTAAATTTCTTGAATCAAACTTAATGAAAATCTTGGTTAAGGGATTAAGTGTAATACCTCTAAACTTGAAAAGATTGCTCTAGACATTAGGATGAGAGAAATTTTTGTTCTAAACTACACTACCTCAACCGACCATCTCTTTCGCTTTTTTTTTTTTTTTTTTTCTAAGGGCTAGAGGTAGAAGTTGGAAGAGAACTAAAAATTGAGAGGTTTAACTAAATGTTTCAAGTTCAACCTCATAATACCTATTTATAGTGAAAAATCCTTTTCTTAAAATTGCATATTGGACCCTAAAAACAAAATCTTTGCCCTTTAATCCTATGAAATGACCAACCATGTGGAGCGTAATCCACTAAAAAAATCATCTCATAATCATCCACTTAATTCTTTTCAATTTTTCAAAAAAATCCTAAAATTCACATAATTATCCTTGATAAGGTGTCCTCCAATTAGGGACCCGTTTGGCACTACCTCCTAATATGCAGTCCATTTCCTTAATAATCTGGATAATATCAATATTATTTTAACTATCAACAGTACTGTAATACTGAATTGCATTCCAGAATTTACCGTACTTAACTAGATCGCGTATAGGTTTTTCTTAGGACTTGAAACTACTTTGTCCTTCTTGCTCCAAATATTATTCCTGATTTTTCTAAAGTGATCACATTCCTTATTCTTCACTCTGGATCCGTAATGACGGTTAGTCACAGTATAATTCCTATACTGCTTATTATATTGCAGTACCGTCCTATTCAAGTCACGAGTTATCCTGGTCATACATAGGCCAGAACAAAATAATAAATCATGATTATGCCTTTCACCATAAGGCCTCATACTTGACTAAATAATCTATCATTGAGTCTTATAGCTTATAAGAACTCAAATGTATTATGATAAATCAAATCATACATTTCACACATGCATACATATTACAGACTTAGATTTCCTTTGGTTGCCATTTGGTCCCCATAAATTGGCCACATTAGGTATTGGCAACCGAAAAAAAAATTTGGTCTCCAAAAAATCCTCGATCAAATAAGTAGTTTCCGCTATCAAAATTTGGTAGCAAAACATGACAGGGATACCATTTATTGGGGACCAAAATTTGGTAGCCAAAAATTTTTAGCCGTCGAAACACGTCATCATAAGGAGTTTTGCGTGACCAAAATAAAGTCTTTTGCTACCAAATATTTGGTCCCGGATTATGTTTGGTCGTAAAAAGTACTGTTTTCAGTTACCAAAATTTGGTAGCAAAAAAGCATAATTTTGTAGCAAAATGAATCGGCCACCAAAATTTATTTGGTCACGAAATGAATCTGTAAAATTTTTAGCTACTAATAATTTGATCCCATATTCTGTTTAGTAGCAAAAATTCTTGCTTTAAATTTGGTAGCAAAAAATTATAGTTTGGTAGTGAAAATATTCCGCGACCAAATGTTATTTGGTAGCAAAAGGTATTTTGCAAAGCTTTCAGCTACTAAATATTTTGATAACCGAAAGTTTGAGCGACCAAAATTTTTTGGTAGTAATAATATTTATAGCCTGTAAAAAATAGTCACATATTTTCAATCTATAAATATACAATCATAAAAAATGATAATGTAAGAAAATATATTATATTAACTAAAGAGACTCCAAATCTCTAAACACATTAAACAATTTATAGTAAATGTTTAACTATAATAGGTATGAATCGAAGGTAAACTATAATCAAAACAAAAGTTAACTTAGAACATAGTGGCTGATGATGGTGGAGGCGGCCGCGGTGGTCCATTTTGCCTTTAGGAGAAAAGTCCAATTTTGAAAAATATCCAATTTTGATATTTTCAAAAACCTCCATCGCGGTTATTTTCCATTTCAAGATGGAAAATCATCTAAAAGCAACAAAAGGACACCAAGCTTAGCTTTTCCCACACTTAAAAAAAAGTTGTAACCAAATCAAACGTTTGGAAGATCAAAAGTTGAGCACAACAACACTCAACTGCAATCACGTTCCAGCCAGACATGCTTCAGTATTCCGGCAACAACTTTCACATTATATATCCAAATTGCATGATTCCGGCGGCATTGGAAAGATAAGAGGCAGATCTACAACGGTGAATTTTTGATCAGTGGCTGAATCAATCAGTAACATTGTCAAAATGGGCGGTGAAAAAAATTTGAATTGTTAAAATTTGGTTCATATGGTCAAAGTCGTTACAGGTGTACCCGTAATACCATACGTGAGTTCAAACTACTAGTTTACTAACAACTCGTTTACTAAAATAGTCTAAGCTAAAAAAAAAAAAAAAAAAAAAAAAAAAAGCCTGCTAAGATATCAACTAATTGATTATAGTAAATCATAATCATTTTTTATATCTTATAGGATTTGTTGTAATATAAAGAGTCTGTTAGGTGATTAGATTTTTTAGTCTGAATTGTTTTCTATACTCTGAAGCAAACGAGATTATTATAGGGTTTGTGAAAGGGGTTATTTGGGGAGTGCTTGTTTCTCGAAAATCTTAGAGAGAGAGTGAGAAACTGATAAGCATTGAAATTTCAAAACTCTTGAGATCTTGCTGAGTCTTGTGAATGCATCTACCATAGTGAATTGGACTAGGGAGCGATTCCCTACCTTGGAGTAGAAATCATTGATCCGATCTAAGTAAATCCTTTGTTCTTAGCTTGATATGTTCCTCTAATTTCAATTTTGTTTTTCCTTGTCTTCGGTTCTTTGGTTTCTTGCCTGTTTGGTCTTTTGCAAATCAGAGGGTGAAGTTTTGTCACAAAATCATTCACCAATTCAAAACTACATTTTTCAGACAGTTTATGTGGTTTAATATTTTAGTGAAAGACCCAATTATATTAAATAATAGATAATTGATTTTGACTGTTTAATCTTACAGATAAATTATTTTTTGCTATTTCACAAAATATAATAAGCCGTTCACACCTTAAAGACATAAATATGATATAATCGTATATATACACATATATAGCAATAAAAATAACATCCAAAATCACACACAAAATATAAAATAGTTTTTTTTTTTTTTCTTCCTTAGATTACAGCATGTTACGACGTTGGATTTCACCAAAAACAAAAAGCAAAAAAATAAAAATCATAAAGCATTGAATATATTACACAACTCAAGACTAAAATGGTAGACAAAATAATATCTAAAACATTAAGAAAGAGAAAAATAACTTTATAACTTTATATTATTATGCATTTTTAACAAGAAAACTACACACACCCCACCCTCCAAATCATCTTCAATCATTATCCACTTCCCACCTTTCTTCACGCACCCACGTTTTTCTTCCTTTCCTTCTCCCTGCGACCAAAGTGTAGTCCACCTCTTGCCAGGCAAAACAAGTGCGCCAAAATCACATAGAAACGAAATCTCAATAGCGGTTCTAGATTCTTCCTTTTCTTTTTACTTTTAATATTTTAAAGGAGAAAAAAAAAAAAAGCAATTCAATTAACTAGATTGGTTCTGCTCAAACCTCAGGGGACATGTAAAAAAAAAAAAAAAAAAAAAAAAAAAAAAAAAAAAAAACCTCATCATACCACCCTTGTCTTCAATTGCCCCCCAAAAACGGAATCAAATCATCTATCTAATTTTTTGTATCTTAAATGATATCTTAATAAATAAATATTATGTCACGTCATTTTAAAAAGTTTGAAATAATTTATAACTGATTTTGTATACCTTCAAATCTAATATTTTTCAATGATGTGTCAAAATATTATTGGTTAGACATTATTCAGGATACTAAAATTGAACAATAGATCTTAATCCGCCAAAAACAGTCCTCTCTGGCTCCGCCAAAACAAGGGTGCCAAAACCAATAATCGGATAATCTCTCATATCGAGTCTCTCTTTCTCCTTCTCACACTTTCTTGATTCTCTCTCTTCTTCAAGGGTCGAACGCGGAGGAAAAAGAATAGAAGGAAACCCAATTGAAGCCCACTGATGATTAGACATTGCAACCGAAACTAGTGGTCGTTGTACCCAAGCCTGCATTAAATCCAATTCAATACACCCACCCCTGTTGCCGGCCTAATCGTAGTCCTCGTGATACCATCCTCCGTCCCACTATCAAAAGGTACTATAATTTTTTACTCCGTTGGCATAGTTGTAGTTATATATTTTTTTCCTCTGTTGATTTTCTTTTTAATCAACATAAGAAAAAAATAAAAGGTAAATAGTACAAAACTTTTACATTATTTGATAATATCTTTTACCTTCTGCAACTTAAAGGTTAGTCATTTGATAATTTAATCATATAAAAAAAAAGAAAAAAAAACCTTATATTTTTTATTAAATATTTTTATGACTAAAGCTTAGTCGCAATAAAGTAAATTAAGCGAGAAAAAAAGTTTGGTCACTGAATGTGTAATTTCTTATAATTTTTTGTAACTAATATTTTAGTCACAAAAGGGTTGTTTCTCTTTAGCGACTAATTTTTTATCATGAAATAAAACTTTCAATGACTAAATTATTTTAGTTGTAAAAGTTTGGTCCTTTCTCCATTATTAATATTTAGTGCCATAATATTTTATGACTAAATATGCCTTTAGTTACTGAATCTACATTTTTAATGACTAACGGTTTAGTCGTCAATAGATTTGGTGTCGAATACATTATATTTCTTGACCAAATATTTTTGTGACTAATTAGTCGTAAAATGATATATTTAGTGACTATAAGTATTTACTCGTTAAAAGTTTAGTCACTAAAACTGCAATTTCTTGTAGTGATATTTTCAACTTGATTGAGGCAGGCATTCAATTTCCTTGTTGCTTTCTCTACAGTTTAAATCCCAGATTGCACAAATCTTTTATTACGATACTCCCAATATTCGTTTTTTGCTTTGTTGTACGCGTCTTCCACACAAGACCAAAATTAATCCAAATACTGGTATACACTCGTAATAGGGTCTTAAGAAATATCTAAATAAACTTGACATAAGAGCACGCACTACTATAAAATTCGGATTTCACGACGGAGCTTCCACGACCATTTTTAAAAAGCGGTCGTGGAAAGTTAGGTAAAAACACAGAGCAGAATACAATTTTCAAAAACCGTCATGGAATCATGGAAGGCCATGCTTCCACGACGGTTTTTAAAAACCGTCGTGGAAGCATGATGCTTCCACGACGGTCTCCAAAGACCGTCGTGGAAGTACGATGTTTCCACGACGGTTTCTAAAAACTATCGTGGTAGGGTCCAAAAATTTTTTAAAAAAATATTTGAAAAAAGACCCTATCACGATGGTTTTCACCGCGGTTTCTAAAAACCGTCGTGCTAGGGTCAAAAAAGTTTTTTAAAAAAATTTTGAAAAATGACCCTACCACGATAGTTTTTGGCAAAAACTGTCGTGGTATGTACATACCACGACGGTTTTTCCCAAAAACCGTCGTGATAGGGTCTTTAAATTTTTGTTTTTTTGGACCTTATCAGGACGGTTTTTGGGAAAAACCGTCGCAGTAGGGTCTTTAATTTTTTTGGGGAAAACCGTCATGGTATGTTCACATACCACGACGGTTTTCCTAAATAACCGTCGTGGTAAGTGTTAAGGCGGGATTTTTGAAAATTTTTGAATTAAATTCAATTTTTTGGAACATGTATTAAAACCCAAAAAAATACCCCATTTCCCACCCCATTACATTTCGAGTATTTTTCACTTTTTCACTCTCTAATACATACTCTAACTCCATACCCAAAGCCGCTCAATTTCCTCCCTCCATTTCTCTCTCTCCGCTCCCTCCCTACTTAAAATCTCCAAAAATTCTTTCTATCTCACCGCGCCTCCTCACTCTATCTCACCTCTCAAATTTTTCTCTTGGCTCCATTCTCCGACGGTCTCCTTCATTCTCCGACGAGTCCACCAAGGAACTCACATAGCTTTCCCTCTCTCTTTTACCGCACTCTGACCACGCTCGACAAGCCGGTAAGTTGTAGTGTATATTGCTTGGGTAATACACGGATTTGGGAATTTTTCGTCTAAAATGTTGATTTTGTTGATTGTGGTTGTTGATTGTGAATTTTCCATCCAAAATATTGATTTTGTAGGTTGTTGAGTTAGGAATATTCCATCTGAAATGGCCAAAATCCGTCCCCTACATTTTCGGTGATTGTTCATTGTGGTTGTGTTTTAGATTGAATTAAATTGATTGGGTAAGGCACGGATTTGGGAATTTTCCAGAAAAAAAGTATTGATTTTGTGGTTTAAATGTTTTTGGAGAAATGAAACGAATTCGTAAAAAAAAAAATTTCGTTGTTACATACCACGACGGTGTTTTGCGTAAAACCATCATGGTATGCTCTTAAATGTCCATATTTAGGTCCTATTTTTTCCCATTCTACGACGGTTAAAAAACCGTCGTGAAATCTGAAAAGATTCCACGACTCTGGATTCCACGACGGTTAAAAAATCGTCGTGAAAATGTTACCACGACGGTTAAAAACTGTCGTGGTATCCACATTCTGTAGTAATGACGTCTTCATCAGCACTGTATCCAGAAGAGATCAGATAGACATTTTTTTTTCACAAGTTAATGGTTGGATAAGTGCAATGGTTAGAGAAAATCAGAGAGTGCATTTTGAAATAGAGGTTGTGGTTGTTATTTATAGCAAAACAATAAAGTTTATGAAATCAGATAAGGAATAAATTCTTAAGAATCTTATCAGCTTTACATGGCTTTACACGTTCTTCATAAATTCATATAAGAATTCAGATAAGGCACATAAATTCTTAAGAATCTTATCAGCTTTACACGTTCTTCAATAAATTCATATAAGAATTCCGGTAAGGAATAAATTCTTAAAAATATTATCAACTTTGCACGTTCTTTAATAAGTATAGTTTTACACTTTTTCAACAAATTAAGATAAGAATTAGATAAGAAATAAATTCTTCACCTACTCCAATGGGTCCGGATAAGAAAATCTAGACTATTAAAATAAAACGTCAGAAGAATTTCATCATCATCTCAACCATCAGATTGAATTCTCAACCTTATCAGATTATCATACTTTTTTTTTCTATAGAAAACATACACCATTATGAATATGACTCACATTGAATATTGGACAAAATCATTAGATCGAGAAGGAGGTTGTTGATGTTGTTGTTGTTCAACTCTTTTTTGTAAAATTCCTACTTTTTCAACTTGAATCTAAGCGCAAATATTTGGATCATTGATCGAATTCAAGTCTGGTAACAAAATTTTGTTTTCTTCTTTAAATTCTTTTAAGGCCAAATTCTTGTTTTGGATTTTCAATTGTTGCTACCTATCCAAGCTTGTCTGTTTTAACATCTCTAGAAGCTTTTGATTTTCTTCTTTGAGGCTATTGATGACAGATGAAATTTGTTCATCATTCTTCTTTTCAATTTGGCTTTCTTCATGCCAGCGGGTCGATGGATGAATAACCACCAACATCGTCATCATCTAAATTTGAGAGAAAATGATGATGCTTCAGGAGATGCCGGCAAAGGAGATTCGAAAGTCGGAGATTTTGACTCTAATGAGGCATAGTTCGGACTTTCCCTTCAAGAAGCTTGTCTTGCGATGGTGACGTTATCTTTAAATATTTCAAAATCCTTAACTATATTTCACACTTGATAAAAGCTGAAACCTTTTTTGAAGTTGGGATCTTGCATGAATAACATTTTTGCTTGAATTAACTGAAAATTATTATAAACGTAAAGTTAAGTATTTGAACTAACAGAAATAATACAAAAATAAATTTAATAAATTCTCACAATATCTTGATCTGAGCATTACTTGGATACATATTCTCAACTTGTTTGAGGCAGATACACTACTACAAAAGTTGGATTACACGATGGAGATTACACAACGGTTTTGTGAAACCGTCGTGTAAATGGAGGATTACACGACTGTTGAATCAAAACCATCCTGTAATCTTAAAATTGTACGACGGTCTCAATCACCATCGTGCAATCATCAGATTACATGACGGTTCTCAAAGAACCGTCGTGTGTAATCTCTAGGATTACACGACGGTTCCAAGAAACCGTCGTGTAATCCTCCAAAATTTTCAAATTTTGAAAATTTTCAAAAAAAATGATTACACGACGGTCCTTTGAGAACCGTCATG
This sequence comes from Ficus hispida, assembly GCA_025413025.1. Classification (NCBI taxonomy): domain Eukaryota; kingdom Viridiplantae; phylum Streptophyta; class Magnoliopsida; order Rosales; family Moraceae; genus Ficus; species Ficus hispida. The sequence goes on from CM046372.1 coordinate 15,033,602, forward strand.
ATTACACGATGGTTCCAAGGAACCATCGTGTAATCCTCCGAAATTTTCAAAATTTGAAAATTTTCAAATTTTGAAAAAAAAAAAAAGAATTACACGAGGGTTTTGAGCAAAACCGTCGTGTAATCCTCCGAAATTTTCAAAATTTTCAAATTTTCAAATTTTGAAAAAAAAAGATTACACGACTGTTTTGAGCAAAACCGTCGTGTAATCCTCCGAAAATTTTCAAAATTTTCATGCTTTAGAATTCGCACGAAAACCCATTATATAAATACACGTTCCTCTTCATTTATCATCATTTTCATCTTAAAATCATTTTCATCATTTATCCGCCCCCCTAACTTAAAATCCGGTCACGCCGCTGCTGCTACTTCAAACTTTTCCCAAACCGCCGCCATAGCCCCGGTTTTTTCCGCCGTCACCTTTGCCACCACCTCTCTCTCTCGGTGTTCCCATCAAGGCCGTGACTATTTTTCTTTGCAGAAAAACAAAGTGACTTCCATATTGCTCAATTTCTTATTTTCTAACAAAACTACGAATACACAATGCTTTAATAACTTGCGTGGAGTGTAATTTATAGTGTTATTTGAATATTTTATTTTTCTTTTTTTTATTGTTGCTCTTTGGAGATGAATGTTTTGTGCACGGTTTTGGCACTTTACACATATTTTTTAACTTGGTTTTTATCCGCCCACCACATGCTTGATGAAATGCCAAAATGGATTTTTGTTTTGGATAATCATATGGAATTTGATTCTAGTGTAATGTGTACCATTACATGATGATTTGGCTAAAAACCGTCGTGTAATTGGGCTTGAATTAAAAAAAATTTTGGCTTTTTTTTTGGCGATGGCATACATTACACGATGGTGCTATCACCAAAAAAAAGTCAAAATTTTTTTTTAATTCAAGCCCAATTACACAACGGTTTTTAGAGAACAGTCATGTAATGTGCCACATTACATGACGGTTCGACTTAGAACCGTCGTGTAATGTGCCATATTACAATATTACACGACGGTTCGTAGAGAACCATCATGTAATGTGCCATATTACAATATTACACAACGGTTCGACCTACAACCGTCGTGTAATGTGCCATATTACAACATTACACAACGGTTCATAAAGAACTGTCGTGTAATGTGCCATATTACACGACGGTTCGACCTAGAACCGTCGTGTAATATCTCCACATTTCTTTTTAACACGACGGTGTACCTTATTTCGATGACGGTTTTAACCATCGTGTAACATTAAGATATCACGACGGTAATATAACCGTCGTGTTATCTACCACAACACTGGATTACATGACGGTTGGGTAACCGTCATATAAACTTTACACGACGGTAAAAAACAGTCGTGTAATTTACAATTTTTACTAGTGACATTCAATTTACTTGTAGCTTTCTCTATAGTTTGAATTCGAGATTGCATAGATCTTTTATTACGATACTCCCAATACTCGTGTCTTACTTTGTTGTATGCATTTTTCACATGAGACCAAAATCGATCCAAAGACTGGTATACACTTGTAATAGAGTCTTGAGAAATATCTAAATAAACTTGACGCATGAGCACGTCTTCATCAGCACAATATCCAGAAGATCGGATAGACTTTTTTTTTTTTTCACAAGTTGATGGTTGGAGAAGTGCAATGGTTAAAGAAAATCAGAGGGTGCGTTTTGAAATAAAATTCGTGGTTGTTATTTATAACGAAACAAGAAAGTTTATGAATTTAGATAAGGTATAAATTCTTAAGAATCTTATCAGTTTTATATGTTTTTCAATAAATTCATATAAGTATTCAAGTAAGCAATAAATTGTTAAGAATCTTATCAACTTTATACGTTCTTTAATAAATTTAGTTCTATATATAATTGAAGAATTCGTGTAAGGAATATATTCTTCACCTACTCCAATGAGTCCGGATAAGAAAATCTAGACTATTAAACAAAACCGTCGGATGGATTTCATCATCATCTCAACAGTCAGATTAAATTTTCAACCTTAATTATCAGCTTATTAGACTTTTTTTCTACACATAACATATACCATTTGAATATGACTCTCATTGAAATATTGGACAAAAGCATTAGATGCAGGAGGCTGTAGATGTTGTTGTTGTTCAACTCTTTTTTGTAAAATCCGTGCTAGTTCAACTTGAATCTATGCACGACTGTTTGGATAATTATCCAATTAAAGTTCCAAACAAAATTTTGTTTTCTTCTTTTCATTCTTTTGAGGCCAATTTCTTGTTTTGGATTTCCAATTGCTGTTACCTGTCCGAACTTGTCTTTTTTAACGTATCTAGAAGCTGTCGATTTTCTTCTTTGAGGCTGTTTGAAATTTGTTTTTCATTTTTTTTCTGTTCAATTTGGCTTCTTTCATCCCAACGGTTCATTTAATAAATGACTCTCCTTTCTATTCGATCCTGCGACAAATAGTCATTTGATAAATGACTCTTATGACCAACTATAGTGAATAAAAGTGGTCACTCATCAACGTTGGTGGCTAACTATGATAGATGATATGCGGTCATCCAGTGAATGACTTCAACAACCGGCGACAAATAACGGCTCACCAGTTAACTCCGACAACTAAGTCCAACAGATGACTAAGGCAACTAGTTATGGTGACTTAAATGTTCAAATAAAATAACAATAATGCTAAAAATTAAATTGAAGTAGTGCAATTCAGGAAAACAGGCGGGCTTAAAACTGCTAGTTGGAAACTTTCAAACTAGTTGGAAAAAACCGATGGATTCGATATCACATCAAAATCGACCTCGTCGATCGGAAACTTTCAAACTAGTGTAGATCTCTATAGTCTCACTTTCATTTCAGTCTCTCGCTTTCTCAAAATCTATCTTGTCTCTCTTTCTCATCTCCAATCCTCCATGTCTTACTATCTCGTTTACAAATCTCTCCTGGCGGCTTCGTAGGAGAACAACTATGGCTCCATGCATCGAATTATAATAATTATTTGGTAAAATATCTGCTACATTACGGATAGAAATCTATTACATTACCTTTTTGTCGGGCCAACCGTAATTTTAAAAAGACATATTGTGTTAACATTTGACTTATTTTATAGAAAATTAAAAATCCTGAAATCATTATATATGGGACAATAATTTTTAGGTGGCTCTCTAAGGGATAATCCTAGAAATTTCTATTAAGTTGCAAATATAATATGATACTCCACAAACACAATAAAAACACTATTACAATCTCAAAATTCCGAATTTCAAAATCAAACTAAGGATCGTTTCGAGCCACATCTTCAGTAGCTATTAATTAACTACACCACAACATGTGTTTGGCTAAATATCAAACATTCAATTGCATTTTAAATGTTTTCCCCTAAATTTGTTTCAACTACTTGATAACAGTTGTGCCAATTCATTTGATTTGGCAATTCAAATAGACGTTTAGTAACGTAACATTTAAAAATGTACCAAATGGTCCATTTGATCATTTAAGGGAAAAAAAAATGGAATTTTGACCACCCATTAAATTTAGCTCCATTTCAATATATGTTCAACAGTAACATTTGGGCTTTCTTTAAAAAATAAAATTTAAATTAAAAAAAAATTCTCTTTTATTTAAGTTTTAAAATGTCATAACTTTTTCGTTTCAAATCTCATTAAGATGATTCTTTTCGCTATGCATTTAGAGCAAAGTGATGAACAAAATTCTATGCAAACCCTACTAAAATTTGTCATGGACATTGAAGTTTTATAAAATTTGTTAGAATTATTTTTTATTATTGATCTAATTTTCACTTTCAAAAAATTTGTACCACTCATTTATCAACTTTTATAATATTCAAATGTTATTTATAATAAATATTATCCAAACACATATTTAATTTGAATACATAATTTAAATTCTACATTTGAATGCAAATATTCAGTTCTAATAAATATTTAAATATAATATATGATAAAAATGAGCACTTATCTATTTCTTTATTTATTTATTTTTAAAAATATTTTCTTTATTTAACTCAAATTGAATTCTAAATTTGAAGGAATACTCAAATAAGATATTGGAATGCAATTTAAAAGGGATACTTAACAAGTAACTAGAAACAAAATTTTGTGATAAAAGGTAATTTGAAAAAAGTCACGTGTTTCTTTTTGTACTTTTAAATCTGAATAAGTAAAGATAAAAAGGGATCTTAGTTATGCATTGCTATTTTGAAATTTTTTAAAATTGAAAAAAAAATATACATAAATGGATTAAATACAAGAATGCCATGATTTTGACATCTTCTTATATTTATGTCCACCATAACATTAAAGTTGATAATTTTTCCATTTCATAACATTAAAATTATCAACTTTAATATTAAAATGAGCAAAATTATAAGGAGGTGCTTAAAATATGGCTCTCCACCTAATTTTTTTTTTTTTTTTTACATTTTAAATTAAATATTATGGAAGAGTGGCAATCACCATTTTGAAAAAAAAGAAAAAAAAAAGTGGTGATCACATAATTATTTATATATTTACTTTTTGAACTAAATATGCATAAAATACTTTTTATATATAAATATGTGATCACATATTTATTTATTAATTTATTTACATTTTGAACTTGGCGATCACATATTTATATATATATAGTATTTTATCCCCTAGACATCACAAAGAATTGATAATTCTAATTTGTTTCAATTCTAGGAATAGAAATGATATGCCTAGCAATGCATTTTTTTGTAACGAAAATAAGGTAAGGAGTCTAGTTTTGAATAAAAGCAAAATAGAATTGGAAATCTTTTTTATAGGAGATCTGAGTGATTTTCATTGAAGATGGAAAATTCGTCCGCTGAGTTTTATGAATTTGCAAATTCTTCCTCAGTTAGTTAAAAGAATGAAATGAAAAACGTCTTTTCCCTTCCATAGTTTTATAACACGGCACTGCTCCTTATTAATAACAAGATTGTCGTATAAGAGATTTCCTTCTAGAAGCTGTCATTCTAATGTTTATTAAGGTGTTTTGAGTTGTCAGTATAATATTTACTGGTATGGATCCGGATTTGACATTAGTTGTACTTAATCACGACCAAGCCACACCTGATGATACTATTTCTAAGTAGAGTCTAATATCCATCTCTAATTCCGGTAGTGCCCAGAACAAGCATAACAGTTCACACCTCTCACTCATCTGAGACAAAGTTGTAGAGAAAACACTGTAGACTTTGGTTTCTCTAGGAGCAAATAATTTATTTACTTTATCAATTTGTTATTTACTAGTATTTTACTGTAAAAAAAAAATTTTAAATATGCTATTTAAGTACTTCAATTATTTACTATAAAAATACTATTTACTTCTTTCGCCATTTATTATTTTTCTTCAATTTAGGATTATGTTTATCTTTTAAAAAGATTTATTAAAATTATCTTGTGACTGTAATTTTCTATGAATAACTGAGCGATTGTATTTTAGAAGAGTTTTGGGTGATCAATGAATACTAAGATTCTTAATTTACTATTATAAGAATGACAAAAATAAAAATTATTATTATTATTATTGCTGTTGTTATTACTACTATTACTATTATTATTATTATTATTACTATTACTATTATTATTATTATTATTTCTATTATTATTATTATTATTTATTATTATTATCCCTATAAATATCCTTCATGCTATTGTACTCTTTCAGTGATATCGATCTGCTTATTTAGAGTGTTGTCATTTTCTTGATATGTTGTTGTTTTCATATCGAGTCGTTTTTTAAAATGTCCAATTTTTCTTGTCATTTTATATAGTCATGGCTTTAAAATAATGTTTTTCACTTATAAGTCATGTCTCCGTCATATTGGGACATGAATCCTTGAACTTTGATGATCAAAAGGCATAAGTCATAAATACACCTGTAAATTTGGACTGCACGGCTCGACCCTGACGGGTGAAATGGAAAAATGGATCGATTACTTGGCGGGCTAGGCGGCCCCGCCCGTTTACATGGTGGGCTGAGTTTGGCCCGCCGAATTTCAAAAGCATAAGCCGCGACGAGCTAAAAATAGGGTCAAGTAAACTTACTTAAATTCGAGTCAAGTAAACTGACATTTGAAAAAAGAGAGTAATATATATATCTAGATATATACACGTGTGGAACCAGAAAATTAGGAGGAGAAGAGATAGAAATATAATTAACAAAAAGAAAGAAAAAATAAATGATATCAACATTCAAATATGACCGTTTAAAAAAATTAAAATAAAATGAAAACAATTTCATGAACTATTAGAAAAAAAGAAGAAAAAATAAACAACTATAGCTATGTAATATGACTATATAGCCCTAGCACATCCGTATCTTATTACTTAAAACAAAACAAAAAAACAAAAAAAAAAACATAGTCATATATTGTAATAATCTTAAATCTTAATGTATACATTATATATAATTGTTTCAAGATGATAAACATATGTTGTTTTAAAGAATAAATGAAGATTTATTTTCATTTTTGTGTCATATATTTTGTTTTTATTCAAAAAGTATACCCTGTAATTTAAACTTTTACATTTGTATACCATCATATTACGCTTAATATACAAATTTATACCATTTCTTAGCCAACTCTTAATTTTGATCTTAAAATGCCCAAATAACCTTTAAAAACAAATACTACAATTATGTATTATTTACATTTTTATATCATGTATTTTGATTTTATTTAAAAAAACATACAACATATTTTAAAATTTTACATTTTGATATTATATTTAGTATATAAATATATATATTTCTTAATCAGCACTTAATTTATACATTTAAAATACCTAAAATACATTTGAATTTAAAATTAAAAATAATCAAAGAAAATTCTAATTTAAATTATGACGTTAAATTTCTCTTGTCCCACTAGGCAATTAGAATTTATTTGATTTCTTAATTTCTTTTTAAGGGTAATTTGGATATTTTGATGTCAAAATTAAGTGTTGACTGAGAAATTATATAAATTTATATATTAAGCGTAATCTAATAGTATAAAAATGTAAAAGTTTAAAACATAGGGTATTTCTAAATAAAAATAAAATACATGGTATAAAAATATAAATATCCTATAAATAAATAATAAACTATGGGCAGGCTAAACCAAAATGAGACCCTACCCGACCCTTGTGCTTTCATTGGGCTGGGGATGGACATGACATTTGACGGACCAAGCCGGGCCCACTCTCAGGCCGAAAGTGCGGACAATGGACTAGCCCACTTAATCCTGTCAATATTTACATCTCTAGTTATAAACATAAAGTCGTACATTCACTTTATAATTAAAATTATTAGATAAGCGATTGTTAAAGTGAATTAATTTATTTAAACAAATGTCTTATTTTGGAGTCTCACTCCAATGGTGCCTAAATAAGACATCTCTCTAATTAGAAGTAGATATGCATTATAATATTACCAAGAGCAAATTGCCCATATTTTTTTAATAGGTTACGGACTCTAAATTTAAACATTGAGAAAGTGGGGAATATTTGCTTTTTTGCTTGTAGTTAGGATTTTTGCCCCAAATAAATATTGGTGTGGAACTTTGCCATGTTTGACCAATTTTTTGTTTGACCAGACACCAAAAAGACAGTTTACCGTCAAACCAAACTATCACATTTTCGTTTCCTTCTGTTGTTTAGTGTATGTGAATGGTGGTCATTGCGACATTTGTCAGTGAAATTTGGATCTGATTTTTATTTCGGGTGTAAAGTTTAGATCTTTGGATTTGGAACCCACCGGTGCTGGTTGTTGTGAATTTAGAGTGAGAAAGTGGGTTGATCTGCTTGATCTGTGTGGTTGTGATTGATTTGCGCTGTTAACTTTGCCAACTGTATTTTCGGATTTACCATAATAACGTTATGGTAAAGTTTTCTCCTAGCACAAATTGAAAAAAAAAAAAAAAAATGTAAAGAGAAAATCTTACTTCAATCAGTGGCCTTAATCCACGGATGTCAAGATTTCGAGCGAACAATGTAGAGCCAAGGTTTCCTCTGATTATGTGACTCTTCTGATTTATTGCTTTGATCCAACGATGACTCCGGTAATTTCTATACTTTAAAACAAAAGGCATTTTTCCAGGTTTGGCGATTACTCTCGAATCTCTTTTAGGATTTGTATATATTCTGTGTCTTTTTTGTATGAATCAAAATTTTCAGGGTTATTATTTAAGTTAGAGAAGTTGTATCTTTGTTGTCCTTTTATCTTATGAATTATCTGGGTATTATATGGTTATCGAGGAATTATCATTTTTGATTAACGTTTCTCAGACTTGAATTTTTACTTAGGAGTATGAGTCTCTCATTCATATATAAATGTATGTTTATAGTCTCTTTCTATAAGAGTTTCAACGGTCTTTTTTATTATAAGAGTTTCAAAAGTCTCTTTCTAAATGTATCAATAGTCTTTTTTAACATGATACTTGTTACTCTTACATAAGAATTTCAGTCTCATTTTCATGATTCTAAATAGTATTTCTAATCATTCCTTCACGGAGATATTTTAGAATACAAGTGTAGAGAAACTACTGTTCAACAATATGGATTGTTAACTAAACCAAGTTATGCCTTTCTTCTTCTGATGGTTTTTCAAAGATCAATCTATTGACTCCCTGCCAATGTGGTTCCTGATGGTGTTTCAGTTTCTTTCAGGGGAAATGTTTTCTATTCTCTAAAGAAAATAACAATAATTATTTACTACTAACTCTCGTCTGTGTCTTTCACTAGTAAGGGAAATATTACTTAGTTATTTGTTATGATTCACTCTGTATTATGATTTCAAATATATCTCTTTTTAAGTATGTTAAAAGTTATTTGATTTTAGCGTTAACCTCTCATTAATTTATAAGAATTTCACAAGTTTAGTACTTAATTTTTTCTACTACGATTGCCGTAGTAGAATCAAAACGAAAAGCCTTATCAACATTAGTAATGTTTCTTAAGTGACAGCACGATGCATCCCAATGAGTGTATCCAATTATTTTATAGAAAATGGAAGAAATTTAAACCAAAATGTTCTCCATATTTTCTTTTTATCAAGATTTTGAAGATTACTAGTCCTTCGTATATTGATATTGTAAGACAATTATTATAAAGTGGTGGATTCAAGCTCGAAGGAACATTTGAAGTAACAAACTAGAGATTTTGTTAAAATCTCCAATATATGTAGTTAGATGCATTGACAATAATCCAAACTTTGAGAATTCTTCTTCTTATTATAATAAATTTAGACTTTTATTGTCAGATGTGTATAACTTATTATCTTTTCTTCATAAGCTAGGTAATGTCATGTGAATCGGGAAATTAATTGACTTGTTCATTCATTGGCATCTTATACTCTTAAAATTGATTTGAGTTTGTTTGGTTGAAAGATTCACTCTACCTATAGAAATTGTTATTGTATTATATATACGCTTGTTATTTACAACAACAGATTCTATGTTCTAAAATATATATATATATATATATCACATTTTCCTACATTCGCCTTCGCTCCGCCCATCTATCTCCTCTCTCTGCCATCCGTCAGCCCTCCGCCATCTCCCCCATCCTCCTCTTTCTCTCTCTTTTCTTTCTTTCTCAGGCACTCTCTCTTTCCCACCTTTTTCCAACTGGAGCATCGGAATCACGACAACAAGAACTGACTCAGTGTCGATTGCTTGCAAGCGATCTCTCCCCCGCGCTGCAACCACCAGAGCACTAGAATCATCAACCACCATCGGAATCACTCATAAATTTGGTTGGATTTGTTGTTTTTTTGTTGTTTTTAAACTTTTTTCTGGTTTTTCTTAATGATATATTAATTTTTTAAGGTATAATTCTTTGTTTTTAGTCAGTGATATAATTTTAATTATTTTTATTTTTGTAGAACTTATTCGATTAATTAATATATTTAATTTGATGTAAAAAATGGCGTAGACGACAGAAAAAATTGGTATTCCAATACAATATATTAAATGATACAATAGAATACTAAAATACGTAGATTAGAATATTTTTTGACGACCAAAGACGGACACGGGCCGTTAGTAACCACGTTAAACACCAGATGTAGTTTGGTGGACTACCAAAACATGTTCTGGTAGATTATGGAAAGGTATTCAGCCAATACCTTCTTCGGCGATCAAAGACCAGTGCCGATGATCGAAAATAATATCAAATACCAAAAGTATTCTAGTAGACTATGAAAATATAACGATTCATGCCTCCATTTGGTAGGATATTGTCTGTTTTTGAGCTCGTGCCAGTATGGTTATGCTCTTGAGCTTATCCCAAAAAGACTCATGTTATTAAGAAGTAGTCCTTTTACTGATAAACCATCACACATATTCATTCACAAGCGATATGAGATTGGATAGCTTGTCCTCTTCCTTGTAAGGATTGATGACTGTCACAATCACCCCTCCTTTTTGGGCCCAACGTTATTGTTGACCACACTTTTGGTTGGATATAGGCTCTCATACCATTTGTAATGACTCATGCCTCACTTTGAGATGATATTGTCCGTTTTGTGTCACATACCTGCACGATTTTGCTCTTGGGTTTAACGCCAAAAGATCTCATTCCATTAACAGTTGGTCTACTTATAAATCATCACATATATCTATTTTCAAGTAATGTATGACTACACAGTTTATCCTTTTACTTGTAGGGATAACTGTCATAGAAAAGGTATTATATTACCATTTGTTATTCTACCATAACACCTTTTTAGTTGGTTTGGAGTATTTTTGAAAAAACACATACTGCAAAAAATCACTCACAAGTACACGAGTCATATATAATAAAGTGACGAATTAAGTTGCGACCCCATAATGATTGCGTTTGATTTTAAATCAAGTACTGAAATTGATTAGCTCTATGATTATTTGAACGACCGATTAGAAAGGAAAATAAAAAAAATAATTAAAGTAACTTAAACAAAATAGTAAAGTTAACGAAATGGAAATAATAAAAACAAAGGTCTTGAAATCCAATTTTCACCTAATTAGTTTACTTCAAATTAAATTTACCCACTAAATGATTACTTTAATTGATGCAAATGTTAGCCGAATACATGAAATTACCTAAAAGCCTGTTCTGATGAACTAGTAGGAATGCCCATATTAACTAAAACCCTATATTCCTATGAGGAGTTAATTAGCACAAGTTTATTAAGTTCAAACATTCAAAATGACTGTAAATGTGCTAAGGATATATTCCTATTCCAAATTGTAAATGTTACTCTAGTATTAATCAAGACCAAAAATCCATTTTCTAATGTCATTTAAATCCAACAAAATCACCTAATGAATGGCCAAATTACTAGGATTATTAAGCAAGTGATAGGATAAACAATTACCAACAATCAACCATCAATCTAAGAGAGTTAAAATAAATTCAAATTCACTAATAGTGTCCATTGAAACCCTAGATCCAAAAACTAATTCATAAATGAAATTGAAAATAAAAATAAGCAAATCAAGAGTCTAAGCATCATCTAATCACAAAAATAAAAGAGATAAGAAAGAGGAATGAAAAATCTTAATGAATTTTTCCACAACTCTTGAAGTTTTTCCCCCCAATTTTCATCTCTCTCTCTTGCTCTTCAAATACTATTTCCCTTAAAATTTGTTGAAATTAAAAACCTAAAACAAAATAGAAAACAAAATCCTAAAGCTAATGATCCTAAACTACTTTTTTATTTTTAATTTTTGCATTTTTAAATTTTTTTTCCTTTTTATTTTTTTTCGTTTTCTCCCTCATTTTCTTCTCTTTTTCTTGCTCTGGTTTCTCCTCTCCGGTTTCACTCTTGGCCACAAGGGCCTCTCCCGAACCACACTCGGCTTCCCCAAATGCCCTTTTTTTTTCTCCCCTTTTTTTTTTATTCGTTTTCTTTTGGCCGCAGCAACTGGCTCAGCTGGGGTCCACTGCACGCCTGCGACACGTGGCGCATCGCGGTTCGTAGAGAGGAAGCACCTTGACACATGGAGCACGCTGGCTGGCTGGGAGAAACTCGCGGGGAGAAGACTTTTGATGGAGGGCGCGGAAACGATCCGACAGACCTGGTAAGTGCGCTGGCACGCCGCCTGGCACGGACGCGCCTCTGCCGGGTTCGAATGCATGTTCTCAATCTGGGCCTTCCATTGGTTGATGACGGATTGGATCACGAGTGTTGAGCGCTTGGTGGCTCGTGCGCTTCGGTTTCAGCGGTCCGGGTTATCTTGAATTCTTAATCATTTTAGAGCTTTTTAATAACCATTTTGGCTCCAATTTGAGTGCATAAATCCCATTTTCACCCAATTCACCAACAAGAAATAGGATAAATAAATATTTAGAGTGGCAAATTAATAACCACATATTAAAATTAATACTTACCTAACCAAATTACTATAAGATTAAATCACAACAAAAAAATTAAAAATAAATCAAAATAAATTATTCTAAATTAAAATTAAGTTAAATTATACTAAACTAACTTAAAATCAAATTAAAATACTCAACAACATATTCAATTTAGATGTGGCAAAATGGTAAAATAACTCTATTTTATGGAGTTATCAACGCATTAGGTTCGCTTTTGACGTCTTATTTTATAAGAGGGTAAAAATTCTGAAGTCATCAAAGATGAGATAATATATCGAAGGTGTACTCTTTTTTGTGAGTTCCCCAAAATCATTTTTAAATTATTGTCTTGTAAATTTGCATCATTCAGAATAGATAATTAACTTAAATGATCTCTAAATTATTTAACAAGTAACGAATTGGTCTCCATCCTTTTAATTATGTCCAAAAGAATATCAAACTCTTAAAACTGAGATAAGAGTTGGCTAAGTTTGTTGGTGGGCACACCACTGGCTTGGAATGGCAACAATAGTTCTCCTTAGGGGTGGACAGCAGGCGGTTTGAGTGGTTTAAGCAGTTTTATTTCTTGACAGTTTATGAAAAGTCCAAACCATAACTACCCATAGTTTAAGCAGTTTTGGTGTTTTTTTTACGGGCGGCTTGGATTGTATATTGGGTGGTTTGATATTTGTACTTGTAGATAAAATATCATTATAAACACAATTTGAGCTAAGTATGTAAATACAAAAACTAAACTCTAATATTATAATAAAATTTAAAGGTGCAATCCATACATAATCCAACATCTAAAAGTCCAAAATTCAATAAAGAAACATCCATATTCCAAAGTTAGAACAAATATGGAGTAGAGGAGGAAATAAGGTTGGCATTTGACAAGAACGGAAGTGTAAATTGAGAATGATGAAGATGAAAGATTATAATTGATTTGAGAATTAATGAGATTTGGAAGGAATTCCAAAACTTAGTAAATATGAAAAGTCAATGATTTTTTAGAAACTCAAACTACATTTTGAGACTTTTGAATTTTATGTTATTTAATATTTTAAATTGAAAATATACATGTATATATATATATATATATATTAAAATATGTATAAAACTTTTAGGCGGGTGGGTGGTTTCAAACTGCGGTCTCAAGTTTCAAACTGCAACCGTCTGTCAAAGATGGTAGATTGAAATGGCCCCGTCTGTTTGAAGAGCAGTTTTGCAAAAACTTACCTTTAGTGGGGCGAAGTGGTGAAGAGCATGTGGATAGATGGGTTATGGATATTTTTGTGCACCCCTAGTTCCCTATTTGCTGGAGCATTTGTTTTTGTTTCTATTTTCATGATTTTTTTTTATTTTTTCATGTAAATTATTAGATTGATTCGTAAAAGTTTGTGCAGTGTTGATCTCTATTCTTTTTTTTCTTTTTTCTTTTTTCTTTTCGTTTTTTGTAGCTTAAGTGACCCTAACCTATTTAAAACGTTGCTATAGTAACCCTTTACGTTAATTTTTGGATAGACTGTGTTAGTGATCATCAATTTTTGACCAAAATTACAATAACATCCTGTGTACACATATAATTATATATTTAAACAAAATTTTTAATTTATGTGATGAGAAAATGAAGATAAATTTTCTTTAAATATATAATTATATGTATCCGAGGGTTATTATAGTAATTTTGATCAAAAAATGATTCTCACTAATGGTTTTTGTAAAAAAAAAAAAAAAGTAATGAAAATAACTATTGTAAGTACATTTTTAATAGTTTAGTGTCATTCAAGTTACGATAAAAGACAGGGATAAAAGTTACATGAACTAAAGTTTAGAAACTAAACAAGCAATTTATCTGTTTTTTAATATCTTCATTACATAAGAGCTGGAGTAATCAAGTCTTTTTAGTGCAAAATGTTACATGTGATAGGTCTCATGGAAAAAATCGTGAGAAATTTTGAAGAGTTTGATGGAAGTCCTTAAATTGCTAAAGTTTCAATAGTTTGGGGGTTTTTTTTTTTTTTTTTTTTAAATACAATTTTGGTCCAATCCTACATAATCCTTTTTATTAGAATTTTTTTAAAAAAAATAGGGGAAAAAAGGGAATTAGTCTAATGGGGCGTTTGGTAAATAAATTTAAACTCACATTTTTCATCTCAGTTTTTGTCCTTTTCTGAAAAGTCAACAAAAATTATAATTAATTTTTAAAAAGTCAATCAACTCAAACTTAAAAATCTTAACTCAAACTCATTCATCAAACACCCCCTTTATACTTTCACTTAACTGTTTATGTTAAAATTTCTATTAAAACAAACAGGAAAAAAGATTATCTGACTATATTTAACCTCTTCTTTTTCAGTCTACTGTTTAAGGAGATTCTAATAAAATGAGTAAGTGGCGCTAATTAAAATTGTAAAAAATGAAGTGTAATTTTTTAAAGTTTAGAAAGTAAATTGATAATGATTTTGAAATTGAAATGTTATAGATGAGAATATTTTTAAAATACGAGCAACGAACTAAAAAGAATTGATTGGCGCCAGCTTACATCGAAAGAAAAACCAATCAAAATAATTAGAAGACAAAAAGTGACATGGAGGCTGGAAAAAGTTAAAAAAGAAAAAGAAAAAAAAAAGTTTAAGAAAGAAAGAAAAAAGATCGACATAGGAGAAGGAAGTAGGCGTTGAATCTTGAAAATTTGCGAAAGAAAAAATGTAGTTGTATCAAGTGTGAACTCCAATTTTGACAAAAGAACACTCTTTGTCTCAACTCTCAATAAACAAATGACATAATCCCGCCAATGGTTGAATTCCTATAGATACTAATTAAATTGAATATTTTACAGAAAAAAAATTGAACGTTAAATCTTTGTGTGTAATTTTTTTTTTTCTTTTTAGGATATAAAAAAACAAGCCATACCACCAATAGGCTGGTGTATCCTTGCAAGTTATCTTCATATTAGATAGGGTTAATTTCACTTTTAGCACCTCTGAAAAAAATAATATTAAAAACAGCAGCACTTTTTGTTCTATTCAATTTCAGCACTTACCGTGGGGCCCAGTAGCATTTAATGTATATCAAAGTACAGGATTACCCTCATCTCCTACCCACGAAATTTTTAAGTCGAACTATTTTCACTATTTTTTAGCGGTGGTCATATCCATTATGACCATCCGGTCACAACCATTATGACCAGTGTTTTTTTTTTATAATTAAATTTAATTTTTTTTAAGTCGAACTATTTCAATATTTTTTAGCGGTGGTCATATCCATTATGACCACCCGGTCACAACCATTATGACCAGTTTTTTTTTTTTTTAAAATTTTTTTTTTCGAAATTTTTTGTCGAACTATTTTTTAGCGGTGGTCATATCCATTATGACCACCCGGTCACAACCATTATGACCAGTTTTTTTTAAAAAAAAAAAAAATTTTTCGAAATTTTTTGTCGAACTATTTTTTAGCGGTGGTCATATTCATTATGACCACCCGGTCACAACCATTATGACCAGTTTTTTTTTTATTAAAAATTTATTTTTTCGAAATTTTTGTCCAACTATTTTTTAGCGGTGGTCATTTCCATTATGACCACCCGGTCACAACCATTATGACCATTTTTTTTTTATAATTAAATTTAATTTTTTTTAAGTCGAACTATTTCAATATTTTTTAGCGGTGGTCATATCGATTATGACCACCCGGTCACAACCATTATGACCAGTTTTTTTTTTTTTTTTAAATTTTTTTTTTCGAAATTTTTTGTCGAACTATTTTTTAGCGGTGGTCATATTCATTATGACCACCAGGTCACAACCATTATGACCAGTTTTTTTTTTTATTAAAAATTTTTTTTTTCGAGATTTTTGTCGAACTATGTTTTAGCGGTGGTCATTTCCATTATGACCACCCGGTCACAACTATTATGACCATTTTTTTTAATAATTAAATTTAATTTTTTTTAAGTCGAACTATTTCAATATTTTTTAACGGTGGTCATATCCATTATGACCACCCGGTCACAACCATTATGACCAGTTTTTTTTTTTTTTTAAATTTTTTTCGAAATTTTTGTCGAACTATTTTTTAGCGGTGGTCATTTCCATTATGACCACCTGGTCACAACCATTATGACCATTTTTTTTTTATAATTAAATTGAACTATTTCAATATTTTTTAGCGATGGTCATATCCATTATGACCACCCGGTCACAACCATTATGACCAGTTTTTTTTTTTTTTAAATTTTTTTCCGAAATTTTTTGTCGAACTATTTTTTAGCGGTGGTCATTTCCATTATGACCACCCGGTCACAACCATTATGACCAGTTTTTTTTATAATTAAATTTATTTTTTTTAAGTCGAACTATTTCAATATTTTTTAGCGATGGTCATATCCATTATGACCACCCGTCACAACCATTATGACTAGTTTTTTTTTTAAAAATTTTTTTTTTCGAAATTTTTTGTCGAACTATTTTTTAGCGGTGGTCATTTCCATTATGACCACCCGGTCACAACCATTATGACCAGTTTTTTTGGTGTTTTTTTGAAACAGTTTGATGAAATCCATTTGGACTCGTTCTGTTTTCATGAATGTGAAACAGGGGCAATACATTTCACTCTTATTAATAATAAAACGCGGTTTGCATGGATTAATTTAACCCTTACTCTTGAAATTGTATATGTTATTACACTATGACATATAAAATTAAGAAAAAATTTTAGAAAAATACAATTAATGGGAATGTGTTAAATGAAAAAATTGTATATGTATCAGGCGAATTCCTTGTCGACGTCGTCATCACTTTTGTAATTTCCTTCAATTTTTCGGTTGGCATGCATCCACAAGTAACATGCTAGCCACTCCCGAAATAGCCTCATCCGTCCACCTATTACCCAATAATTGACGTCCCTCCCTTCTATTAAGCATTCAGCAAATTTTATGGTAAACACTCCACAGTCACCCCTGTTGAACAAATGACAGATAGTTAATTTTCACTTCAACTTTTGAATGCAGTATACAAGGGAGAAATGGTGTTTTTCTTGCACTCACCCATTGGATTGTTGAGGGATGTCTTTCATTATGTTGATTGGTAATGGGTTAGTTCCAGCAGGTTCTCTTGGTTTGAATTGATACAAATCTAAGCGTTCAGCCAGCAATGGAATGAATATTGATAAACATTCCATGCCTGCTCGGACCTTGACATTGTGACCGCCTTCATGCTGCAGAGAGTCGTACACGTCAATGGTCCAGCTTGTCAGATCGAGCTTCGCTAATACCCAATGTTTAAGGTCACCAAATGCACCGGTATTAGCACAGTCATCACGTCAAACCATGATGCCCCACTCTGGACATTAACGCCAAGCATTATCTTGAGTAAAGGCTCACAGGTTCCCCAATCGAACTTCTCGGGTGCACTCTGGTGTAGACGCCACAACGATCGAACCTTTGTACAAAAATAAGTGTCAACCGTTGTCACCCTCCGTTGCTCCAATTCGGGGAACTGCCTGATCTTCTTTCTCAAGTAATAAAAGGCGACATCAACGTGCTACATTAACATAACCAGTCGGTTAAAAGATACTGTACAATATTCGAGCTCGCAAACATATAATAATTTCGATTAATGGTTGATAGCAGACTGCCGAATTTTAAAAAATGTCATGTACTTACTTCGTCCCATAGCCAAATCGGGGAGGTAGCTAATTCATAGTACCAGGTTTTTCTTCCTACCTCCATGCACCCGAAGTCATGGGGTTTGTCAAGTTTCTCATGCTTGGCACTGTAACGTGGAGGCCGTTTACTGAACATCAAGCATACATATTCGACAAACACATCAGTGCAATTCCAATTAACATCCTAAAAACAGACAATGTTAAGTTAATCTACATTACCCTTGAGGTATCTTCTTCAACAATCCTTGTTTTAACCACTCCCTGAACTCTTCTAACCTCTGTTCAGGAGGTTCATCTGCGAGACCTGCTGGGAGGGCATAATTCGTGTCGGCCGGTTTATTCGAAGGGGATCCATCGTCAGTCTTACGACTCGATGGCCGTTGGCCAAGCCTTGATAGTCTGGCCCTCTTCTTCTTGGGGATCTACAAATAACAAATTTGAAACGAGTTAATCTAATTGACTCTTCCATTATTGGCAAACTTTTAATTCTCAGCTATGCGTCACAACCACGTCCGTCAACATATCCTCTCTGGATTGCTCGTCAATCATGACAAGATCATGTGATTGCTTGTGGTCCTCCCTCTCTGGCCCCTCTTTCCCGACCCGTGACACTTCAGTCATTGCCCCTCCCTCGCGCCAACGACTCGCGAATCCTCAACACTCGTCTCGGCTGCCTGTTCCTGTACATTGAATTTTCTTAAAATGTCAAACAAAATTGTATGGGAACCACACCAATCAGGTATATTCATGTATAATTCTACCTTTGTTATCTTCTCCTCGGCATCTGCATTCCAATCGATCCCCTTATCGGCAGTAAGGAACTCCATTGCTGCCTGCAGCCCTATATCCGCATAGACATCGAGCTCAGGGGAAGGAGTCTTAAAATCTTCCGACGCCTTCCGCTTAACATTAAGAACATCGCTGCTCTCGACTTTCGGGACATGCTGTGCCTGACCGAACTTCTCGGCAGCATTCTTCGCCTTCAACAATTTCAGCACCCTTCTCAACAGTTTTTTCGAGCGGGTTTGTTCCTTTTGTATATCCTCTATCTTCTTATTCAAATTATTAACATGTCCTCGGATCTCATTCTGGAACTCCACCCACGCGGTATTGATATCCGGGGTCCGCCGGGGGACTGACGACTTGGGAGCTGGTAATTGTGGCAGGCCAGTCGGTCTATTCAAGAAAAGGCGAGCAACATTCCCGTTCTTCAACTCCTCCTCGGTTGGCATCAACTGAAAAGATATTGGCTGCACACAGGGCGTAAAATTACTATCCTTATACTGAATGTATTATTATTATTTTATTATAATAACCCATAACGAGTCAGTGAATCTTATTATGGTATGACCGTGTTGGTCATAACGATTTTGACCAGACGGTCATAACGGTTGTGACCTGTCTTAGTCAGTACGTTTATGACCAACACGGTCACAATGGTTTTGACCGCCCGGTCATAATGGCTATGACTAGCACTTGTTATGGTATCGGAATGTGAATTACCTGTGATTCGCCAACCTCCATGAACGCCCGCTGAACGTCATCAAATTTCACTGTCTCCGCAGTGGTCCAGGACGCCATACGCGGAACGGCCTGTGAGTAGTTGGTTGTAAACTTGGAAGCCATCGTTGGAAGTGTCTCATATGCCCATACGAGTATGGCATGTGGGAACCCAGGAATGCTGTAATGAACTGTGCTAACTTGTTTTTTTTGTCGTCTCTTCGAAGAAATCCTATTCTCCACTGTAGCACATATTGCAGCACGGGTTGCCTCCCATGATAGCACACCCCAAGGAAAATCGTTGAAGGCATCCAAGTTGTCTGCCAAACCGAAATATTTGGGATCTATTTTCACCGTTATAGCATTTGACAAAGGGATCGAGAAAATAATGTACAAAAGGCTAAGTTTTACGGCATCTTCGTCGTTGTCAAACTTAGCATTGGACAGTTGTAGTTCCAAATTTTCCCTCGATACGCCCTTAACCGTCGAAAAATATCTTGCCATTAATCTGCTCTCGACGACCGGTAGATGCGTAGACCCTGCACATTTTTGTCCGGTAATTAGGCAGAACTCCATTATGGAGAATCTGGCCATTTCGTCTCCAATCTCGAACCACAGTGCGTCACCCATCGTTGTGTGGTTTGTAAGACGCATAACAATGTTGTGGAATAACTGGCCAGCCCAACCTAGAGACTCTAGATGTAAGAAAGGTTGTACACATGGCTGGTCTTTGACGGAGGCCAACTGTCGTGGAGATAACCACAGGCTCAGTTTCTTCCATGTCTCGTTAATGTTTATGAAAGTATTGATTTTGGCCCGTGTTATCTCAGAGTCTGGTACGAGTCGGATATATTGCCCCTGTGTGAATGGATAAAAAAAAAATTAAAACAAAATTTTTGATGAGTCGGTATTTAGCACCATGGACGTGCCGCAAACTATTTTTTGACTAAATCAAACATCGATCAAAGATTTTACCTCTTCCTCTTTCGATATCTTGGATGGAGTTATACTCGTTTCGTGTACATCCATTTCTCCCTTGTTTCTCTCAATATCTGTAATTGTCACCATTCTACGGATATGGAATCGGCGGTTTACGGCTATAATATCTCTGTTTACGGCTATAGTAGGTGGTTGACGACGGTTATGCAGGAGACGTCTGGTCGAAAACGATACGATTTCTTCTTTCTCTCTCTAGAACCGGTGTTTCCCTCTCTAACAACTGTAAAAGCTTTTTTAAAAATTTTAACCCAATAGCGGCATAGGGTGACTAACTATTACGCGTGGAGGAGATGAGGGCAAATTCGGTATTTTGTCACTCAGAGTCGTACAAAAGACTGTTGGTATTCCATATCATATCGGTCATAATGGTTGTGACCGCCCGGTCACAACCATTATGACCATGGTAAAAGCGTTATACACAAAGCTTCTCACTATAGTCATAACCATAGTTACTGACGTGTCACAACGAAGTTGACCGCCTTCTTCGCTACGGTTCCCAAAAGTTACTGAATTTTCCCTGCAGGCATTTAATGCCTCGGTTATCGTGTAACTTTAACACTAATAATAATATAATAATAATATTCGAAGGTTTAAAATTATATTTTATTAATATAATATTAAATTGTTTAATTTTAAACATTATCTTGCGTCAGGACTTTGGTCGCAATGGTTGTGACTGCCCGGTCAAAACTATTGTGACCAGGGTAAAGGCTCCTGTTACACGGTAATTCACCCCAGTCATAACCATTGTTACCAGAGTGTCACAACGTAATTGACCGCCTTATTCGCTACGGTTCCCTAGGTTAATCTAATGATGTTGTTTCCCCTGCAGGCATTTAATGCCTCGGTTATCGTGTAACTTTAACACTAATAATAATATAATAATAATATTCGAAGATTTAAATTTATATTTTATTAATATAATATTAAATTGTTTAATTTTAAACATTATCTTGCGTCAGGACTTTGGTCACAATGGTTGTGACCGCCCGGTCACAACTATTGTGACCATGGTAAAGGCTCCTGTTCCACAAAGCTTCTCACTCTAGTGATAACCATAGCTACTGACGTGTCTCAACAAGCATCACCGCCTTCTTCGATACGTTTCCCAAAAGTTACTGACTTTATTTACTAAGCACACATTTAATGCCTCGGTTAGCGTGTAAAGTTAACACTAATAATAATATAATAGTAATATCGGAATCATTAAAAGGTTATTATAATCTTTTAATTTTTTTTTACAAACAGATAACGAGTCAGGACTTCGGTCACAATGGTTTTGACCGCCCGGTCACAACCATTGTGACCAGGGGAAATAATAATAAAATTGACAAAAATTTTATGTTCATTAATCTATATATGTTTTATAAACCACATTGACAAAGGACCTCGGTCATAACGGGTTTGACCACCCGGTCACAACCATTGGGCCCACGGTAAAATAAGCTTTAGATAGGGGCTAACAATAGTCATAACGATATTGACCAGGCGGTCACAACGAAGTTGACCCCATTTTTAAGGCCCAGCCCCAAAAGTTGATGGCGGGATATACAAATATGAATATACTGCCTCGGTTGGCGTGAAAAGTTAAAACTAATAATATTATATTAATAATAATATAATGATTAACAATGTAATTACGTGGAAATCTTTCGGTTAATCTTTTTTTTTTTTTTTTTTTTACAGGGCATTCAATAACCACTGAGTTCGGTCACAATGGTTGTGACCGGATGGTCACAACCATTGTGACCATTGAAAAAATAGTATTACACAGATAACGTCCCCTCGTCACAAGGACGGAGTTGGCTTTGTTCGACGGGGCCTTAAGGGTACTGAATTCGTACACGTTTGTCGGTTGTGTCCATAGCCATTACATCTACCACAACGAACGGAGTCAGGATCTTCACCTTGGGACAAAATCCTTCGAACTCGTGGCCTTCCGGGACCACACTTCGTTTTGGGAGGATTGACGATTTGCGACCGGATTGATTCAGGCACATCCCAGCCATCAGAGCTGCCAATAGGATGGACTACAGATGAATAACAACCATAAAGATAATCTTTCGTGTAGTATGCCGAGCAATAATTGTATGGATCTATCCGTCGGTGGTTACACACGGCCATGGCATGCGGGCAGGGAATTTGATCTACCTGAAATCGTCTACACGTACATGTCTTTTGGCTCATATCAACGATCCATATTTGGCCAGCATTGTTGGTGACAGCGTACTCAAACTGATCGGCTGGCCGCGGCTGTAAGAAGTGGAAATTTAACGAATTTAGTCAAGTTGGATTAAGGGAAAATCCGCATATACCATATACGTGGTGGCAGTTGGCATGATAACGTACCGTTACTTTTAGGCCTATTGAGAAGTTGGTGTGAAGCATCTTCTCAGCCTTTGGAGCAAGTTTCGAAGTCAATTTTAGGGCCTCCTCACGCCTGTTGACAAACCATCTTTGTTGTAGTTCCCTCAACCATTCCATTAAGAATCCAACTGGCATTAACCTGGCTTTCCGATCAACATTATTAAATGACTCCGCGATGTTGGTTGTCATGATTGCATACCGACGGCCGTTGAAATATGCTCGCGACCACTTTTTCGGATCGGCCTGCATGAGGTATCGGTGCATGTCGGGGTTACGAGTACGGATTGATTCCATATGACGATGGTGCTCACTTAAAAGATACGACCTCGATGCACCATCAAAATATGTCTTCAAAGGGCCTTTGAAATCCTTGTACTTGGTCTTCAGGTTTGCAGCCAAGTGTTGGACGCATATCCCGAAGGCAGCCTCCGGATACACGAGTTTGGCTGCATACTCGATACCCTTATGCCTATCAGCCACAATTACAAGAGAATCTCTAGGCCCGATTGAATCTCGGAGCTTCTCGAAGAACCATGTCCATGAGTCGTTGCTTTCGGACTGAACGATACCAAATGCAAGTGGAAATATGCAGCCATTTGCGTCGTGACCGCAAGCTGCAAGAAGCACCCCTCCAAATTTGGCCTTTAATGCGGATCCATCAACCACTATTACTGGCCGACAATAAGGCCAACCGTGCTTCGAAGCAGCTACGCACATGTAGAGACACTCTAAGCAATTTGATGAGTCGGTCTCGATGTCAATGTCGGAACCAGGATTTTTCCTCTTAACCATTTCAGCCCACGAGGGAAGAACTGTAATGTAATCAAGTTTACTTAACAGTTATTAAAGCCTATTATAAGACTTATAATGTCGGTGATAAACGTATTATAAGATAGAGTAGAGGGAAGTGCATTACCATTGTATGAATCTGAATCATTGCCCCTCAAGCTGGTTAGTGCTGCTTCCTTGCCTCGCCATGCTCGGAGATAATTGAAAGAGACTCCAAATTCGGCCTGCATGTCTCGCATGATTTCTCGAGGTCTATATGAGGTATTAGTCGGATCCAAGTATTTTGCCTTGACACACTCCCCAATCATCCAACTCTTGGCTTGACGATGATGCCCTTGAACAATTTCGATTGAACAGTTATGGACGTCGTCGAACCGCTTCACGACAAACATTTCACTACCTCGCATCCTGGTCGCACGCAATTGCCATGGACATTGTTGGATATCTATACATATAACGTGTAACAGAGTAGCGGTCGACCTCTTCACTCTGAATTGATAGTGTTTACTCATGGCATCGTGATGAAGATGGTATTGCAACAACTTTTTGTTAAGAAAAATACAGTTTCTGCAAATTGCGACAGGTGTATAATCAGCAACAACTACTGAGCCAGATAACCTGTCAGGGCTTGGTACAGTATCGGATTGAGATGTTAAGTTATTGGCAAAAGAATGTTCTCCAATGCTGACGTCGACACTATTCTCGTTTGATTTACGAGCATCACCCCCAACATTCAATTCGTCAACATGAGGTGGAAGTTGAGGGCAACGAGTAATAGGAGTTGAAATTCTCAGATTTCTCTCATCAGCAATTTGCATGGCCTCATCACTCTTGCACCCACTCTGGAGAATTGGTCGTCTATGTGGTTGCTTTCACCCAGCTCCGGTGGCGTGACGTCAGCCGCAGTATCATCCAAAACGTCGACGGTAATAGGAAATTTACTAAGCACATGAACATCCTTCTTCTTCAATTGTATATAGAATTTAACGTCATCATCACACTGTATCCTGACAAGAGGCATACTAGGGTGAACACCGTATCGCATGACTATAGTATTGGTTGGGACCCTCATACCGATTGCCCGTCTGACCAACTCAATAAGACCTCCGTATGTTGCCGTCTCGGGCACCAATATTCCCTTCATTTCTCCACCGATGTAACTCAATGTGCCGTCCCATCGACCATTATACTTGATGAAAACACAAACGTCCTCCATTTACTGTAAAACTACAAACAATTTTCCTGTCAAAGGGTTAAATACAAATTTCAAAAATGAGGAACAGTTACCAAGCAAGGTAGGATGGCTTATGTCGTAGATCTGGTCCACGGAAA
>CM046372.1:15058695-15159766 GCA_025413025.1 Ficus hispida
CGTAACGTAAGCAGCGGAAATTTTTTTTTTTTTTATAATGCGGATACGTGAAATGTATAACATATGTAAGTATGTTTGCATACGATTTAATTTACATAATAAAAATCAAAACGCGAAGCGGTTATCATCCCCACATTCCACAGCTCGCCCTGCCTCGCTCGCCACCTTGCACCATCAGTTGCCAGTAGGTTTGCTTACCTACAGCATAGACGTAAGTCACGTGAGCTTTCGCTCAGCAAGTACAACATACATATCCGCGACAATTAAACATAAACATAACTCATCATACATAACTTTTCATAGCATACACATCATACTTAACTCATACATAACATACATATCATGTCACATCATCGCATAATATATGCATGAACCAATTATGCTCTTATTATGCCATCGTATTCATTCTTAACTTATCTTACTTATGGGCCCCTTATCATAAGTGTACGTACCGGGCGCGCTCTATGGACTTACTCTTGCCATAGCTCAACCCGACCTGACGCGGGTCGGTACGACACAGGCAAGCTTGCTTGCCATCATACTTACTTTTCATGAACTCATACTTGTTCTTATTAGTGAACATGCTTTGTGATGTCACTATTCATAACTCATGCTCATATCTTAACATCATGTCATAATCTCATGCTTATGAACTTAACATAGTCATATCGTAAACATAACATCATTTCATCGTAAATATCAAACATACTTGGCAAGTATACAACAAAAGCCTATGCTGTAGGCGGAGTTGTACTTACCTTTAGTACTATGTCCCGAGGTATGTTGATCCAATTCAGGATGCCTCAGCAGGCTATCTCCTGCTACATCAGAGGACACAGAGTAAGAATTTAGTTCTTACGGAATGTTGGTAATCAAACCAACATTCATGCCTAGTCATAGTTATATGTTTCCCCCTTTTTTTTAAACAAACCCGGATACTTCCTCTGTATCGCGGATACCCCTAAGGTTTAGGGTTTACTACACTTAACGTGTACTTTGATTGGTTACACCAAGTAACCTTGGCTAAACAGCCATCTTTAGTAGTGTTGGACTACTGTTTTTAAATCTTGGGCCTATGCCTTCTAATAAACAACTCAAAGGGTTATTTCCGATAACCTGAGTTTTTAGGCCCGACTAGTCATTTTTACTATTATATTGGGTTACATTGGATAACCCTTGGGCTTAGGGCCCAAACCAATAACGCGGAACCTTTTCCGATTATGGTTCATTTAAACGTGCTTAAAAAAACTCTTCCTTTTCTTTGGAAAAACTTAGGGTTTTAAGAGCATTTGTTAAAAAACGTAGAACGGGTCTTTGTAAAAATTATTAAAAGCAGAAACTGCCTTTGGAACAGTTTTTCACTGAGAATTAGTCAGTGGATATGCAGAAACGTCCTTTTCCTGCACTGTTTTAAACATTCCTGTGCAGGAATTTCTTGTTCACTGCACAGTTTTGAAATCCAATTTTCTATTTAAAAATCGAAGTAGAATTTGAAAAAGTTTTCTTCATGAAAGTTTTAAAGCATTAAAAATCCTAAAACTTTCGTTTTGAACTCGAGACCCAAATCGGTCTCTAACCCGTTCGTTTGCCCTGTTAAACTCACCTGGCCGTGCTTAGGGTCTGGGCATGGTCAGGCTCGGTTTTTCTTAAAAACAAAGGCCATTGGAGCCTTATTTTTAAAAACTGTCCACGCTGTCCCACAGTAAAAACCCTACTCTACAACTTTTGTGTTTTACGTTTTTCCAAAATCAGCCTCTAAGGGCCTCAAATTTCGGTTTCCAGAAAACTGGGCAGATCTAACCCGAATTGGCAGTTTTCGGTATTTTCTTGGTTTCTCGTCCTAATTCGTGCACACTACCTCAACCGAACTCAGCGGGAGCCTAGAATCAACATTCAGCGTTTTTCTAACGTCCCAATTTAACTTGCATGCAATTTAAACCCGTCCATGCAAGTCAATCACAAAATGGCAGCTTATAGGTTTTAGGGTTTGCATGGTTTTGGCTAATCATCAAACCATTTGTATGCATGATCATTCTAGCATCCTAACTAAATTTTTACAGCAAGCATAATCAGATTTTGGGGAACATATAACTTACTAAACTTTCTATCATGCAACCCTAATCATTAACAATCATAAACATAATCAAAACATTGCCTAAACTACTAAATCAACCACCCTTAATACCTAATCAAGCACACTTAAAAATCTGACCTAAATCAGAAAATTAAATTGAGCTTATGCTCATTACAAAATAGCTTGTAATACATTTAAATCTCCAATTTAGAACTTGAATTTAGAGATTTAAGTGCCAAACGAATTTTACCTTAATCCGAGTGGAAATGGGTTTGGTTGGCTCGATCTTTCTCCCTTCCTTTCTCCTTGGTGCAGCCGGCCCTAGCTCCACCTAATGAGCTTGAAATTTTCCAGCCTCCTAGTGCATGCACCAACCAAGTTTCCAGCCAAGTTTCACAGCAATCAGCCACTTCCTCGCTAGTTTTCCACCTCAAAATTTCGCCCCCCTTGCAGCAGCCACACAACCGGCCACTATGGCTAGTTTGGCTCCAAAATTTTTTTTCAGCTTTCTAGCTTGATTCCTAGTGCAAACCGAACCCTCCTAGGACTAAATTCTTGGTTCCCCAAACTTTTTCTTTCTCTTTGGCAGCTCCTAATATGGTCGGATTTTGTGCTGAAATTTGGCCAAAGTTTGCCTAAATTTTCACATTTTTGTGAATAGAATGCACTCCTATTTATAGGCAAATTTGAACTTTTCAAAATTGCAAAATAGTCCCTCAAAGTTAGCCAATTTGCACAAAAAGGGGTGAGGTGGCCGGCCATTCCAAGTCTAGAACCAACTAATTCTTTCCAAAATTTTCATTAAATCAAATTAATGATGTCATAATTAAAAAGCTATGTGACATCATTAAACCCTTGTTTGGCCTCATTCTTGATTAAACAGTATACTTTAATACCAAACAGATATGGTTGGTACTGTGGTCTTTGATTCACAGTACCAATTAATAAAATACAGTCCAAAATTTATCTGTCTAATAATAGGCCATACGAAGAATTGTCTTTTCGTTTCTAGCCTTTTGGCTTTTAATTTCCTATTTAGTGTGCTTGATTTTTCTATGGTGGTTTTGAATCTAACTCAAACCATTTTATCTGAAAAATGGGTTTTCCGCAGTATACTTCCTATACTGCTTACCATTCTTTGATATCGTCAAAGAATTGATCTTTCTAGCAAATTTTTGGCTTTATTAGGTCAAATGTTGCTTATCCTGGCAACATGAACTTATTTGGTCAACTTGACGATTTTCGGTCAAACGTTGACTTTCGGGTCAACTTTGACTTTCGGGTCAAACTTTGACTTTCGTAAAAATCATGGCGTTTTCATACCTTTTTCCTCAAAAGGTCGTATGCTTAATTAAGCAATCATTTTTGAGTCTTTTACAAACATAAAAACTCATAATTCTGAATAAAAACCCTAAACCGGGCTTTTCATAAATACCTTCATGGTACAGTTTAAATTTCTATACAAGAAATTGTGACGTTGTAAAATTCTAGTTCTTACAATCTACCCCCCTTAAAAATTTTCGTCCTCGAAAATTAGAACAAATCAGGGTAGTTCTTTCTCATCTCATCTTCCAACTCCCAGGTTGCTTCTTCAACCATGTGGTTCCGCCACAATATTTTAACCATGGGAATGGTTTTGTTCCTTAAGACCTTCTCTTCCCGATCCAGAACTCGAACTGGCTTTTCTTCATAGGTTAAGTCCGTATGAACCTCCACTGGTTCCTGACTAAGCACATGGGAAGGGTCTGACACATACTTCTTGAGCATCGACACATGGAAAACATTATGCATCGAAGCTAACTCAGGCGGTAGGGCAAGCTTATAGGCGACTTTTCCAATTCGTTCGAGAATCTCAAATGGTCCTGTATACCTCGGACTAAGCTTTCCCTTTTTACCAAATCGCATCACTCCTTTCATAGGAGTGATCTTGATGAACACCGCATCTCCCTCCTGAAATTCCAAGGGCCTCCTACGTTTATCGGCATAACTTTTCTGTCTGCTAAAAGCTATGTCGAGCCTCTGCTTGATCATCTGAATATCCTCAGAGGTCTTCTTGATGAAGTCTGTGGTGTGCAGCTGCTTCTGCCCCACTTCCTGCCAGTGAATAGGCGATCGACATTTTCTTCCATACAATGCTTCAAATGGAGCCATACCAATCGAAGCATGATAACTGTTGTTGTAGGAGAATTCGATCAATGGTAGCTTCTGATCCCAGTTTCCTTTGAAATCCAGCACACATGATCTGAGCATATCTTCCAGTGTCTGGATGGTCCGTTTCGATTGACCGTCAGTTTGGGGGTGAAATGCCGTACTGAACTTCAATTTTGACCCCATAGCATTGTGAACACTAGTCCAAAATCGAGAAGTGAAGCGTCCATCACGGTCCGAAATGATCGATTTTGGTACTCCATGAAATCTGACGATCTGGGATACATAGATTTCAGCCAATTTCTCCACTGAGAAGGTGACCTTAATCGCAATAAAGTGGGCTGATTTGGTTAATCTATCCACAATAACCCAAATCGAGTCATTCCCACTTGAAGTTCTGGGTAGCCCTACTACGAAATCCATAGTAATTTGCTCCCATTTCCATTCAGGAAGCTCTATCTTCTGTAGCTCTCCACCTGGATGTCGATGTTCAGCCTTAACTTTCTGACAAGTTAGGCATTTCGATACATATTCTGCTACCTCATTCTTCATATTGGGCCACCAATAACTCAGTCGAAGGTCTTTATACATCTTGGAAGCTCCTGGATGTACTGAATACGGCGTCTTGTGTGCTTCTGACAAGATCTGGTCCTTAAGAAATTCAAAGTTAGGAACACAAATCCTTCATTTGAAGTACATAGCACCATCTTCGGAGACTCTAAACTCCTTGTTTTTCTCATCAAAGAGTTGTGCTTTCAGCAAAGAAGAATCTTTCCTTTGATGTGACTTGATGGTTTCCATAAGATTGGACTGGAGGGATAGAACAGACAATCTTCCCGTTATCAATTCCAAATTGAACTCGGAAATCTCCTTTTGTAGTGGTCTAGGAAACATTCCAATAGACATCAGCATGCCTACGGATTTTCTGCTTAAGGCATCTGCTACCTTGTTCGCCTTTCCAGGATGGTAAAGGATCTCACAATCATAATCCTTCACAAGTTCCAGCCATCTACGTTGTCTCATGTTGAGCTCCTTCTGAGTGAAAATATACTTGAGGCTCTGGTGATCGGTGTAGATTTCACACTTGTTCCCGTACAAGTAGTGTCTCCAGATCTTAAGTGCGAAAACTACTGCCGCGAGCTCCAAGTCATGCATGGGATAATTCCTTTCGTGAATCTTCAGCTGTCGGGATGCGTAAGCAACTACCTTCCCATTCTGCATCAAGACGGCTCCTAATCCATTTTTAGAAGCGTCACTATAGATCACGAAATTTCCTGCATCTACATCAGGAATTATCAACACAGGTGCACTTGTCAATCTCCTCTTGAGCTCTTGAAAATTCTCCTCACATTTCTGAGTCCATTCAAATTTCTTTTCTTTACGGGTAAGAGCGGTGAGGGGTGTAGCGATCTTGGAAAATCCCTCGACGAACCGTCGGTAGTAGCCAGCTAATCCAAGGAAACTCCTTATTTCCGTAACATTCTTGGGTGCTGGCCACGCACTAACCGCCTCAATCTTAGCAGGGTCCACTGAAATTCCTTCTTTTGATACTACATGACCCAAAAAGTGAACTTTTTCCAGCCAAAATTCACATTTTGTAAATTTGGCATACAGCTGGTTTCGTCTAAGCGTCTCCATCACCAATCTAAGGTGACGCTCATGCTCTTCTTTGGACCTTGAGTAAATTAAAATGTCGTCAATAAAAACAATGACGAACTTATCCAGGTACTCTTTGAATACTCGGTTCATGAGGTCCATGAATGCGGCTGGGGCATTGGTTAGCCCAAATGGCATAACCAAAAACTCATAGTGCCCGTAACGTGTTCGAAAAGCCGTCTTGGAGATATCTGACTCCTTGATCCTGAGCTGATGGTAGCCTGATCGTAGATCGACTTTCGAGAATACTACCGCTCCCCTAAGTTGATCAAAAAGATCGTCAATCCTCGGAAGGGGGTACTTATTCTTGATCGTAATCTTGTTAAGCTCACGGTAGTCTATACACATTCGTAGTGATCCATCCTTCTTCTTTACGAACAACACTGGTGCTCCCCATGGGGAGTAACTTTGTCGGATGAATCCCTTGTCTAGCAATTCTTGTAACTGCACTTGTAGTTCCCTAAGCTCAGCAGGTGCCATACGATAAGGCGCTTTCGATATCGGTGCAGCTCCAGGCAGCAATTCGATTTCGAACGAAATCTCGCGTTCCGGCGGAAGTCCTGGTAAATCTTTCGGAAAGATATCCACATATTCCTTTATGATGGGAACATCTTCCGGTGCCAATTCCACTTCACAATCTTTATCCACCATGTTAGCTAAATATCCTTGGCAGCCATTAGCTAACATTTTCCAAGCCTTCATCGCTGAAACCAGTTTAGTTGCTGAGTTCCGGGATTGTCCGTAGAAATTGAACTCCTCCTTTCCGTATGGATTGAATGTTACACAGCGCTTTCGGCAGTCGATCCTGGCGTCGTATTTACCTAAGAAATCCATTCCTAAGATCACATCGAAATCCTGTAACTTGATCGCGATGAGATCTACAAGCAATTCTCGGCCACAGATAGCTACGGAAGCATTTCGTATCCAAGAATTGGACCACAAAATCTCTCCGGACGGCAAAGAGGTTTTGAAGGGCTGATCTAAACTATTCACACCTCTTCCTAACTTCTGGGCGAACTCCAGGGATACAAATGAGTGAGTAGCTCCAGAATCAAACAAGGCGATAGCATCATAAGTGGCGATAGAGATCTGACCTGTCACCACATGTGAAGTCCCAGCTTCAGCATCACCTCTGGTGTAAGCATATATCCTGGCTTGAGGTTCAGGAGCCTCTAATCTGCCTTGGGTGATTGAGGGTCCTTCAAGCCTAGTTTGGACAGCATGCAACTGGCTGTTGGTGTTCCGACTCGGGTACTGAGGGTTCTGGCCTTGGTTATTCAGATGGCAGTTCTTCGCATAATGCCCCTCCTTGCCACACAGGAAACAGGCATTCGACCCCATTCTACAAACTCCCGGGTGTTTCTAAGTTTTGGCGGGGCTGCGTCGGCTTTGCCACGGCTTTTTCATCCCTCTTTGCTCTGAAGATCTGAGCCCTTGCTTCTTTATCCTGGTTAATCCAGTATTCGGCCCTTATAGCACGACTCACGCAGTCGGATACCAGGGTAGGTGGGCTACTGCCAGCGCTAACTTGCTTGGCGATATCTGTCCGGAACATCTTCATCATTCTTCTAACTTTTTCTGTTTCATTGGGGACCAGTTCCGGACACAACCGGGCCAACTGTTCAAACTTCTTGACAGCCTCCATTACCGTCATTGATCCCTGTTTCAAACTGGCGAACTCATCCTGTTGGGCTGCCAGAATTTCCCTATTGTAGTACATGGTGCGGAATTCTGCCACAAAATCTTGCCAGCTCATGGCGGTAACATCTTGCCGCATCTGTACCGTCATCCACCAGTGTCTGGCGTCCTTCTTAAGTGCAAAGGAAGCACAGAGAACCTTTTCCTGTTCTGATAATCTCATGAAATCCAAAATGACCTGGATATCAATCAGCCAATTATCTGCTGCAATCGGGTCCATCTGTCCTTCAAATTCAGGCGCCTTCATTCGCCTGAATCTCTCGTATAGTAGATCTTCCCGCACTGGTAGATTCACTGGAACTCCAGCCGGTGCTAAAGGAACCTCAACGTTCCGTGGAATCTCTTGTTGCACCTCCGGTTGAACTTCTGGCACGGGAGGTACTCTATTCTGTTGAAAAGGAACCTCTTCAGCTTGAGGTCTCTGGTTCATCTGAATTAACTGTTCTCGCAATCTATTTGTTTCTTGCTGCTGCTCCAGCAGCTGCCGTTGCAAATTTGCTACTATAGTTGCGAGATCGGCTCTGGCGGATTTTCAGGCACTGCTCGTCGTGGACGAACCATTATCTATCTCCTATTAAGACATAAGAAAAGATATTATCATACTGGAAATATCCCTTCTTTCATACATTTATCGTCATACATAACATAATTCTTCATATCATAACTTATTCATCGTATCATGGCACATAACAACTCGTAACATGCCTTTCATCATCGTATCATAATATTTCATAACTGAACTTCCTTTTTGTATTCTTACAAAAAGTACATTATATTCACAATTTCGTAATTACATTTTGATACGATTTCTGTACATATAGGGCCAAAATTTCGGATGGAAGTGTCTAACACTTTCTCATCATACATCAGTACAAGCCTATCATCCAAAAATATAAGCTAGTACATATCAGTCAAAATAAAAGCAAAATACATACACATGATTAGCCTAATCTACAGGCTCGATCGAAACTACGGAGGATGCATCGGAGTCTGAGTCATCATCTCCGTCATGCAATGGGATCTCCTCGGGGTCCTCATCAAAATCCTCCTCTAGCCAGTCCTCAGGCTCAAACTCTGGCCCTGGCTCCATATCATCCTCATCATCGCTCGATATGTCGATGATTGGGGGGTCCTCTGGCTGAACCTCTGGAAGGACTATGAGGTCATCCGGCTCCAAATCATCGGCTGCCATATCAGCCTCGGCCTCCTGGGGAGGCACTGCCTGTACTGGCTCGGCTGGAATCGGGTCCTCAGGAAAAACTGGACCAGGCCCGAAAAATGGCTCTCCCATCCCAGCGTCGTCGACTGGAGCCTGCTGATCATCCGCAACTCCAGCGGCCTGCATGGCGTGCACTACAGCCTCTGCCTCTAAGATATCAGCTATCAAGTGCTCTACGGTCGAGCCAGGTACCGGCATAGGGACATACTGTAAGATCGGCTGAGGCAGTCCATCACGAAATGTCTGGAGTGCAAACGCCATAGAGTTATCCAAGTCCTGAGGGACATATGGCAACATCTCCTCCTGAAACCGTCGGCAATAATGGCTCATGGACTCTTCTGGGAAGGCATGCCAGACGACTGCGAAACTGAGGTATCGAGAATGATACATCTGTCGATACATCGCCGGGTCACGATGGGGTCCACCTGCCCCCTCATCCGGAATCGGTCCGTATCGTGCAACTAACAATGCACGGAAGTGCGCCCAAGTCCGACTCGGCAAAGATCGCTCCCCAATAGTCATCCACCATAGCCGAACATCCACTGTTAGACATCGGCTCGCTAAGCAGACCTGTAGTCGCTCCTCAATATGGCAAAGATGGAAGATCTGCTCCATGTCGTATAGCCACGCGGCTAACGACACCGTCCGTCTAGTGCCGTCAAAAAGTAGCGGGCGTGACTCGTAAAATGACGCCACCGCACGTCGATCCCCATCTGCTCCAGCGGGATCCATAATGCCAGTCTAACATAACATAATTACATAATCAATAATTACTTATTCATAAAATAAAATTACTTACAATGATGGCAGCGACGGCAGGCATACTGTGAAATTGGGTAGCAGGGAACCGCTCTGATACCAACTCTGTAACGACCCGCCTATCACAGGCCGTTACCATACATACATACATGCATACTTAATTAATAGGCGTAACGTAAGCAGCGGAAATTTTTTTTTTTTTTTTTTTATAATGCGGATACGTGAAATGTATAACATATGTAAGTATGTTTGCATACGATTTAATTTACATAATAAAAATCAAAACGCGAAGCGGTTATCATCCCCACATTCCACAGCTCGCCCTGCCTCGCTCGCCACCTTGCACCATCAGTTGCCAGTAGGTTGCTTACCTACAGCATAGACGTAAGTCACGTGAGCTTTCGCTCAGCAAGTACAACATACATATCCGCGACAATTAAACATAAACATAACTCATCATACATAACTTTTCATCGCATACACATCATACTTAACTCATACATAACATACATATCATGTCACATCATCGCATAATATATGCATGAACCAATTATGCTCTTATTATGCCATCGTATTCATTCTTAACTTATCTTACTTATGGGCCCCTTATCATAAGTGTACGTACCGGGCGCGCTCTATGGACTTACTCTTGCCATAGCTCAACCCGACCTGACGCGGGTCGGTACGACACAGGCAAGCTTGCTTGCCATCATACTTACTTTTCATGAACTCATACTTGTTCTTATTAGTGAACATGCTTTGTGATGTCACTATTCATAACTCATGCTCATATCTTAACATCATGTCATAATCTCATGCTTATGAACTTAACATAGTCTTATCGTAAACATAACATCATTTCATCGTAAATATCAAACATACTTGGCAAGTATACAACAAAAGCCTATGCTGTAGGCGGAGTTGTACTTACCTTTAGTACTATGTCCCGAGGTATGTTGATCTAATTCAGGATGCCTCAGCAGGCTATCTCCTGCTACATCAGAGGACACAGAGTAAGAATTTAGTTCTTACGGAATGTTGGTAATCAAACCAACATTCATGCCTAGTCATAGTTATATGTTTCCCCCTTTTTTTTTTTTAAACAAACCCGGATACTTCCTCTGTATCGCGGATACCCCTAAGGTTTAGGGTTTACTACACTTAACGTGTACTTTGATTGGTTACACCAAGTAACCTTGGCTAAACAGCCATCTTTAGTAGTGTTGGACTACTGTTTTTAAATCTTGGGCCTATGCCTTCTAATAAACAACTCAAAGGGTTATTTCCGATAACCTGAGTTTTTAGGCCCGACTAGTCATTTTTACTATTATATTGGGTTACATTGGATAACCCTTGGGCTTAGGGCCCAAACCAATAACGCGGAACCTTTTCCGATTATGGTTCATTTAAACGTGCTTAAAAAAACTCTTCCTTTTCTTTGGAAAAACTTAGGGTTTTAAGAGCATTTGTTAAAAAACGTAGAACGGGTCTTTGTAAAAATTATTAAAAGCAGAAACTGCCTTTGGAACAGTTTTTCACTGAGAATTAGTCAGTGGATATGCAGAAACGTCCTTTTCCTGCACTGTTTTAAACATTCCTGTGCAGGAATTTCTTGTTCACTGCACAGTTTTGAAATCCAATTTTCTATTTAAAAATCGAAGCAGAATTTGAAAAAGTTTTCTTCATGAAAGTTTTAAAGCATTAAAAATCCTAAAACTTTCGTTTTGAACTCGAGACCCAAATCGGTCTCTAACCCGTTCGTTTGCCCTGTTAAACTCACCTGGCCGTGCTTAGGGTCTGGGCATCGTCAGGCTCGGTTTTTCTTAAAAACAAAGGCCATTGGAGCCTTATTTTTAAAAACTGTCCACGCTGTCCCACAGTAAAAACCCTACTCTACAACTTTTGTGTTTTACGTTTTTCCAAAATCAGCCTCTAAGGGCCTCAAATTTCGGTTTCCAGAAAACTGGGCAGATCTAACCCGAATTGGCAGTTTTCGGTATTTTCTTGGTTTCTCGTCCTAATTCGTGCACACTACCTCAACCGAACTCAGCGGGAGCCTAGAATCAACATTCAGCGTTTTTCTAACGTCCCAATTTAACTTGCATGCAATTTAAACCCGTCCATGCAAGTCAATCACAAAATGGCAGCTTATAGGTTTTAGGGTTTGCATGGTTTTGGCTAATCATCAAACCATTTGTATGCATGATCATTCTAGCATCCTAACTAAATTTTTACAGCAAGCATAATCAGATTTTGGGGAACATATAACTTACTAAACTTTCTATCATGCAACCCTAATCATTAACAATCATAAACATAATCAAAACATTGCCTAAACTACTAAATCAACCACCCTTAATACCTAATCAAGCACACTTAAAAATCTGACCTAAATCAGAAAATTAAATTGAGCTTATGCTCATTACAAAATAGCTTGTAATACATTTAAATCTCCAATTTAGAACTTGAATTTAGAGATTTAAGTGCCAAACGAATTTTACCTTAATCCGAGTGGAAATGGGTTTGGTTGGCTCGATCTTTCTCCCTTCCTTTCTCCTTGGTGCAGCCGGCCCTAGCTCCACCTAATGAGCTTGAAATTTTCCAGCCTCCTAGTGCATGCACCAACCAAGCTTCCAGCCAAGTTTCACAGCAATCAGCCACTTCCTCACTAGTTTTCCACCTCAAAATTTCGCCCCCCTTGCAGCAGCCACACAACCGGCCACTATGGCTAGTTTGGCTCCAAAATTTTTTTTCAGCTTTCTAGCTTGATTCCTAGTGCAAACCGAACCCTCCTAGGACTAAATTCTTGGTTCCCCAAACTTTTTCTTTCTCTTTGGCAGCTCCTAATATGGTCGGATTTTGTGCTGAAATTTGGCCAAAGTTTGCCTAAATTTTCACATTTTTGTGAATAGAATGCACTCCTATTTATAGGCAAATTTGAACTTTTCAAAATTGCAAAATAGTCCCTCAAAGTTAGCCAATTTGCACAAAAAGGGGGTGAGGTGGCCGGCCATTCCAAGTCTAGAACCAACTAATTCTTTCCAAAATTTTCATTAAATCAAATTAATGATGTCATAATTAAAAAGCTATGTGACATCATTAAACCCTTGTTTGGCCTCATTCTTGATTAAACAGTATACTTTAATACCAAACAGATATGGTTGGTACTGTGGTCTTTGATTCACAGTACCAATTAATAAAATACAGTCCAAAATTTATCTGTCTAATAATAGGCCATACGAAGAATTGTCTTTTCGTTTCTAGCCTTTTGGCTTTTAATTTCCTATTTAGTGTGCTTGATTTTTCTATGGTGGTTTTGAATCTAACTCAAACCATTTTATCTGAAAAATGGGTTTTCCGCAGTATACTTCATATACTGCTTACCATTCTTTGATATCGTCAAAGAATTGATCTTTCTAGCAAATTTTTGGCTTTCTTAGGTCAAATGTTGCTTATCCTGGCAACATGAACTTATTTGGTCAACTTGACGATTTTCGGTCAAACGTTGACTTTCGGGTCAACTTTGACTTTCGGGTCAAACTTTGACTTTCGTAAAAATCATGGTGTTTTCATACCTTTTTCCTCAAAAGGTCGTATGCTTAACTAAGCAATCATTTTTGAGTCTTTTACAAACATAAAAACTCATAATTCTGAATAAAAACCCTAAACCGGGCTTTTCATAAATACCTTCATGGTACAGTTTAAATTTCTATACAAGAAATTGTGACGTTGTAAAATTCTAGTTCTTACAACAAACGTTTTTCTCAATATGCATAACATCTAGGCAATGACGAA
This sequence comes from Ficus hispida, assembly GCA_025413025.1. Lineage (NCBI taxonomy): Eukaryota > Viridiplantae > Streptophyta > Magnoliopsida > Rosales > Moraceae > Ficus > Ficus hispida. The sequence goes on from CM046372.1 coordinate 15,072,045, forward strand.
CGTAAAGTGACTTCCAATATGGAAGTTCATAAATGATTGACTTCTTCTTCCAAGTTCCATCGACAACTAGAGCCTTACGTTTTCTTTTTCCCAAAACTACTTTCACATCTTTAACCATCTCAAAATGGCTTCTCCAGAAAAAATCTGAGGAGCAGATCTTTCTTCGATATTACCATTAAAAGCCTTCTTTTGTTTGCTGTATCGATGATTCCTTGGCAAAAATCGCCTGTGACCAAGGTAAATGGTTTTCTTACCATTCTTCAACCGGATAGATGTTGTTTCCTTCATACAAACTGGACATCCTATATAACTCTTTACGGGATAACCAGATACATTGCCAAGTGCAGGAAAGTCATTAATTGACCAAATCAACACTGCCCGTAGATTGAACGTATCTTGACGGTAAGAATCTCTAACTTATAAACCATCTTCCCACAAGTTTTTTAGGTCATCGATTAATGATGTCAAGTATACGTCAATGTCATTTCCCGGTTGTTGAGGGCCTGAGATCAATAATGTCAACATTAAGAACTTCCGCTTCATGCACAATTCCGGAAGGAGATTATAGTTGACAAGCATGACTGGTCAGGTACTGTAATACCCGGATTTTTGATGAACCTATGATTTCCTTTTAGACAAGGAAAATTTCAAGTTTGAATCTTGTATGTCGATATGAAGCTCACGATCTGAGTTAAATATCAGTATATGTTTGAGTTCTCATTGAATTAGCTATGAGACTCAATAAGCAGTTTGCTTAGTCATGCATGAGATCTTTGAGCAAAAAAAGGAAGAAAAATTTTATGATTTCATGTTGATCAAAGTTTGACCGAAAAAGTCAAAGTTGACCGAAAAGTCAAAGGTTGATCAGGAAGGTCAAATAGATGAAGGTGCTGAGATATGGCAAAGCAGTATGAAATTATACTGCGGCAAACCTTCATTACGGATGAATAAGCAAGCATAAGCTATGAGACCACCCTAGAAAAATCAAGCACACCAAGTATGGTATTAAGGGCAAGAAAGGTTCTAAGAAATAAGATAAATTGTTAAGGGCCTTGCAAACCCTGACGTTCTGAGGCTTGCGCGCTTTTGGTACGTACACTAGGGCCCACATGTTAAGCAAGATAATAAGTTCAAGTGCATAAAAAAATACATAACTGATCATAATTGGTTCATGCATAAGTTACACAATGTTGGTTATGTTTTTGTGAGATTATGTTTGTACTTGCTGGGCGAAAGCTCATCAGTATATTCCATACTGTAGGTAAATGCCTGCAGCTTTACTTGGTGGGCCATGGAGACGATGCAGCAAGTGAAGGGCGGTATGGGATACCACTACGCAAGTTTTTCCGCAAATTGTTTAAATTATCAAGTTGTATATATATGTTTTAAGGAATATGTACAATGTTATATATGCAGTGTTTTTAAGTTGTGATTTTAAAATAAAGTTTAAAGAAAAAAAATTATTCTAAAATTTTCTGTAAGGTTAAGTATTTAAGACTAAGTTTTAAGTTAAGCAAGCATGGTAAAGGCCCACGTTTACATAGTTGGCCCTACGTGGACGGCCGGGGCGTTACAGTTGGTATCAGAGCGGTATCCTACCAGCCTACTTCACTCTGCTTCATATCGTTTCTCCAAGTACCCAAGTAAGTTAAGTTATGTTCCTTTTATTAGAATTAGTTAAGATATTGCTTATATAATGAGCATATCTCATCAATGGTCACACGAAGGATGATACCCATGATACTTTTAATTTTATGGGATGCGTTACCGCGATCCTAAAATTTCCATGATGTGTATGTAATGGATAAGGTTACGATGTGATATGAAGAGATCATGATAAGTTATGATGTTTCCAAGATAGGACATGATAAGATATGAAGGAAAGAATGGATATGCAAAATGTGAGGAATAAGGAACTAGAATTAAAAGATGGTTTGCCATTCGTACGAACGAACCAAATGTTTGCAAGAGCCTAATCTTGCAACTGTAATAGTTAAGTTATGATCGTTAGAATAGCAATAAGAAATGAATAAGCTTTAAGATCATATAGCCTATCGCCTCATCTCAGGTATAGTGATAGTAAGGAACTTTTCCTTCTAAGAAATGGATCAATACCATGGAATTTAAGTTTCCTGATTGTGAAACTTTTGCCCCATAAGAGTATTATTAGATACGGGAAAAATTTTGATGATGCCTTAGTTTGGGGGTAGCAAATAGGCAATATGCCAATATGAGTTGGATACTACCAACAACAATTTATTAGGCTATGATAATGATGATGACTATGAGTCTGACAATGAAGTTAATAAGATTGAGATCGATAGCAACAACTTTGAAGTCGACATATAATGATTTGACTAAGGTCGACTATGTACAATCCTTTAAGTAATGAAAATTATGCAATGATGGGAAGTTTTAGATATTCCTTAGAGTTATGATTATGACTTTGTGCTATAAAGGAAATGCTGAAGGCACAAGAGGAATTTCTACTAGCTAACAAGTAGCTAGTTGATTTAAGGATACCTTTCACTGCATCACTCGAACAGTAATATGTTTTCAATAATACTATTTATTATTGTTTTCTATGAAAAGAAGATTCAAATAAGTTATTTTATGTATGGTGATTGATCTTATGCTTATTAGAACCAACTCATGTTATGTCATGTTATGTTATGTTATGGGCCAAAAACCTTGAGGAATAAAGTTCCAAGAAAGGGGCCATCATGAAAAGTAAAGGGCCTAAAACCTTGAGGAACAAAGTTCCAAAAAAGGGGCCATCATGAAAAGAAAAAATGTTCTAATAGCACAAGATTAACATTATACCAGAGGGTCCTCAGCTTCAGCTAAATTGAAAGAAAAATATTTTCAATATGATATATTCGCTGAGCCCTCAATTACAGTTAAAGAAAAGTATCTTAAATATAAGATACAATATACTTTTCAAGTATGGAAAAGCTATATGATATAATATGCTTTTCAAATATGGCAAGTTATATGATATACTTGCTAAGAAATTTATGTAGATAGTTCTTGCGATGCAGTGTGAAAGAATGAAAGTATGGTGATAAGGATATGAAAGTATGCATGAAAGCATGAAAGTATGAGGATAAGAATTATAATGATGAAGAAATAAGATTATGGTTCTATATAAGTGATATGATCCCATTAAGGTATTAAAATGGGAACATGAACAAGTTATTATGGAATTGTGGTGGATTTTTTAGAAAAGCCACCTAGAAGTATGCGAATTTTCGAGGACGAAAATCTTTTAAGGAGGGTAGATTGTAATACCCGGATTTTTGATGAACCTATGATTTCCTTTTAGACAAGGAAAATTTCAAGTTTGAATCTTGTATGTCGATATGAAGCTCACGATCTGAGTTAAATATCAGTATATGTTTGAGTTCTCATTGAATTAGCTATGAGACTCAATAAGCAGTTTGCTTAGTCATGCATGAGATCTTTGAGCAAAAAAGGAAGAAAAATTTTATGATTTCATATTGGTCAAAGTTTGACCGAAAAAGTCAAAGTTGACCGAAAAGTCAAAGGTTGATCAGGAAGGTCAAATAGATGAAGGTGCTGAGATATGGCAAAGCAGTATGAAATTATACTGCGGCAAACCTTCATTACGGACGAATAAGCAAGCATAAGCTATGAGACCACCCTAGAAAAATCAAGCACACCAAGTATGGTATTAAGGGTAAGAAAGGTTCTAAGAAATAAGAAAAATTTTATACAGTTCATTTTTACACAGATAAACTTTGGACTGTAGTACAGTGTAGAATACTGTTATTAGTTAATAACAGTATTGAAAATATCTGTATTAGCATAAAACTGGACTGCATATTAAGTAACAAGCCAAACAAGGCCTTATGATGTCATCACCTTATCTTGGATTTATGACATCATTATTGATTAAAGAAAATTGAAAAAAAAAATCTTTGATGCCACCTAGCACCATATGGCCGGCCACTTGGAGGGCTTTTGTGCAAATATTTTATCCGTAGGGGCCAGTGTAATTTTAAGAAATTGCCTTGATGATGTAAGCAAGGTGACATAAGCATGATGAGGTAAGCAAACTTGGTCTCCAATTAATCTTTAATGGCCGGCCACCTATAAGGATTAATGGGCAAATATTTTGTCCTTTAGGGACTAAAGTGTAAATTTAAGAAAATGTGATACAAGCAAGGTGATGTAAGCAAGGTGATGTAAGCAAGATGATGCAAGCATGAGGTAAGCCAATTACTTGGCCTCCAAGGACTCCTAATGGCCGGCCACATGTAGGGGACTAACTAGCAAATATTTTTTTTTAAGCCCTAATATGCAATTTTGGAAAAAAATATATATATGGTGAAAATTTGTGATTTTCACCTATAAATAGGGCATGAAGGGGGAGGTTTTTGGCAGCCAAAATCATCCCAAAACTCTGCCCAATTTTCTCCAACCTTCCCCTAGAAACCGAAACCAAAGAGGAAAAAATTAGTGGCCGGATTTTGTGAGAAAGAAAAAGTGTTGGAAAAATTTGAAAACCCATTTTTGGCTTAAATGGCCGGTTGTGGGTAAGTAAGAAAAAGCAGAAAAAAAAGTGCTAGGGACTTAGGTGGTGAGTGGCCGGAAGTTTGTAGGATCAACCACCAAGGGACCAAAAAGTTTTGGTGCTCATTGGAGGAGCAAGGCCGGTTATGGGCAACCGAGGGTAGATTCATTTTCTTGAATCTTGAGGTAATCCTCTCCACCCTCTAAAGTTTGGTTCAAGTTTATGTGTATTTCTGGCATTGGATGTAAGAGCATAAGCTCATCCTTTATCTTCCTAGCAAAGCTTAGAGTGCTTGATTATGCTTGATTAGGGTTGGTGGTCTCTAGTTTATGTTTTGATGCATGTTTGCAAATATGCCTACCATATGTTTGTTATATGTCCCCATAGGTTTGAATATGAATGTATGATTATGTGCATGATGGAATGGAACGTTAGAAATGTTGCATGTGTGATTTTAGGCTCCCGCTGTGGTCGGTTGAGGTAGTGTGTACGTTTTAGGACGAGAAACGAATTTAAGAACCAAAACTGCCAGTCTCAGGTCAAGACTGGGCAGCATTCTGGAAATGGTAATTTGAGGCCCTTAGAGGCCGAATTTGAAGAAACTCAAAACTACAAAGTTGTAGATAATGGTTTTTCCTAGAGGGCAACGTGGACTATTTTTCAAAATAAGGCCCAAAATGCCTCGGTTTTTATGAATATCCGAGCCTGACCGTGCCCAGGATTTATGCACGGCCAGGTAAGTTCAACAAAGAATAAGGGCATGTTAAAGTCCGAACTGGGTTTTCCTCAAAACATGAAAGTTGTAGAATTATTTGAGATCTACAACTTTTATGAAGAAAGTTTTATCAAGTTCTGAACATATTTTAAAGTAAAAAATTGGATTCTAAAAACTGTGCAGGAAACAGAAATTCCAGCACAGGATTTTCATAAAAACAGTACATAAGCAGGAAATTCCTGCTCATGCACAGGATTTTCTAAAATAATACAGGAAAACTGTGTTTTTCACCAACCCTAATGTTTTGACTGTGAAAACTGTTCCAATGGCAGTTTTCAGTCCTTAACAAATTTTATAAGTTAAGCAAAGGGTGTTTAGACTAAATTCACCAAATTTTCCGAGACAAAGGAAAATTGGATTTTTAAAGCCAAAGACAAGTAGCAAGACAGTAATGGATGATAACCGGGAAGGATACCCGAGTTATTGGGCTTAACCCCCAAAGCCCAAGTTTGACCCATAAAAGGTTGACTTTGGTTGATCAAGTTTGACCAAGGTTTGTCACCTCAAAGAGTACCTATAATAACCTAATGGATTATGGACCAAGAATGTTAAGACATGGGCCCAAGGTTAGGACGGTAACCTAACCCTACCTGTATGGATGTGGGCTTAGCAATGAGGTTACTTATTGTAACCAAGTAAGATATTTTGTATAGGAGGGGACATATAACTAAGACTATGAACGCATGTTGGTTAGGTCACCAACATTTAACGATTATGATTTATGGTAAGATAAAAGGTGTATAACTTTTATCTTACACCCTGTTTGGAAACAGGAATATGACATGTTATCGTGCCTCGATGGAATGATAGACCAAGAGCGTAGGACGAGAGGTAAGTACAAACCTCACCTACAGTATGGGAAATAGTAAGCTATTTTCAAGTATATAACATGATTACATGTTATGTTATGTTATGCTATGTTATGCTATGTCATGTCAAGTTATGATACGATAAGTCATGTTAAGTCATGTTAAGTTATGATACATCAAGTTATGCCATGTCTAGTTTCATGTGCATCATCATTAATAAAATCACATGTAAAGATTCTTAGTCTTGGAAATATAACAAGACTAAGACTAAACCAAGATAAGTAAGGTGCCGTACCAACCTCCTGTTGATGCAGGAGGATCATGTATGTTACAAGTTCAAGTTTATGATTATCAACCTCTCGTTGATGTGTGAGGGTAAAGTGATAATCAACCTTCCGTTGATGCGTGAAGGGTTATGTTCATGTTTTCCAGAATTGTTAAGGGCCTTGCAAACCCTGACGTTCTGAGGCTTGCGCGCTTTTGGTACGTACACTAGGGGGCCCACATGTTAAGCAAGATAATAAGTTCAAGTGCATAAAAAAATACATAATTGATCATAATTGGTTCATGCATAAGTTACACAATGTTGGTTATGTTTTTGTGAGATTATGTTTGTACTTGCTAGGCGAAAGCTCATCAGTATATTCCATACTGTAGGTAAATGCCTGCAGCTTTACTTGGTGGGCCATGGAGACGATGCAGCAAGTGAAGGGCGGTATGGGATACCACTACGCAAGTTTTTCCGCAAATTGTTTAAATTATCAAGTTGTATATATATGTTTTAAGGAATATATACAATATTATATATGCAGTGTTTTTAAGTTGTGATTTTAAAATAAATTTTATAGAAAAAAAAAATTTATTCTAAAATTTTCTATAAGGTTAAGTATTTAAGACTAAGGTTTAAGTTAAGCAAGCATGGTAACGGCCCACGTTTACATAGTTGGCCCTACGTGGACGGCCAGGGCGTTATAGGTACTATACCGACTACTCATGTTACTATGTGGGTTCATTCCGTCCGTCGACAAACCGAGACGTAAATTCCTTGGTTATGCACTAAAATCTAGATGATTTTCATCAAAGGTCTTCCATTGTGGTGCATCGGCCGGATGCCTAAGTTTGTCATCGTCAACACGTTTATCATGGTGCCAGGTCAGATTCTTAGCATGCTCGACATTACGGAATAAACGACGCAAATATGGAGCTGGTGGAATATACCATAACACCTTAAATGGCACTCCTTTTCTAACATTCGATGGCATCTTGCCCTTCTTCTATCTTGACTCCTTACAAACCGGACAGTCATCTAAATATTCATATTCTTTACGTTAAAGGACACAATCATTTGGACAAGCATGTATCTTTTCATATTCCATTCCTAAAGTGCTCAATGTTTTCTTCGCCGTGTACATACTAGGTGGCACTTTGTTATCCTCTGGAAGAACATCTTTTAGAAATTCTAAAAGAGTCGTGAAACTAGAATTCATCCACCCTCCTGACGCTTTCATATTCTATAATTTAACCAATGCCCCTAATTTTGTATATTTTGTATACCCGACATATAAAGGCATTTCGGCATCATTAATCTGTAACGACCCGCCTTACGTAGGCCGTTATCGTACTTATCTTACATACTAACTTAACATACTTATTTACTTATGCGGAAATAACATACCTATTTTTTTTCTTTTCTTGTAAAACAACTTGAATCAAAACTTTACTACTTACATATTTGCAATACACATAATACTTATTTAGTATTTACTTTTCAAAATTTTCATAATGTAAAATAACTTTGTACTAAACAAACAATACACATATTTATTTCAAAACGCGTAGTAGTCTCCATTCCCACGTTTCACAAATAGCCCTGCCAAGCCTCACCGCCTTGCATCAAGAATTGCCAGTAGGAAGCTTACCTATAGCATAAACGTAAGTTGTGAGCTTTCGCTCAGCAAGTACAACTATTTACCCGCAAAACATTTCATAATGAAACAATGCATGAACCAATTATGCTATTATTATGATGTCTTATACTTACATAATCCTAGGCCCTTACATAACATGAGTGTACGTACCGTGGTGCGCAGCCATGGAGTGGATGGGGCGGTCAACCAGATCCAACTCAATCTATGGACCAAACCCGCCCATAGTGGCAGGTCGATACGACACAAGGTAAGATCACTTGCCATCATACTTGAAATCTTTCCTTAACTTGTTCTTAAAAATTGTTTTCTTCTTGAAAATAGTCTTTTACAACAGTTTCATACTTGAAACTGGGTTCTCATTCTTACCGAGTGATTTATCTTTAGTGAGCATGCTTCATGATGCCACAATGATAATATATAAATCATACATACTATATAATCAATGCATAAATCATATGCATCACGTCATCAAGGCATAAATCATATGCACTATATCATACATACATGAGCTTAACATCACATAAACAGTAAAAATATTTTCCGTCTATGCTGTAGGTGGAGTTGTACTTACAGGTAATGCTAGGTCTGGAGTTTGCCGTTCCGATAGGTTACCTTCCTGTTTTCAAAAAGGAAGTAAGATAAGAATCATCCTATCTTACCTTAATTTATTTCATTAAATGTTGGTACCCTAACCAATATTTATTAATGACCCAAGTTATATGTCCCCTACATAAGCTTTAATGATATCCCTGTTGGTTACTAAGTGTAACCCTAGGGCACATGCTCTAATGGTAATCAAACAGTATCCTATTTGATTACTTAACGAACTTTGGGCTCAAAGCCCAACGATACTTGGCATCCTATTAGGTTACTATTAGTAACCCTAGGTTTAGGCCCAAGTTAAGTTTGAATCTAAAAAGCCTGTAGGGTTACTAAGGCCCAACATACAATATTTGTTTATAATTAACTTGGTCTCATTAAAATTAGGTAACCTATATGACTACTTAGGTTACCAATTGGCTTACTTTGCTTAATTTGCTTAATTAATTCTTTTCTTACTAAACTGGGATTGATTAGCCATTTAAAACTGTTTTTAAATAAAACTGTCTAAGTTTTGAAGGAATTTGCTGAAAACAGTCAAATCGTCAGTACATGTGCAGGAATTTCCTGTGCATGCATTGTTTTGAAATTCCTTAATCGAAGCTTATTATTATGATTCAGTTTTACTTTAAAATCCGAGTGGATTTTGAAAAACTTTCTCCACGAAAGTTTTAGATATTGAAAACCCTACAACCTTCATGTTTTGATAAAAACCCAGTTCTGCCTTTAACTTATACTTTTTCCTTATTGAAGCTACCTGGCCGTGCACATAGGTCTGGGTGGTCCAGGCTCGGGTTTTTGTAAAAATGAAGGCCTTTGGAGCATTATTTTCAAAAACTGTCTATATTGGCCCCTAGCATTTTCAATTTCCTACAACTTTGCAGTTTTGAGTTTTCTCAAATTCGGCCTCTAAAGGCCTCAAAAGACCATTTCCATATCACTGCTCAGTTTTCACCCGAACTGGCAGTTTTGGTTTCGGTTCGTTCTAACGTAAAAATTATGTACACCCTACCTCAAACGATTGCAACCGTGAGCCTACATCAAGCATGCAGCGTATAATCTAACGTTTCCATGATCATTCATTCATTTACAAATATTCAATTAATTTATCAAACCCGTTTGGTGTTTTTCACCAAACTTGGGTTTTCTAGGGTTTTCTAGAACCCTAGTTCAACATACAAGCATACTAATTCCATAATCAGCCATTCAACATCATTCATAAGCCTATGGGGACATATAACAAACACTTAATGGTCACACACATTAATCACATAATTTCTAGGGCATACAATCCAAATCATGCACCAAACCGAAACATAAACATGCTAAAACCTAAATCAAGCACATTCTAATCAAACCAACTAAAATAAGGACATAAATGGGTGAGCTTAAGCTCTTACAAACAAGCTGGAAATATACTTAAATGGCTCAAAACCGAAATCAAAAGGCTTAGGGAATTGAGAGGATTACCTCTAAACCGTGGAGATAATTCTCTAGCTTGGGTTCCGAAATTTTTTTCTAGCTTTTCCTCACTAAAAATCCGACCACACACACTTGGGTTTGCTGCCTATAGAGTTCGGCTGAGAGAGAGAGGGAGTGAGCAGAGAAATAGCCAAAGTTTTGGGGTGTTTTCTAATAAAAAATCAACCCCCCCTCACACCTATTTATAGGTAAAATTTAAATTTCTTTAGGATTTATTTTTATTCTTTTATTTGCACTCTAAGCCTCTCCAAAATATTATTTGCTGAAAAGTCCCCAATGGTGGCCGGCCACTAGATGGTTCCATGAGCCAAGTTATCTAATTTTAATACTTTCCCATTTTTTCAAAAATTCAAAAATTTACTTAATTCTTATTGGACAAGGTGTCCTCCACCTAGGACTCCGTTTGGCTTTCTATCTTAAAAGCAATCTATTTTCATTCTAATATAGATATAACAAATATTGTTTTCAATTAAAACAGTACTGTCATACTAAACTACAGTCTAGAATTTATCTGCGTAAAACTGGACTGCGTATAGGTTTTTCTTAGGACTTAAGGCTAATTAGTCCTTATTGTCCTAAATATTGTGCTTGATTTTTCTAACATAATTCCGTATCTTAATCTTACTTATCCATCCGTAATGACGGTTTTTCGCAGTATAATTTCTATACTGCCTGTTATACAACAGTACCATCATACTTTGACTTTTTTGGTCAAACTTTGACTAACATAAAATCATAAATTCCTATTATACCTTAAATCATTCTGGTCAAACTTTGACCAGAATACAATTATACATAAATCCTAATTCTGATAACTCAGATCAGACAATTCATATACTTATACCTAATACAAACTTTGATTCCTTGAGAAACAAGAAATCATAATTTGTAACAAAGTAGGTTATTACATAATCATTGCCTCAAATAACTTCGGCCGATGCATAAAGTTTTCTTCCAAATCATTTATCATATTGAACATATTATCACCAATGTCTTCCTCCACAATAGGCTCTTTACCTTTAGAATTCGTCGATGTATAGTTAATATCGAAAAAATCTTTCTCATGTAAATACCATGTTTGGTAAGAACAAATAATCCCATAAGCGTGCAATTGCCCTCTAACATTATCGATGGAATGAGACCTATGATTATCACAAAGTTGGCACGGATACGGAATCTTATCATCTTTTATGTGAGCTTTGGCAAATGATAAAAATTCTTCAACACCATCTTCATATGCTTTAGACAATCGGTCAAACCACATCCATTTCCTATCCATGATTTACAAATCCTATACAAAAAAAATTAAAATACTTATAAGTCAAAGCACTAACACCGGTCCATTAATTTGTCAACAAGAAAAATTCGATAGAACATAACAAAACCATCTAAAACCATAATGAATAATGTCTAAATACCGGCAGGGGGAAAAATAACATTTATTGAATACCTATTGCACAATTTAATTCTAATTAAATTGATCCCAAACATATATATATATATATATATATATATATAACATGCACTCCGTAGATCTTCAGCAAGGATCCAAACATATAAAACATGCACTCCGTAGATCCCAAACATATATATATATATATATATATATAAAACGTACTAAGAAAAACAACAACAAGGAGGACGTTAATTAGTTATCACTTACAAATAGTAACTTGTGACGTCCAATGGTATACTGACTGTATTCAGGATGATCTGATCTTATTTTGGGATATGCAGAGAGTTGTTGATGCGAAAAAATTAAGGAGGACAAACACTCGGCATTTTGTATAAATTTTTTGGTGAAGCTTCCACGACGGTTAAAAAAAACCGTCGTGGAATCTCGTATATTACACGACGGTGTTAAAAAAACCGTCGTCGAATACATGGAATCCACGACGGTTTTTTCGTCGAAATTTAAACCATTGTGGAAGCTCCAGACTTCCACGACGGTTTTTTCTAACCGTCATGGAAGCTCGGAGCTTCCACGACAGTTTTTTTATTGCTTTTCGGCTTCGCGTTTTTCTGAATTTATGACGACGGTTTTTTTAAAAACAGTCGTCGAATTTCCGTCGTGGTATCCATATTTTCTAGTAGTGGGGGGGGGGGGACAATAAAATATGAGCTACGAGTCTAGTATGATACATTTGACTCATTTAAAATGTTAATTAGAAACATTTGGCTACGAGAAATCGGCCAAACAATGTGAATAAATAAGTGCATAATTAATAAGTACTGAACATAATAAACTTACAAGTTTTAGCCTGACAACAACCGATTGGTGACAAGACATTATCTAAGCGTCTGAACAATGGTTACAAGAAAAACTATCAATTGTCGGTATCTAACTGAATAGTGTTTGAAATTCATTCAACACACTTGGACAGGACAAGTCAAATCTCAAAACGTCTCACTTGAGTCTCTCTCAAAGTAATGTATCTATATATATATATATATATATGTACTCTCCATTTAAATATTTTGTAAAACATCTGATTTTCAAAATGTTTACAAAACCAAGATTTCATAGCAACATTTAATAAAAGCGGGTTTGGGTATCCTACCTTAAAAGCAAAATAAGTCTAACGATAACTTCACGAATACCAAGGCTCGTTACTTCGGTCACCAAAACCTTAAATCAAATCATATAGATATCCTAAGTATCTGACATAACCCAAAACTCAATTTTAATAAATATCCGGCTTAATTAGTATGTTTAAAATTATACTACATTAAAATATTAATACTTTTCGATTTACGTGCAAACTATGGAAATCCAAGCTCGGGTTTAAACCATTGTTATTTATGTCCAAAATAGTAAACTATGGTTGACTAGACTGAAACAAGGTCTCCATAGATATTCTGCCTCTGTCTGATTGACCGATCCGGCAGGTCAGGTTGACTGGACAGGGACGGAATATACTTATCTTGTTCTGTGGCAGTCCAAATGACCGAAGAAGGTGTCCGGTTGATCAGACTGTCATGGAACAACGAGTTCCCTGCCTCGGCCCAACCTACGAACTTAACAAAAATAGGTTTTAACAATTCTCAGATATTCATAACAGAAAATAAACAATTTTCAGAGCCTAAATAATTAGAATCAAAGTCAAAATCACCAAAATATATCAAAATCCATTTTGAAAATCAAAGTTTGTAAAATGAATGAAAATATGAATTTCAAACTCAAAATCAATTGTTTCGAATTGAAGAAATGGTTTAAAATGAACCTGCAAAGCTTGGAGGCTCGGGATCTACGTATTTCAAAACTCAGTTTGTGAATGGCTAATAAATTTAAGAGAGGGGGATAGGTTCACGAAAGAGGGAGAGCAAGGGAGAGAGGGGAAAAGGAAAAAGTGAAGAATGAAGGAGTGGGAAGGTTTTTATAGACGAGGGAAACCTTTTGTGCTAGGTTTCGGTGTCAAAATGCTTGAACACCGAATTACACATTTCAAGAGAATGGCTGCAGAGGCTATGGCGGTTTTAGAGATGTGCAGGTCCAATTGACCGGTGATGACGTTCGGTTGACCAGCAAGGGGCATTTTCATAATTTTCAAAAAGTTTAGGGGCAAAAATGTAATTTTGAAAAATATATTTTGTAAAAATGTAATTTCTTAATAAATACTTTTCAAAGTTTGAAAAAATTATTTTAAATGCAGTTTAATTATTTGAAAACATATTTTAACACACTAATCAATCTAATTTAGTAAAATTAATCACGATTAATTATAATGGGCGTTACACTTTTTGACACATCAGCTTAATAAAAAAATCACTAATAGTTGTTAGTTAAACACTCTGTGAATCACTGTAATTTTCTTTTTCCCCAAATTCGTGAACTTGGATCATCCCCAACTTTTCGTTTCATTTACACAAATAAAAAAGATTTTTTATATGAATGCTCCTTGAACTATTTAAAAGTTGGCAACTTAGTTCCTAAATTTTCTTCCCAACAATCAATTATCCTTAATTCTTGGTAATTTGGTTGTTTTTGCTCAAATTCGGTAAAATTTGGAATAGCTTTTTTTTGCACATAAATTCTATATTATAGCCCAAGAAGGACATTGGTGATTATTTTTGTTAGTTTTAATACAAATTCCTTTTATAAACTTGAACATAATTCAATTATAATTCCAATTTGAACTTAAATTTTTTAAAAAATTTGTTGTGAAATTAAGCACAAATGATCACCAACATCCTTCAAGTTATGTGCCAAAAAAAAAAGGTCCAAATTTTAGTTGATTTGATAAGAGGAGAGGGGGGGGGGGGGGGGGGGACGGGGGGACTAAATTGTCAAAAATATAAACTTAGAGAGTTGATTGTCTAGAAAATAATTTTAAGAATCAAATTGTCAAATTTAAAAAATTCAAGGGACGTCCATATACAACTTCCTCGTTCATCCCTTACTCCTTTCTCAATAAAACATAAAGCAAAAAAATAAAAAATGAACAATAAACAATTTAAGGGTCTGCTTGAGGATATTTGGAGACAAAGTTTTGAAAATTACGTTGAAAATGTGTAGTTGGAGAGGTTTTTAAAAAAATAATGTGATATAGAAAATAAAACAAAAATTTCAAATGTGTTCGGAAAAAATACGTAAAATGGATCTTGTTTTATTCCTATAGTTGTGAACATTTTGACTAGTCTAGATTTTCTGTCCCATTTTCATATCTCAATGATTGTCTTCTCAATAATATTGTGACAACTCATTAATTTATTTAAGAATTTTTAGTATTTAATATTTTTATATGATTATATTTTTAAATTCAGATAATTTAACATAATATTATTGATGAAATAATCAATAAAACATAAATTACTGTAGATCTTGTTATATATTTTGATATAAAAATTATTTAACTTTAATTTAAAATAAAAAAATTATAAAATTATAAAATTTGAGTTATTTGAAAATAAGAAAAAGTGCTTTGCCGTATAATTGAGAAGATTTGATGAGACGGTCGGGAGAACTTCCCTAAAACCGGGCCTAAACAAACAAATCTGGGTCGCCATTCGATTTGGTCGACAGATTAATCGAAGCTCTCAAAGAGGGGCTTTTGACGATCTCAGACGTTGCACGCCAGAGTCTGTAAGAGAGTTTCGTCATCTGCACCGTCGCAAGAGAGTTTGAATGGGGAAGAGGAGAGCTTGAAAAGATAGATAGATGGGGAAGGTAGCAGTTGCAGCGATTGTGAGCTTGTGGGTCATTCCCATCTCCATTCTTCTCAATCATGTTGTCCCTCATCCTTACATGGTAATGATATTTTATTTTATTTTATTTGTTCTTGATCGCAAAGGACTCTTCTTTGAAAATTAAACTGTACCCATGAATTGCAGGACGAGATTTTCCACATACCTCAGGCTCAACAGTATTGCAAAGGAAATTTCAGAAGCTGGGATCCCATGATTACAACTCCTCCTGGCCTGTGAGTGCTTTTTTTTTTTTTTTTAAACATTTATTCAGAACTTTTTGATTCCTCCCACTTTTGTTTACTTGCTTTAGTTGATTATATTCTGCAATGGGTAGCTGCCAAAATATGGTTTAGTGGAGTGAAAATTTTGAAAATGTGATCTTCCTTCTTAAAGTTCAGTGGTTTTGCTTTGTTATTTGTGTCTTGCTCGAGAAAATGGTTCTAAGAGGCACAGTTGTATTTCTTTTGATCTTTGATTTTCTCATTATTAAAAGAGTAAAAGAAAATTGAAAGTATTGGAATAAACTGAATTCTATAATTGTAGAAAGAAATTTGATGCTATTTGGAGGGGTTTTTAAGTACTCCTCTACGTGGTGCTTCCATAAATGTAAATTTATAAGTTCAAGTTCAAGATTTTCCCTTTCTTGAACGTTCTCTATGTAAAACAATTAGTTTGTTCGGTTTCTTCTTAAGAGTGTGTTTGGTAGGAGAGAAAAGTGAAAGGAAGGAAAGGGGTGGAGGAATTAGTGGAAGGATTTTGACATTCATGGTTGTTTGGTAGGAGAGAAAAGAGGAAGGAAGGGATTAGGGGAGGTACTCCAAATCTTTCTAAATACCACAATTTTGATCTCTCCTAAATTGGAGAGATTGTTGGAGGGATTGCATATCAAACATCATAAGATAAAGGACCTCTCCCTCCTTTCCCTTTTCCCTCACCTAGGTGATCTATCATTCCCTCATTCCTATCTTCTCTCCTTCCTACCAAACATATGCTAAAGAATTTCTTGGTTCATTTCGTTTATTCTATAGCCAAGCAAACACATGGTGCAATATTAGATTTGCAATCTGTTAACCATGTTCAATTGGGAATTTGAATGTGCGATTGATCTTATTTGAGTTCAAGTGGTTGTGGTCTTAGGGGTTTCTGGGATGTTTTCCTACTTGGATCATGCATTTATTTATTTATTTTATTTGAGTTTTTCCCTGTTGTGTTTTACCTAATTAGGGTTAAATGAGACAATTTCTTTTGGGATTGGGTGTATTCATGTGGCCTGTTCTTATTTAATTTTGTTATGCGTTTTATTGGAGGTTTTATTGTAATTTTATTTTCTTTTTATTTTAAAATAAAGTTAGTAGTTCGACATTGGGATAGGTTTGAGCTTGGATGCCAACTTGATGTCTTCCTCTTGCCTTGATGTTGGTCACTACTCGATATGTGTTCAAGGAAGAACATAAGAGAAGAATTTGAATGTGCAAGTTTGCAACTTTTGCAGGTACTATCTTTCACTTGCCCATGTTGCTTCATTGTTTCCAGGGATGTTTTACACAAAAGGTGCCTCCTCAGTTTCTGATGTGTGCTCCATTGCGATCCTTCGATCCATAAATGGCGTCTTGGC
Source organism: Ficus hispida (assembly GCA_025413025.1). Lineage (NCBI taxonomy): Eukaryota > Viridiplantae > Streptophyta > Magnoliopsida > Rosales > Moraceae > Ficus > Ficus hispida. The sequence goes on from CM046372.1 coordinate 15,088,978, forward strand.
CATAGCATGCAGTATTCTTGTATATGAGATACTCAGGCACTTGAGACCAGCCCTTGATGATAGAAAAGCAACGTTTTACTCAGTGGTCCTAGCCTTGTATCCTCTCCATTGGTTTTTTACGTTTCTCTATTATACAGATGTTGCATCGCTTACTGCTGTGCTTGCTATGTATCTTACCTGTTTGAGGAAGAACTACTGGTTCAGTGGACTGGTAATAATTAGCTAAAAACTTCCATATAGAATATTAAATTACAAGGTTCCCTACGTATTAGGGAAGCTTTCGGTGGATTTATTATTTTTGCAACCATTCCCATCCTTTGCTTTTACTGCAGTGTCCTACATTGCGTGATCAAGTGCTAACATCTTTCATTTTTGGTACTGTAGCTCGGTGCCTTGGCAGTTGCCATTCGACAAACAAATATTATATGGATGCTTTTTGTTGCAAGCAGTGGGATTATAAATATCACTTTAGACCGCCAAAGAGATAAAGCAGACGTTGATGATCCTGGTGCCTCAATCAGGAAGAATGGTCAGGAAGCTCCTGAAAAAAGAGTCATTTCTGGCACAAACATGAGGAAGCGAAAGATTGGTGTAGTTGATGCTAGTGAACATTTGACACCAACTGGAAGTGATTCTTCAAAAAGTTGCATATCAGGTTTGACTTAGATGTTAAAAGGCTCATGTTAATGCAACCATTCACACAGTACAATTTGCATTTTTCCGTTGGGTGATAAAATGGGAATGCCAGCTTGCTTGTGAATTAGCTCTTCATGTTCAACGTTTTAGGTTTGACTTTGGTTCTTTCATTGTAGGTTTGGTTGACGAGATTGTGGCTGTATGTTTAGCAATTTTGCGTGCAAAGAAGAAATTTTTTGTTTCTTTTGCCCCATTTATAATATTATTGGCCGCCTTTGTTGCTTTTGTCCGTTGGAATGGGAGTGTCGTCCTTGGTACCTCTCGTCCCTATTCACTTTTTAACATTTCTTCACGTGAATTGCCCTTTATTTCTACCGTCTCTTACTCTCTTCCAGTACTGCAGGTGCAAAAGAAGCTCATGCGGTTTCTCCACATTTTGCCCAGATATTTTATTTCGGTCTGTTTTCTGCTCTTTTTATGGCTCCCCTATCTTTCAGTTTTGGACGAGCTGTAACCTTCTTTCACTCATTCTGGAAGAACAAGCCACATGGTTTCTTTCAAGCATTTTTGGCACTTATTGCTGGCTTCATCTCTGTTCATTTTTTCAGGTCAACCTCATTTTATTCATGCTCGATTTGTCTTCGAGTAGTTGTTTGTCTTGAGCTCAACTTCCTTAATTTTTTTAAAGAAAATTCCTGCTTCAGATCAGTTTGTGATTTGGCCTGAAATTGGTTTTGCAAATGAAAAGAATGGCTTAAAAATATGACACAATTGTTGCATGCAGATTCAATCTGGTCATCAAGAATGATATTTCTACATGTTCCATCTGTTTCAAGCACTTGTGCTAACTTAATTGTACGATTTTTTCATTTGATCATTTCACCGTTGCAGTATAGCTCATCCGTATCTTCTTGCTGACAACCGGCATTACCCCTTCTATTTATGGCGGAAGGTTATCAATGCTCACTGGTCAATGAAGTACCTCTTGGTCCCGCTTTACGTCTATTCATGGCTTAACATCTGCACCAAATTAGGTCAGTATGCGAATATTATGCCATATCATATCAAATATCTAATCTAGATTCCTTGTGATTTGCCAACACGGGAATTTCTTTTTGTTTGTTTGTTTGTTTGTTTGGCCGGCAGGAAAATTTCAGAGGAGGATCTGGGTGTTGGGATATTTTGTGGCGACCGCTGCAGTTCTGGTTCCTGCTCCGCTAATCGAGTTCAGATACTACACCACCCCATTCTTTTTGTTGACACTGCATTCACATGACAATGATATCATGAGTTGGGTTCTGATGGGGTCTTTGTATTTGGCCCTCAATGTCTTCACGATGATGATGTTCTTGTATAGGCCTTTCCGTTGGGACCATGAGCCTGGGACCCAGAGGTTCATATGGTAGAACTGTTGAAAAATGCATGTCACACCAAGTGATAAAGGACACATGAGGGCGTCCCCCCAACCCACGCGCGCGCCCCCGCCCCCCCCCCCCCCCCCCCCCCCCCCCCCCCACAACAACAAAAAACAAAATAAATAAATAAATAATAAAAGCCCTTTTCATTTGCTCACTAATCCCAATTTTGTAGCTCATTTAGTATTGAAACGAAAAATCTATGTACAATTTTTTTTTAACTATTAAATAAAGTTCAGTGGAACGTGAAATTTGTCCCTTTTTTATTATCAAGTTTTTTATTGACAATCAGCCCCTTGAATTTATAATTTTGGCAATTCAATCCTTTTTACTCGAATAAATTTTTTTTTTTGAATAGTTTTTTACACATAATTTGCACATTGTAGTTTAAGAAGAGCATTGTTATCATTGTTGTTTAATTTCAATACGATTTTCTTTAAAATTTGAAACTTAATTCAATTTTACTCAAACTTAAACCTAAGTTTTAAAAGAAATTCGTATTAAAATTAAGTAAAAATAATCAACGTTGTCCCTTTTGAGTTATAATGTGTCAATATTGTGCAAAATTTATCTTAATTTTAACGAATTTACATAAAAAGGATTGAAGTACAAAAAATTAGAAGTTCAAGGGGTTGATTGCCCGGAAAAAAAAGTTTAGTGATTAAATTGTTAAATTCGAAAAGTTCACGGGACATTCATGCAAATAAGTCTTTTGTATAATACATTAAGCTTTATAGTAGTGTGTCAAGTTGTGGCCATATTTACTCTTTTTTATTTTCTGTTCAAATGTACATAACACACGTTCAAGAATCAAGAGGAAGAGCATTGCAAAAGAGAAGCTCCTGTTCTAACACAAGATATTGAATTTTCGGGTTCTATTTTTCAGAGCCCTTCCCTCACTTTCAAAAGTGTCTCTAATCCTTAAACTTAAATTCATCCGACAAACAAACTACATAACAATAATCCAAGCTCAAGACAATTACTCCAAATCATTACAAGCAATAGTGCTTTTTTATTTATTTAATCTTGAGAAATAGCAATAGTGCTTTTTAATTCTTTGATTTGAATAGAAAGATTTTTTTTTTTTGTTTTTTGTTTTTTGTAAACAATAATAATATAGAAGAGAAAGAAAGCCTCACCTGTTAAAATGCATAGAATCAAGAATAAGAGAGAGTAGTTTTTCATAGAATCATAATTGGCAATTCTTTTTTCAAGTGAAATTATGATTTAGAATCACTTTCTCTTGTTAAAATTAACAGCAACAGAAGATGATGATAATAATAATAATAATAATAATAATACTAAAAATAATAATAATAATAGTAATTTGTGACGTAATTGCATGGCAAGAAATATTTAAATATATATATATATATATTTTGAAGGGAACTAGAGAACACTCATTAATACTACACCCTATAATATAATTAAACAAGTTTTAAAGATATGCACGTCCAAAACATTTTCATCAAAATTTAGATGGTTTGGAGACGATCATTGCTTCCTAGAACTTGCATTATTTTTATTTTTTATTTTTTTAGGATCAAAGGGAGAAACAAAAAGTTTAGAATAATGACTCAAAAGCCAAATAAAATATACCAATTCCTCTAAATAAAATAAAATAAAATAAAATAAAATTTATACCATAAAAGTGCATTATCAAAGTAAATAAATAAAAAAAATAAGAGTGGGGGTTGGGAAACAATCGTGACCGCACGTCGAACTAAAACGGGTAGAGATGCAACCACTGTAATTCAGAAGATTTTGGATTCCCTTTCTCCCCCTCACCCCACCCACCCACCCCCCCGGCAAAAAAAAAAAGAGAGAGGGAGAGAATTGAAATTCAGAAAGGGAGATCGCTTATTTTTGCTACTTGGCTCCCCTCCCAAAAAAAAAAAATTTAATAAAATAAATAAAACTCTCAACATACGAAACGACACCCAACGGTAACCGCTAAATAACAAACATTCTCTTGTTTCTCTCTCTCTCACGGTCCTAGTTTTTCTCTCTTCCACCGCTTGGTCTCCCTGAAATCAATCCTCACGGCTAAACCCAAACTTTGCTTTGCTTTCCGTTGTCCACCTCGTCTTGCTTTGTATCCATGTCCACCGTCGCCGGAGAAATCCCCCATCCGACGCCCAACATGGAACGCCTCAACAGGACCATGACCATCACTGACTGGGACTCCCTCCTTGACCACGACCACGACCACGACCGCGACCACGACCACGCTTTTGATCAGCAATTCTTTGAATCCTTCGACCGCATCTCCTCCGTCGTCTCCCTCTCCTCCTCCGAAGATGACGACGAAGACGACAATGACTTCGATGACTGCCGCGTCTCCTTCGCCTCTGCCGTCTCCTCCCTCCGCAGCTTCTCTGCCTCCACCGCCACCGTTTCCGCCCCCGACTACGACCTCTGGATGGCCTCCCCCGGCTCCATCTCCGAGCGACGTAAAAGGCTGCTCCAGGGAATGGGCTTGGCTGTCTCCGCCACCGATGATAAAGATGCTGCCGTGTCAAAACAACAACAACAACAACCACCACCACCACCACAGCCAAAACAAGAACGTCAGCCTCTTCCTTCCATTTCTTCGCCTTCTCCCTCGCTGTCGCCGTGTCCGTTCCCACTTTTGCTCGTCCGGTCTCGCTCCGACGGAGACATCGAGCCATTCTCCACCGAGAAACAGAGGCGGAAGCAGGAAATGGTCGGCTCCGTGCCGAAGCAGCGCCTCACCAGGACTTGTTCGGCAATCTCTGCACCGGCTCGGAAACTATCATGTTCCTATCCTGACTCTGCGAATGCCGGACCCTCAGGCCGCTCGATCCGGCACAGCGGCATGCTATCGTCGTCGGTCTTGTCGTCAAGCCTGTTCGAAGCCTTCTTCTTGATAAAAAATTTGGACACAGGGAAGGAATTCATAGTCAGTGAGTGCGGCAAAGATGGGATGTGGAACAGGCTGAGCGACCTCCAAACAGGTAAGCAATTAACAATGGAAGAATTCGAGAAGAGCGTCGGGTATTCCCCGCTTGTCAAGGAGCTAATGCACCGCGAGAACTTTTCCAGAATCAGCAGCAGTAGCGAGAGGAAAGGCGGTGGTGGGGGAGGGATCAACTACTCTTACATCACAAGAAGCTTGAGGATGATCACCAAAAGAAAAGGGGTTTCTCTCATAAAAAGCGGCATAAGAGGAGTGGCACATTCGATGAGTGGACTAATTTGCGAGAAAGAGAGGGAGGCTCCACTGCCTGCATTGCCGCCACCGCCTTTGCCATCGGCAGAGCAGAAACTGCCTGGGAAGAACTCGAACTCAAATTCGAATTTAAGTTCTTCTTCAGGGTGGATTAAAGTTCGGCAAAGTGGGAAGTCATATAAGGAGCTATCAGCATTGCATTTGTGTCAGGAGATTCAAGCTCACGAAGGATCGATTTGGACAATAAAGTTTAACCCCAACGCTCGATATCTTGCCAGCGCAGGCGAGGATCAGGTGGTCCATGTTTGGGAAGTTCAGGAATGTGAGGTTACGTCTTTGAGAGAAGAAGGGAATGCTCATAATAGCAACAATGGCAATGGTATTGGTAATAGTCATAGCGCTACGCCTATTCATCCCTCGTTTGGCGCCTCACCGGACTGGTTGGATGCAACACAAGAGAAGAAGAAGAAAGGAAAAGGAGGCTCAAGCAGAAGAGTGAATCATATTCCTGATTACGTCCATGTGCCGGAAACCGTGTTCGCTCTCTCGGGTAAGCCGGTTTGCTCTTTCAAAGGTCACTTGGATGATGTTCTTGATCTTTCTTGGTCTAGGACCCAGGTAATTAAGGTTGTCTATTCCCAAGTATTTGAAGTTAAAATCACAATAATTTTCTTCTTTTTTCTCATGATGGTGTTGTTTATTTATTTAATTTTTTTTTTGGTGGTGTATATTATATGCAGCTGTTGCTTTCATCTTCAATGGACAAAACTGTGAGATTATGGGATTTGGAATCCAAGACCTGCTTAAAAATGTTTGCTCACAATGATTACGGTAAGATTTTTCAAATGGGTAAATTTTACCACAAGGACAAGTTGGGCTGTGCTTGTTGTAGCTCTGACAATGCAATGAACCTATAACTCGTTAAATTTTTTTTTTAAACCATTTTTTTGGGGCAGTTACTTGCATACAATTCAATCCGATGAACGACAATTATTTCATAAGTGGATCACTTGATGCGAAGGTTAGGATATGGAGCATACCAGATAAGCAGGTTGTGGACTGGACTGATCTTCATGAGATGATCACTGCTGCCTGCTACACCCCTGATGGCCAGGTGAATTCACCATCTTCCTTCCCATTTTCATCTCTACTTCTTTCTTTTCCATAATTTTCAGGGGAAAAAAAAAATTAAATGGGTTTTAACAGAACAAGGACAATGTCAACTTATCTTCTTTTTATTTCCCCCCAAAATTAATGCCACTTTTAGATTGGTAACGGTAAATATTTGTTTCATATATAATTTTAGGGTGCATATATTGGTTCACACAAAGGAAGCTGTCGCACCTACAGTGCAGAAGGTAATGACTTTATATTCTCTTTAGTAGATACCACGTCCAAATATCCGTTTAAATACAATATATACAGAGTTTTTATATATATTTTTTTAATGATTTTTTAGATTGCAAACTGAGTCAAACAAGCCAGATTGATTTCCAAAACAAGAAGAAATCTAACGCCAAAAAGATTACTGGTTTCCAGGTATTTCTGTTTTCTTATTCTTTTCACTTTTCCTGTCTAGTTACCTATTCTTTTCCCTCATTATCACTGGTTTTTGTTCTCAACAAAGCAACCATGTCCATCATAAACAGTTTTCACCAACAAATCCATCTGAAGTACTTGTTACCACTGCCGATTCACGGATTCGAATTTTCGACGGTCCAAACATCGTTCATAAATTTAGAGGTATCCCCGTTAAGCCATTGAAAGATTGTCACGAAATATAGTAAGAGAACTCAGATTTTGATACTAATCGGATATTTGATATTGGACTCTCTTCTAACAGGTTTTCGGAACACAAGCAGCCAAATAGCAGCTTCATTCACTCAGAATAGCAAATATGTCGTATCGGCAAGCGAAGATTCTCAAGTCTATGTCTGGAAACATGAAGAGCATAGACACTCAGCCTCTGGAAAACGAAACTTAGTCAGCACGGCATCTTATGAACACTTCCAATGCAAAGATGTCTCAGTAGCAATCCCATGGCCCGGCACCATTAAGGGCGAGCCACCAACAACGCTGCCATTGCACTCGAAACGGCACTCAAAACGCTCGTCCTCGCAGCCAGCTTCGGCCTGCAATTCGCCAACCCGGGAAGACATTGCTGCTTCCTCAAACAGCAGAAAGCATTTACCACCCCTGCTGAAGAAAAGCACCACAGAGTATAGTAACCTAAATGTTGCGGAAGAGGAGCCTGCTTTAATCTTTCGGTTTGAATCTGAACCCAACATTGACGAGTCGTTCAATTCGGATGCCTCTTCAATTAGGTACGGCGATTCGCCTTCTATCTCCGCCACCGCAGCAACTCCATCATCCACTTGGTCATCGTCTTGGTCATGGTTTGATTACGTCGGTGGTGGCCAAGGAAGCCATACAATACAAGCAACGGCGTGGGGCATGGTGATTGTGACTGCTGGGCTAGGCGGAGAAATAAGGGCATATCAGAATTTCGGGCTACCGCGGAAAGTCGGCCGGCAGACCAGCCTTTTTGGAGGCCCTACATAGTTCTTTAGGTTGTAGTGAGTAATGAAAAGGATAGGATTACAGACTCTTTTCTTGTTTGTTAACAACACTTTCAATAATATATATATATATATATATATATATATATATTTTAATAAAGAAAAATTAGGTAGGGCGAGCTATTTAGATTATCTAATTTAATAAATGATCTAACTTTAATTTATTTAGTTAAATGATTTAATGTGTATATTTTGATTAATCAATTTTAATTTTGTCCAAATACCCCCTTTCTTCAAGTCCTCTTTCTCTCTCTCTCCTCCCTTGCTCGTTTCTTCCATTGACTAATTGGGTTTCATTTTTCTGGTTGAACATTTCTACTTGTTCCTTAAATTCCTTGCCACCAATTGAGATACATTTTTCTTCTAAGATCTTTTTAAGCTTTTAGTTTCTCATAGAAATCTTTTTTGCTTTATTCTCTAATATGGGAAATTGCTTCTGATAACCAGTCAAGTATGCCATGCTTCTTCCATCAACTTTTATAGTATCAAAATTCTTTTATCTATATGTGTGGGTGTGCCATCAACATTTTCCAAGATCAAAATGCCATGCTTCTTCCATTAACTTTTCTAATATCAAAATTCTTTTATCTATATGTGTGTGTGTGCCATCAACTTTTCTAGTATCAAAATTCTTTTATCTATATGTGTGGTTGATCACATGAAAACTTAATATTTCAAAATGTCCACTATATGATTTATAAACTTCTTGACTGTTTTCACTAATAATAAAAATGATTAACTATAGGACAAATTACTCTCTGATCTAATACTCTTATATGTTTTCTAAATGTGGTTAAAATGAGAATTTTATCAAAAGTGTAGGTGAGTTTCAAAATATTATGTGTTTTATTTATTCGATAATTTCAATTATGCGTTTACTTTTAATTAAATCCCTCCACGTAGCCATATCTGAATTTGGATCATGATAGTAATATACCATTAGTTCATTGTTAATGAACTATTAGTATATCAGTGAAGTCGATAATATATATATATATATATATATATATCATTGATGAACCATCATAAAATTCAATAAAAATTAAAAATAAAAAGTCATAAATTAAAAAATCAAAAGTTCCTTTCTATTTTTTTCGATCTGGAAAAAAAAAAAAAGAGAGAGAAAAATGACTAGTATTTCCTAAAACAAGCCCTTACACTCTCTATTTAGTATGAAGGAAAGAAAATAAAACAGAGAAAAAATAAAAAAATAATTGAAAATTTAAATAGTAGAGAGAATTTTAATTTTAATTTACATTATCTTAATCTTAACATGTATAAAAAAGACAAAAAGCTACTCAAAGTTTACTCTATCCTTTCCCCGTGTGTCACTTTTTTTTTTTTTTTCCTTTTTTCTTCAATTTTTCTTTTTTTTTTTTTTTAACTTGACTTTCTATCATATCCTCTTTTTCCTTTCATTTCACAATTTGAAATGAGATGATTTTTATGTCAAAATACTCATAACAACGAGACGAACAAAACAACATCCATTTTGCATTTTTTTTTTCCAAATATATCCAAATTTTCATATTATTTTTTATATCACATAAATTTTTTTAAAAATCTTCTTTACATAAATATATTTTCAACTAAACATTCAAAATATCATATCTAAATATCCCAAATGGGTCATAAATGAATTTAATTTTCCCATCCAGTAATAAAAATATATTAATGAATTCCGCTCTAATTTTAATCCCCTTTTATTTTTCCTCTCTAATTTCTCATCTTTGTGGGTTTCTTCAGATTCATGTTGCCTTCTTCTCTTCCTAATTGAACAACCAAATTGTCAAATTTCCTGCAAGTGTTTTTCTATTTCAAGTGAATAAGAAATGTATATATTTTTTTAAAAATTTTTTTAATTTTTTAATTTTTTTAATGTTTACTATCTAATGGATTTTCTTGTTTTATTTACTTTCTCTTCTCTGTTCATTGTAAACTTTTCATTGTCTCTAGTTTTATTGTCCTCTTTTTTTTTTTATTTTTTTATTTTATATTTGGACACTTCTGATCATTGTTTTATTAGATGGAACCGGACCAAATTTGAGAGGCCGTCAGTTTAAGGTGAGTTTTTGAGCCTCTTTAATTTAGTTTTTATAATTTCTTTGTTTGACAAACAATTAACTGAATATTGGGTGGTTAATTGGATCCCAAAATGATGCCCTATTATATGTCTGTTGAAATGCCGATTAAGGTATCTGCAAGTGTTGCAACTACACACACGCACACACACATATACACGACTGTTTCCATAAGGAAGGCAGTGTGTTCGTAAAAAATAATTGCTGTCTTTCTTTTGGGGAAAAAAACTTGATTAAGACAGTGAATTGCTTGCTGGTGTTTTACTTCATTTTATTTGGCCATGAAGAAAAAGATTTAGCCTTTTCTTTTCCCATAAATGATTCTTAGTGTTTCTTAAGTCCTTGTTTTTGCTTTCATATATCTATTGCTCTTTATTAATAGTAGATCGAAAAAGATCTTTTTTTGAAAAAACTTTTTTTTTTTCTCTTTTTTGTAGAGTGTTTGCTTAAAAAGACTTTGGCTCCTTCTTCCCCGACCCGCCCCCCACCGCGCCCCCGCGCCCGCCCCCCCCCCCCCCCCCCCCCGCCAGTCTATTTAGGTTATTTCCATTTGAGACAGCTTTAATTTTATCCATTTGAAGTCCTTATGTTTGATGCATTTAGTTAACTGCATATTTTATTTCATTGCCAAATGTTAAGAGATGGCGATAAAAAGGCAAGAAGTGCATATTGGAAGCAAAGACGAAGGTCAAAAAACAAACAACGTGGATGTTGATCTGATATCAAAGCTACCGGATCATGTTACTCATCGCATTCTCTCTTTCCTGCCCACCCATGATTCCGTCAGGATGAGCCTCCTTTCGAAGTGTTGGAGACAAATATGGTACTTGGTTCCCGCAGTAGATTTTACTTATAAATCTACGGAAAGTGTGGCGCAGTATTTGAAGCACCGCAAGATGGGTATGCATCACGATACAAGTTTTCGTATAACCAGATTTAAACTTATGATGAGGTATAATGGGGAGAGTTCTAAAATGGATAGCTGGTTAGATTTTGCAGGCCAACCCCGTCTCCAGGAATTATGCCTTCAAATGGAAAAACGTGATGGATAGAATGCTACTGTTTACCACACATTGCACTTAATTTGGCATCATTGATTATCCTAGAGTTGAAATTGGAAGCCTGTTATCCTGCAAGTCTTCCATGTTTGAAATCTTTGTGTTTATGGAGCGTTATACTGGAAGATGAAGTATTGAAAAATCTACCCTTGGGCTGCCTTTCCACTGAGACGGTGAACTAGAAGACTGCCCTAAGTTGCATAATCTTCAAGTTTCGAGTTCGAGTCTCAAGTTCTTGGAGGTAGTTGGGCATTGGTTGGCAATCCAAGTTTGATGCCATAAATCTTCAAACTTTTGGATATACGGGTGAAACCATCTGCAATTTGATCTTGCTTCTTGCAAGAAAATTAAGAATCTTTCATTGGATTATGCCTATTTTTATCGTAATCAGGATTTTGAAAACCTAATTTCTGGACTTCCACTACTTGAGCGTCTTACCTTATGGCGGTGTGATCCTATTGGCATCCGAAATCCTCAAAGTCTTGGTTCTTGGGACAAATCGTGACTGGGATGCAAAGTTTGGAGATAAATATGTTTTGTCAATTGATGCTCCTAATCTGGTTTCTTTTGACCATGAAAGTGCTGAGAATGTGCTGGTAAATTTATTTATGAACTCAGAGAATTTGTTGGAAACTAATCTCGATCTTGATTGCTTTATGGGTACCTTTTGTCTGGATTGGTACATCAACATAATTGATTTTCTCTCTAAGCTCAATTGCTCCAAGAGCATAAGCCTATTATTCTCCTCAGAACAGGTATTTATAGAAGCTTATTTAGTTCAATTTCTTCCACCATTTCATGATTCATTTAACAGTTGATTGGCCGCGTTTTTTTTTTTAAGTAGTCTAACTCAGATTATGTTTTTCCCCTGTTCTTTTGCTTGTGGAGGAGACTAATGTTTCCCGAAAAACTTAGGAAGTTTTGACGCTCGCCGTTGCCGAATTCGAAGCATTTGAAGGTAAAAGACATGCCAAAAATTAAGCAGAGAATCTGACTTGAGGGACGCCTTGCTTTGGCTTTCACCATCTCTAGAGACATTATCCATACAGTTAAGAAGGCCTGAAGAACTTGTGGCTTATGTAGTTTGAAGGGGAATAGAGAGCTTAAAGTCATGTTTTCTCCTGATATATTACTTGAAGAAATTGCTGTATTTGACTAGAGAAGTCATGTTTTCTCCTGATATATTACTTGAAGAAATTGCTGTATTTGACTAGAGAGCGTAAAACATAATCACTATCGGCCAAGCTTTTGACATTTTTAGAAACCCCCCAAATCCTCACTTTGCACGTCCGTATGGACTTTGTTTCTTCGACGTCCCAACTTGGATGTATTTTCATTTTTCCATTAAAAAATACCAAAAATTGTATAGCTAAAAGGTTCGTATCACTTATTTGTCCTTGAGGAGGTAACTCTTTTATTTATTTATTTTATGTATATTTTTTTCTCACTATATCAATCCTTAAATGGGAGTTGGACAAATGTTGATCTTGTGCATGAATTAGTGACCTGGATCCAGAAATTTTTTTTAGTAAAGGCACACATAAAAAGATTAAAATTAATAACTTTATTTGATAAAAAATTTAAATTTTTTTTTATTCTAAAGAACTTTTTTTTTTCTTTCATGTTTATTAGCATATAATAACTATTACATATTGTTTTTATATTTTGAAAATATTGTGAAATTTATTCTTGAATATTAATGCTATCATAAATAAAATTTTTAGCTTATGATTGCTACATGTTGTTTGTAATTTTCTATTTGAAAATAAAATTTCACTCTAATTTATTTGACTCCATCATTTTTGCTTTCAAATGTAATTATTTTCACTAATAAATAAAAAATTTCACACACATATTCAATTTGTTGAAAATTTTGAAAGGCAATAATTTTTTTTAAAAACAAATAAAAGTTAAACAAAAAAAGAGAAAATAAAAATAGTAGATAAAGAAATTAGGAGGAAAAAAAGAATCAAATGCTGATGATGCTATTAAAATATAAGGATAAGTTGAGTGTTGTAGGGCACATTTGAGTGAAAAAAAAATAAAAAAAAATACTCTTGAGTAGGAGCAAATTATAAAATTTTAAGAAAGATGAGGACATAATTTAGATGTCAAGAAATTGAGGGGGTGCACGTGCCCCCTGGCCCTTATGTAGATCCGTGACTGGTATGAATTGAACGTGATAATATGACACTAACAATATTATCAGTGTAGTTCTCCGTAACGCAAACGCTTGAGAAAGAAAGATTATAAGTCATGGCTTACAAGTAAAACACCATCTTCAATTCTATATATCGATTTTTTTTTTGTTTTTTTTTTTTGGTGCACCAGTGCAGCATGAACTTATCGCACAGTTGAAATTTGCTTCTCAAACTTTTTATTTTAGTAATTTGCACCCTGAACTTGTAATCTGTAGCACTTTACCCCTTATTGGTAACAATGTTAGTCTTTTAAAGGAAATTAATATGTGATTTGTATATAAATCGTTAATTAATGACATGAATTATCATTTTGATTTGTTTTAATCCAAATTTATTGAAATTAAGATCTTTAATTAAGTACAATCGAAGCATAAAACTTTGAACTAACTTTATTTTAAATATAATTTAGGTTAATATTGATTAAAAATGACCTTTGATACTCTTAATTAACAGCTTATATGTAAGTCAAGTATCAATTTTCATAAAAAAATCAACAATCGTATCAATAAGGGGTAAATTGCTATAGATTTGTAAATTCAGGGTATAAATTGAAAAATTAAAAGTTCAGGGTATAAATTGTAATTGTGTGATTAGTTCAAAGTGCACGGGTGCAAAAAACCTTTTCTTTGGGTGCAATTCTCCAATCAACAGTGATTTTGGATACAAAAGGTAACCTTTCAAAATAAATAAAAAAAACCATATTTTTAAAAGAGTATTGTAATTCAACATAAAAAAACTCAGACCCACTTAAATATTAGTCATCTGTTCATCACATACATATAAAGTCACTTTTTGGATCACTAATTCAATATTATCATTTCTTGCATAGAGTAATTGGCCAAAATAGTCCCTGAACTATTTCGAAGGTAACGATTTAATCTGTATTTTTCTAATTTTAGCTGAGAAGACCGTAAACTCTCTAAATATTAGTAATGTTGGTCATTTCTGTCCAAAACTGTTAAGTTTATAACTGAATGTGTCACATAACTCATCACATGAGTTAAATTAATCATAAAAAGACAACAATACTCTTATAAAACAATGCCTCATGCCAATAATATTTAAAAGAAAAAAAAACCCTGAGAAATGTAAACCCAAGATTCAAACTTTGCGAATCAACAGCAGCGGCTTCTTCAGTGCAAACACAAAATTCAAATTGCAATCAACAGCAGAGGCTTCTTTAGTGCAAACCCAAAATTCAAGCCCCAATCCGAACCCCAACCGGCGGCGGAGCTCGACTCCCTCTTTGTCGTCGACGGAGAAGACAAAGATCAACAACAAACAAGACGCTGCTGTGGCTGCCGACCTGCCCTAGACCCATTAACTATTGCGCCGCCCCAGACCACGCGAAGCACCGCCGAGCCGCCCCAAACCCATGAATCATTGCACTTGTAATAACCGAACTTTTTGATGGACTCGTGATTGTTGGGATCTATATGTGCCCTAAGGATAGAAAATCAATATTTAGGGATTTTCTGTAATTATGACATTTTGATATTAATAAGAGAAGATTATTCATGTTCAATAAGATGAGTCCTATTTACTTTCATATGTTGATTGTATGTTTATTTTGAGCAAATATAAAATACTCCTAGACTGTTGGTAATATATCGGATTACCATATGTATACGGGGTATACATAGAAGACATGGTAATTTGATAACAGTCTAAATAAATAGTCTGGAATCGATGGAATAAGATTTGAGGATCTTATTCATGATAAGATTGTAAAGGTTGTCTACTTCCTTGGAGGGATGGTTTGTCTTGACCATTAGATATGTTCCGAGTAGAAACTTTAACGTATACCAGTATCGAGGTATGACATTGGACTTGACCTAAAGTGTTAATTGATTCAGTGTAATAACTCCGTTTATAAGAATCAATAATGCTTTGATTATCATCCTGCATTAATCTTAATCCTGAAATGATTACTTGAGTTCGTATCTATGACTTATATACTTTGATGCACTACAGGTGAGACACTGTTAATTCATGGTCAATATACTTGTGTTTTGAGTGCATGACTTATGGATGGAGAAATCAAGATTCATAGATATGGAATCTATAGCTATCTTAACGATAGTAAATTTTAACTACTTAAAGGCATTATTCAGGGGTTGAAAGATAATATAACAAGATCTTGGCCATCAGTTTACTTTGTGTTCTCTGGTGGTTTACCAATTGTATGGTTTTATAATTGGTGATTCTTTCAATAGAAAATAATGGAACTTTAAGTTAAAATGATTGAAAAGGTAAAACGGAAAAAGTCCTGAATTCAATCATGGATAACATATGGGGATTACGCAAGCGATGAATAAATCATAGAAGAAGCACTACGTTAGAGAGCTTTCGTAATACGGTATGTAAACAGGAGTTCAGCTTCAAACTTTTAGTAGAATAGTTTTGAAGTTGATAATTGATGAATAATTAATTTGGGATTAATTTTTCACAATTATAGGAGCCTCTTTATATATTTCCATCGGGTCCCTCTATTAGCTCATATAGTTCCATATAGCATATCAGGATTTGTTCCTAATGAGATGTAACGCCCCGAACCGTCACGCGTAGGGGCGTCCTACTGCGCAGACGTGGGCCGTTACCATGCTTGCTTAACTTACTTCTTAATTTAAAAAGCTTAAACTGACTGAAAATTCCGGAGTAAATTTTTTTCTTTTCTTACTTACATAAAACTTAACTTATCCTCATACATATTCATAAGTACTCACTCGAGTACCGAGCTTTCATAATCATATTGAAAGCTAATATAATCATACCGTAGACCAATCCGACCTAATGCGGTTCGGTACAACACGAGGCAACTTGTTGCCATCATTCTTGAAAACCATTCCTTAACTCGTTATTGAAAACAATTTCTTAAAAATAGTTTTCTTCTTGAAAACAGTTCCTTATCCATACTATCACATAACATAAAACACATCTTTCAAATATAT
Source organism: Ficus hispida (assembly GCA_025413025.1). Lineage (NCBI taxonomy): Eukaryota > Viridiplantae > Streptophyta > Magnoliopsida > Rosales > Moraceae > Ficus > Ficus hispida. Next base: position 15,105,092 of record CM046372.1, read on the forward strand.
TCTTCAAAACATATTTTACATAGCATAAATTCAAAACCCGTGGCGGTATCCATCCCACATTTCACAGTTTGTAGCACCAGCCTTCACAGCTTTGCATCACGTATCGCTGGTAGGTTGCTAACCTACAGCATGAACGTAAGTAATGAGCTTATGCCCAGTAAGTACAACGTGCAATCTGCAAAACATTTTAACAAAAGAATGCATTGACCGATTATGCTTTCTTGTGAACCAATTAAACTTTCATATATTATTTTGATTCTGTTTTCTTGCATGTCATGAGTGCACGTACCGTGGTCCATAGCTATGGAGTGGCGGGAGGCAGCCAATCCAAATCCAACTCAAATCATGAAACAAACTGTTTAACATGGAGTGATTGTGATTGGGGCAGCCAATCCAATTCAACCCAAACCATAGACTAAACCGTTTAAACTCGCCATTATGGCAAGTCGGTACGACACAATGACCTTAGCTTGTCTTAAACTGTGTTTTTATCATGTAGTTAAATATTTGTGAGCATGCTACATGATGTCACTATATTGAAACATAACATAACATAATCCATAACATAAACACTTAACATAATCTTCATACATAGACTTCGTATCATAATATAACCATCGTAACGTAACTTCATGTCATCGTAACATAATCATCATAACGTAATCATCGTAACATAACATCATACCATCATAACATAATCATCATAACGTAATCATCGTAACATAACATCATACCATCATAACATAATCATCATAACGTAATCATCGTAACATATCATACGTAAGCATCGTAATATAAATCATGCATATCAATTCATGATTTCTTGAAAAAAACATGTTACAAAAACATTTTTGCCCATGCTGTAGGCGGAGTTATACTTACTTGTCGTCCTATGCTCTTGGTTGATCGTCCGAATCATGGCACGACAACAGTTCATACTCCTGTTTCCAAACAGGGTGTAAGATAAGAGCTATACATATTCTATCTTATCATAATTCATAATCATTAAATGTTGGTGTCCTAACCAACATTTATGAGTAGCCTTAGTTATATTATATGTTCCCTCCTATAACAACTTACGATAACTTGTTTGGTTACTTACCGTAACCCTAGGGCTCATGGCCCAACATACTTAAACAATATCATACTAGGTTACTTCTGGTAACCTTGGGTACTAAGCCCAACTATTCTTAAATAGTTCGGGTTAGGTTACTATCCTAACCTTGGGCACATGACTTAACATTTATGATCCATTATCCGTTAGGTTAATACAATTAACCCTAAATCTTATTTTATCACTATCTCGGTACCTCATTGGTTTATGTTGGGTAACCCTTGAGGTGATGAACCTTGGTCAAACTTAATCAACCAAAGTCAACCTTCTAAGGTCAAACTTAGTCTTTGGGTCCAAGCCCAATAACTCGGGTATCCTTTCCGGTTACCATCCGTTACTATCTTGCTACATGTCTTTGGCTTTAAAAATCCAATTTTCCTTTGTCTCGGAAAATTTGGTGAATTCGGTTTAAAAACCCTTTGCTTGACTTATAAAATTTGTTAAGGACTGAAAACTGTCATTGGAACAGTTCTCACAGTCAAAACATTGGGGTTGGTGAAAAATACAGTTTTCTTGTACTATTTTAGAAAATCCTGTGCATGAGCAGGAATTTCCTGCTTATGTACTATTTTTCTGAAAATCTTGTGCTGGAATTTCTATTTCCTGCACAGTCTTTAGAATCCAACTTTTACTTTAAAATCAGTTCCGAATTTGATAAAACTTTCTTCATAAAAGTTGTAGATCTCGGATAATACTACAACTTTCATGTTTTGAGGAAAACTCAGTTCTGACTTTAACATGCCCTTATTCCTTGTTGAACTCACCTGGCCGTGAATAAATCCTGGGCACGGTCAGGCTCGGATTTTCATAAAAACCGAGGCCTTTGGAGCCTTATTTTGAAAAACGGTCCACGTGCCCTCTACGAAAAACCATTATCTACAACTTTGTAGTTTTGAGTTTCTTTAAATTCGGCCTCTAAGGGCCTCAAATTATCATTTCCAGAAAGCTGCCCAGTCTTGACCCGAGACTGGCAGTTTCGGTTCTTAATTTCGTTTTACGTCCTAAAACGCGTACACTACCTCAAACGGGTACCTCGTGAGCCTATATCAAGCATGCAGGCGTTACCTAACCATTTCATAATCACACTTTCAGTTCTTACTCATATAACTTTTAAAACAAAAATCTTAAACTTTCATAAAAACCCTATTTCGAAACTAGCATATCAAACCGAATGCTATCAACTACATATAAAACATGGTACTTGAATCTGCTTATCATAAACTCATACATAATCTCATACACTTAATCCTCTTAACAAAAATGTGAATGAAAACTAGAGGTTAAAGGATTTACCTCAAGCTTCACAAAACAAATTCCAGCTTATGGTTTTGGAGGTTTTCTTTTTCACTAGTCCAACCAAGACCGAACAAAACTGAATCTGTCTTTCACCTTTCTCTCTTATTTGGCTTCGGCTCTTAAGGAAAAAAAGAGGTGATTGTTGGCTGCAAGGTTAACTAAAAGAAGTTTACAGATTTTGCCTTCACCTATTTATAGGTGAAGACTTGTTCTTGCTTTGCCAATGAGTCCTCCAAAAAATTTCATTTTGCTCACAACACCTTGTGTGTTGGCCGGCCATGATTGGCCCTAGAAGCTGAGTAAGCACAGCTAAGGTGACTTACTCACCAAGGCTACTAGGTTATGTGGCATGTTCTCAAGATGGCTGGCCATTAGGTGATGATGTGTCAAAATCTTAGCTAGCCATGGAGGCAAAGCTAGATTGGCTTATTCACCTAAGCTAAGCCATAATGTGTCATTCTCCAAATGGCCGGTTTTTGGTGTTGATTTGGCAAGAGCTTGACTTGCCAATTAAGCAAGCTAAAAGGGTGATTCACCAAGGCTAGGCCATTAGGTGTCTAAACCTTATGGTGGCCGGCCTTAGGTGGCTTGGTGTGCTTGCCTTTGCTAGCCAAATAAGCAAGGCTAGAGTGCTTGTTTACCAAGGCTAGTTTCATGATGTGTCTAGCCAAGGTGGTGGCCGGTTCCTTAGTGTGCCACAAGGACAAATTTTTGCTTAATGATACATCACAATTAGCCAAGTAAGCATGGCTAAAATGCTTACTAAGCAGGGCTAGGTTTTTAGGTGTCAAACTCATAAAGAAACACCTAATTCCCTATCTACTAATCAGCCCTTAAAATCATAAAATTTTCTTGCAATTCTTCATAAGGTGGCCGGCCATTACTTGCTAGGTGTAGGGTTTGCAACATAGCTTAGTAGGCAAAGCTACCAAGCTTACTAAGCAAAGCTAAAATTGTGAAGTGTCAATCTCTAATGAACTTCAAATTTTTCATACCTTGCCTATTGGTTCTTAAGAGCAAAATATCTGCTCATTAACCCTTGAGGTGGCCGGTTATAGAGCCATATGGAAGCTTGAGAAGAAAATACAATTTTCAAGCCTATCTTTAACTTGTTTTCCTTGGTTTCCAATGTTACCGAGCTTGTAACCGATCATTGGCCCAGTTAGATTTGGAGGCTTAGATAAGAAAATCCATAATTTACATACTTATCCATCATCACTTATTTTTCTCAAAATTACACTTTAGTCCCTAAAGAACAAACTATTTGCACTTTAGCCCCTAAAGGCAAAAACATTTGCACTTTAGTCCTTAAAGGTGACCGGCTTTGGTAATGAAACTTGGCTTCCCGCTTGACTAAAGCAAGCTATTACTGAGTCTCGTAGATACTTAAACGAGAACTCAAACATTTACTGATATTTAACTCAGATCATGAGTTTCATATCGACATACTAGATTCAAACTTGTGATTTTCCTTATCTAAAAGGAAATCATAGGTTCATCAAAATTCCGGGTATTACATGAGATCGGTAAATTTAAATGGAATTTAATAATGTCTATTAAGACATAGTACTCTCTAACATGTAATCCGGAAAGGATTGGACATGTAAGATTTATGTAGACAAATAATATGATTTGTCAACATGAGATTTGTTAATTGAATTTTGAAATAAGATTGTGTTTGAATTATTTAATTTTAGAAAACAAAGTTTTTCTCTCCTAATCTAAATGTGGTGCACAGTTTTTAGATAGGTGGAGGGAAGAAAATTTTGTTTCAAACTTGTTCAAATATATTCCTAACATCAAATTATTAATTGATTTAAATAATATAGATTATTTGATGAATTTTTTTCCTTTATAATGTTGTGGACGGTTTTTGGACGAAGAAAAAATTTCGAATATTCTATTTATTTAAATGAATAAATATGGTTGATATTTGAAGAAAATATTTAATTCAAATAAGTGAATCTTATTTAAATTCAAAAATGTTTAAAAGTAATTTCAATCTAGATAGGACTAGGATCTTTTCACTAGTCTAGATTCTTGATTTAAAATTTGAACCATCAATCTAGCTTGAAATTTATTAGTGGCCGAATTTTTTGAAGATATTCTCTCCTTGAAAAATTGTTTTTAGGTTCAATGAATCTAGCCCTAAAGTTGTATGACCTTTTGATTCAAAATTTATCCGGAAAAATAATTATTAATTATTTTCAAGGAGATAAATTTTGAAAAGGATTGGACTTCTATATAAAGGCTAGGAATTCTTGAGAAACTAATTTTTTGTATTTTTTCAAGAGGGAAAACATTTTTTTGGGAGTGAGAGGAAAAACAATTTAGGTTTCTTCCACATCAAAATTCGGCTATCTTGTGAGAAAGAAAAAGAGAGAAAATTCTATTGAACCAAAACTGAGAGGAAGGTTAAACCGAGTGAATATTTCATAAGGAGGTTAACTGGTTCCTGACTTGGAGTTTTGAAGAAAGAATCTGGATCATATTCTCAATGTGGAACATCGGAATTGAGAAGAAAGGATCTAGACTTTGGGAAGCATTACCAGTCGCTTTGAGATGTGAAACTCGAGAATAGTAGAGAAGACATATTGGTCAAACGCTCTAGTGATTTCGGAATCTGAGAAATAAGGTACGCTTGATCATGAATTTAATTTATTGTTATATGTATCATGAGATTCTTTTCCGAAATAGCATAAAAAATTTAAAACTTCCACTGCGCCGTAACTACTGATATCGGGTCCGATTTTTCCAACAATTGGTATCAGAGCCAACTCATGATTATGCATATAATATAAATTATTTGATCGAATAAATTTCTCTCTATGCATTAATGAAATATTTTAGAGAGTTGGCACTCTAAGTTTTATTTTGTGTATGTTAAATATATTATGAATGGATGTTTGATTGAATGAATGCTTTATATTATTTTTATAATATATGATCCTGTTCAATTTTGTCGGTCATGATTTTATAGAGGTTAGAATTGTATCTAGGTTTTTCAAGTGTTATAAATGCGGTCTTTTATCACCGCTAGGTCGTTTTTTCAATTCCTAGGATTTTTGTAAGCCGGAAACGGCATAGGAATTTTTTTTGTAAAATTCGAGCTACAATGGATTCGAGAAGATTGAAGATGAATGAAGGTATGGAAATTTTCAAAGGATGTGATTTTTTGTTTTTTGGAATTTTTTTTAATTAAAAACGTTTTTTTAATAAAAAAATCACATAATCTTTTTGAAAATTTAATTTTCCAATGATATGTGATCTTGATAATTTGGAAATCAAAATTGAAAATTTAAATTTAAATTTAATGGATATTATTATGAATTTTAAAATTTTGAGATTTAAATTTGAAATTTGAAATTTGAAATTTTTGAATTTTAAAATTTAAATAATCGGATTTTTTAATTTAAAATTTGATATTTTGTAATTTTGATTAAAATTAAAAATCACATATAATTTTTTTTTGAAATTTGAATTTTAAATTTAAATTTAAAAAGATGTGAGATTGGAGAAGGAAGACACATTGAAGAATGATACAAGGCATGGATCTACAAATGAAGGCCGATATATGTTTCGGTTAATTTTTATAAATTTTATAATTTTCTTTTCTCTATGATTGAATCATGATCCACGGCTATTTACATATTTTGCAAACCATGGATGATGTGTTGCTAGATGAATATGTTATACTATTTCGTGATGTATTGATAACATGCCATATAGACTAGGGAGTGCCACTCAATAAATATTATTTATACATGAAAAACAAAAACCCTAATTTAAAAGATTGAGTGGGAGAAGGTTTATACACTAAGACCTACGGCCTCCATCATTGGTCCAATAGTTAGGCATGGTAGTGCCTACTACTCGGTTTTGACCCGGGAATTCCCTTCGGATAGGTATTTTACCTAGAGCGTACACTGATTTGGATTTCCTAAAGGATAACAATTCTGGGCATATTTTATATTTAGATCACCCATCGGTGGCGGATGTAAAATATGGATTCAAAATTGGAAACGATGATTATATACTCATGCTACTTTATTTATTAATCCTCCCTCGAGGCTCTGATATGTAAAGTAGTGGCCAAATAAATGATAGTTAATATATATTTAATGGAGTTTGCTCAATGGACGAATATGTATTAATCGGAAAAGATCTGTGTTCTTAGCTAGTTCTTTTTTGACTACCCCTCGGTAGCTTGAAAAGCAGAAGCTAGGAATTATCATTGTAAGGTATGTGTTTTAAGGGTTTTACACATAAACATTTAGATTGCATATAGATCTTTATGTTTCATTACAAAACCAAATTTTAATAAACAAAAGGATGTTTGCTCATACTTATTACATGTTTTCTTATTATAGATCAAAATGTCGAGCCCTTTATCTGTGATACTTACGCAAAATAAATTAATCGGCGAGAATTTTAATGACTGGAAAAGGAACTTGCTTATCGTCCTAAATTTTGAGAATCACAGTTTTGTCCTAACCCAACCTCGATCGCCTACGCCTGTGATCGATGCTCCTGATAGGGAATTTGTAGCGCTTGAGTACTGGGACAATTCCAACCTAAGTGCTATGTGCTATATTCGGGCAAGCATGTCTAACGTGCTCCAGAAACAGCATGAGGAACTTCAAACTGCTAGGCAGATCGTGGATAACCTGGAGGAGATGTTTGGTGAACAAACTATCCAGGCTAAGACTGATGCTAGTAAAGGTCTCATGAACTGCAGGCAGAAGATTGGAACTCCCATCAAGGAGCACATGATGAAAGTCATGGCCTATTTGTCTGAGGCTCAGACAAATGGGGCTAAGATTGATGCTGCAACTCAATTGATGATGGTTTTCCAAACCTTATCCAAAGATTTTGATTTGTTTCAGGCATCCTACAATCTTAACCGAAAAGAGATGTCTTTAACAGAATTGATGAAAGAGTTGTAAGCCTTTGAGAACATCTTTAAGGGTTCTGGATCAAAGGCCGAGGCAAATTTGGTTGAACCTAGTTTGCCTACTCCCAAAAGGAAGAAGGAAAAGGGGAAGAACAAGGGGAATAAGCCTGTTGTGGATGCACCTGTTTCTAAGAAGTTTACCAAGACTAAGAAGCGAAAGGTGGATCCCAAAAAGGCTAAGTGCTTTAACTGTGGAAAGAAAGGACATTTCAAAAAGGATTACCGAGAATACCTGGCTTTGCAAAAGCAGAAAGGTAATTTCAATGTCCTGTATCTTGAGGGTTGTTTAGTGGAAGAATCTAAGGACAATTAGGTTATAGATTCTGGAACTACTAACCATGTTTGTATTTCTCTACAGGGGTTCAAGGTAACGAGAAGTCTGCATGAGGAGGACTTTATGTTAAGAACCGGCAATGGGATGTTGGTGCAAGCAGAAGCAGAGGGAGAAGTGCATCTTTATTTTGAGACATTGTTTTTATGTTCCTAGTTTTAAGAGGAACCTAATTTCGGTAGCTTGTTTGATTAAAAATTCTTATTCAGTTTCTTTTAATAATAAAGTTGTTATTAGGAAAAACAATTCTCTTATCTGTAATAGATGGATGCATGGAAATCTTTATTTTATCAAACCTAAGATGCACTCACTGCTTGATACAGAATTGGAAAAGAACTCTAAAAGACATAAATCTTCTCACTCTAATAAATCATATCTTTGGCATTTACGACTTGATCACATAAGCCTTAATAGAATTCAAAAGATGGTAAAAGAGGAATGCCTTGACTTGTATGAGGTTGAACCTTGGCCACAATGTGAATCCTGTTTGGAGGGCAAGATGACTAAACGACACTTTGCTGTCAAGGATGGTCGGGCCGAGAAACTTTTAAAACTTGTGCATACGGATGTTTGTGGTCCCATGAACATAGAAGCACGTAGTGGGTATGAGTATTATATCACTTTTACTGATGATTACTCAAGGTATGGACATGTCTATTTGATGACCCGCAAAAGCGAAGCCTTTGATAAGTTCAAAGAATTTCGGGCTGAAGCGGAGAAACAATTAGGCAAGTCCATTAAGACACTTCGATCCGATCGAGGTGGGGAATACCTAGCGGATAAGTCCTTAGGTTATTTGATAGAGAATGTAATACAATCCCAGTTGACTGCACCTAGTACTTCTCGACAAAATGGTGTAGCTGAGAGAAGGAATAGGACTATATTGGATATGGTCCGGTCTATGAAGAGTTACTCCAAATTACCTTTGTCATTTTGGGGGCATGCTATACAAACTGCATGATATCTTCTGAATAACGTTCCCTCCAAATCGATTCCTAAAACTCCTTACGAGTATGGACGAATACGAAACCTAATTTAAATCATATTCGAATTTGGGGTTGTCTGGCACACGTCCTGGATAAGGAAGCGAAGAAGTTGGAGTCACGATTAGAAGTGTGCTTGTTTGTTGGCTATCTAAAAGGAACAAAAGGTGGTCTGTTCTATAATCCGAAGCAAAATAATGTCTTCGTTTCTACACATGCAACATTAATGGAGGAAAGTTATATAGATGACGTTAAACCTCGTAGCAAAGTAGTGCTTGAGGAGATGACTTCGGGTTTAGATATTCTTAAAGTCACAGAAAACCCTGTGATAAACAACTATAGGACAAATAGTAACCGGGAAGGTTACCTAATTTTATTGGGCCAAATAATTTAGGCTACTTATAGTAACCACTTGAGATACCAAAGATAGTGGGTTGGGCCTTAATAAGATTAGTAACCTAATACTATTCAAGTATGATTTGGTTTAGTACCCAGGGTTACCTGAAGTAACTTAATAAGATATTGTTTAAGTATGTTGGGCCATGAGCTCTAGGATTACAGCAAGTAACCTAACGAGTTATCATAAGAAGATATAGGAGGGACATATAACTAGGGCTACTCATAAATATTGGTTAGGATACCAACATTTAACGATTATGATTTATGGTAAGATAGAATATGTAACGACCCACCCTTACGTAGGCCGTTATAGTTACTTATCTTACATACTAATTTAACATACTGTAACGACCTGTCCTTATGTAGGCCGTTACCATACTTATCTTGCATACTAGTTTAACATACTTACTTATGCGGAAATATCATACATAATTTTTTTTTCTTTCTTTTTAAAACTTTTTGAATAAAAACTTTACTACTTACTTATTTAAAATACATACACATACTTATTTAGAAATCACTTTTCAAAACTGTTATAACGTAAAATAACTTGTACTTAACTACTATTTACTTATCAAAAGTGTAGTAACATAAAATAACTTTGTATTAAACAATCATACACATATATTTTTCAAAACGCGTAGCAGTCTCCATTCCCACGTTTCACAGATTGCCCTGCCAAGCCTCACTGCCTTGCATCAAGAACTGTCAGTAAGAAGCTTACCTACAGTATAAACGTAAGTTGTGAGCTTTCGCTCAGCAAGTACAACCATGAACCCGCAAAACAAACTTAATAAAGCAATGCATGTACCAATTATGCTTTTATTATGCTTTCATAGTTTTGGAGCCCTTATAAGTGTACGTACCGTGGCGCGCAGTCATGGAGTGGTTGGGGAAGCCAGCCCAGTCCAACTCAAACCATGAACCAAACCTGACCTAGAGCAGGTCGGTACGACACATCATACTTAAAAACCTTTTCTTAAATACAGTTCTTACTTAAAACATAATCTTCTTCTTACCATATGAATTATTATTTGTGAACATACTTCATGATGTCACAATAATAAACATACATCATACATATCACATAAATGCAAGATATTTTAAAAACATGCAAAGTCATAAAACCAATTGCCTATGCTGTAGGCGGAGTTGTACTTACAGGTTGCGCTAGGTCCTGTGCTTTGTCGTTCCGACAGGTTACCTTAATAGGTTACCTTCCTGTTTTCAAAAAGGAAGTAAGATAAGAAACATCCTATCTTACCTTAACTTATTTCATTAAATATTGATACCTTAACCAACATTTATCTATGACCCTAGATATATGTCCCCCTCATAAGCTTAATAATATTCGTGTTGGTTACTAAATGTAACCTTAGGGCACAAGCCCTAATGGTAATCAAACAGTATCATGTTTGATCATCTTAACAAACTTTGGGCTTAAGGCCCAATAACCTTAGCATGGGCATCCTATTAGGTTACTATGAGTAACCTTAGATTTAGGCCCATCTTGGGTGAAAATTTAAAAAGCCTGTTGGGCTACTAAGGCCCAATAATTAAAGTGGTATCCTTAAAGATTACCTTATATAAACTTGGACTCAAGGCCCAACATACAACATTTGTTCTTAATTAACTAGGCCCAATAACCTTGGGTATCCTGTCCGATTACTAAGCATCTTAGATTAGGTTACCAATTATCTTATTTTGCTTAATTAATTCATTTCTCACTAAACTGGGTTTGATTAACTATTAAAAACTATTTTCAAATAAAACTGTCTAAGTTTTGAAGGAATTTATTGAAAACAGTTAAATCGGCAGTACATGTGCAGGAATTTCCTGTGCATGCACTGTTTTAAAATTCTGAATCAGAGCTTGCTATACTGATTCAGTTTTACTTTGAAATCTCTTTAGATTTTGAAAAACTTTTCTTCACGAAAGTTTTAGATACAGAAAAACCCTACAACTTTTGTGATTTGACAAAAACCCAGTTATGAACTTAACTTATACTTTTTCCTTGTTGAATCTGCCTGGCCGTGCACATAGGTCTGGGCAGTTCAGGCACGGGTTTTCGTAAAAACGAAGGCCTTTGGAGCCTTATTTTCAAAAAATGTCCATAATGCCCCTTATAATTTTCAATTTCCTACAACTTTTCTGTTTTGAGTTTTCTTAAATTCGGCCTCTAAAGGCCTCAAACGACCGTTTCCAATTCACTGCCCAGTTTTCATCCGAACTAGTAGTTTTTGGTTTCGGTTCGCTCTCACGTAAAATTACGCACACCCTACCTCAAACGGTCGCAACCGTGACCTACGTCAAGCATGCAGCCTATAATCTAACGTCCTCATACCCTTTCATTTAATCTCATACATTCAGTTATTTGATTGAAACCCGTTTGGTGATTTTCACCAAACTTGGTTTTTCTATGGTTCTCTAGGGTTTTCTTGAACCCTAGTTCAACATACAAGTATACCAATTCATTATCAGCCATTCAACATAAAACATAAGCCTACGGGGACATACATCAAACACCTAATGGTCACACACATCATCTACTTAATTTCTAGAGCACACATTACAAATCATGCACCAAATTAAAGCATAAACATAGTAAAACTTAAATCAAGCACATGCTAAGCAAATCAAGCAATATAAGGACATAAATGAATGAGCTTAAGCTCTTACAAACAAGCTGGAAAATACACTGTAAATGGCTTAAAAAAACAGAATTTAGAGGCTTAGGAGGTTGAGAGATTACCTCCAAACTGAAAGGCAAATCTTTGGCTTGTGTTCTGAAAATGGTTTTCTTGCTGTCCCTCACTAAAATTCCGACCACCACTAAAGGGTTTTTGCTGCTTTTGGGTTCGTCTATGGCAGAGAAAATGAGAGAGAAAATGGCAAGAGTTTTGAGAGATTTTTCAAATAAAATGTCTAAAAAAATCTCCACCCATGACACCTATTTATAGGTGAAAATAAACTTTATTTCTTGAATTATTTTTATTCTCCAAATTGTTCTCCAAGCCCTACAAAAAATTTATTTGCTGAAAACTCCCCATGAGGTGGCCGGCCATTTGGTGTAGATAAGGTTCAAGAATGTTCTTGAATACTTTCCCAATTTTTCAATAATTCAAAATTTTACTTAATTCCTATTGGACAAGGTGTCCAATACTTAGGGCTCCGTTTGGCTTTAAATCTTAAAAGCAGTCTATTTTCATACTAATACATATATAACAAATACTGTTTTCAATTGAAAACAATACTGTCATACTAAACCACAGTCCAAAATTTATCTGCATAAAACTGGACTGCATTTAGGTTTTTCTTAGAACTTAAAGCTCATTAGTCCTTATTGTCCTAAATATTGTGCTTGATTTTTCTAACATACTTCCGTACCTTAAACTTGCTTATCTATCTGCAATGACAGTTTTTCACAGTATAATATCTATACTGCCTATTATAAAACAGTACCATCAAGCTTTGACTTTCCTGGTCAAACTTTGATCAACATAAAATCGTAAATTCCTATCGTACCTTAAATCATTCTGGCCAAATCTTGACCGGAATACACTCATAAATTCCTATCATAGTTCAAATCATTCTGACCAAACTTTGATCGGAATACAATCATACATAAATCCTAATTCTGACAACTCATATCAGGTAAATTTATATACTTATTCTTAATACAAATTTTGATTCCTTGAGAAACAAGAAATCATAATTTGTAATAGGGTCAGTTATTACAATCTTCCCCCCTTAAAAATTTTCGTCCTCGAAAATTAGAACAAGTGGGCATAATTCGTTCGCATATCATCTTCTAGTTCCCATGTTGCTTCCTCAACATTGTGGTTTCGCCACAATACTTTAACCATGGGAATTGTCCTATTTCGTAAGACCTTTTCTTCCCGATCTAAAATCGGAACTGGTTTCTCTTCGTATGTCAAGTCAGTTTGAACCTCGATCGGTTCTTGACTTAACACATGGGAAGGATCAGGTACATACTTCTTTAACATCGAAACATTGAAAACGTTATGTACAGAAGCTAATTCTAGTGGCAAGGCAAGCTTGTAAGCTACTTTGCCAATCCTTTCTAAAATTTCGAATGGCCCTGTGTATCTAGGACTAAGTTTTCCCTTCTTACCAAATCTCATAATCTCCTTCATGGGAGCAATCTTAAGGAAAACATAGTCTCTGACTTGGAATTCTAAGGGTCTTCGACGTCTATCGGCGTAGCTTTTCTGACGACTAAAAGCTACATCGAGTCTTTGCTTAATCTTCTTTATATCCTCTGAAGTCTTTCGGATAAAATCCATGGTTTGAAGCTGCTTCTGTCCAACTTCTTGCCAATGAATGGGAGATCGACATTTCCTTCCGTATAACACCTCGAATGGAGCCATACCAATGGAGGCGTGATAACTATTATTGTAAGAAAATTCGATCAAAGGTAGCTTCTGATCCCAGCTCCCTTTGAAATCCAAAACGCATGACCTTAGCATATCCTCCAGCGTCTGGATAGTTCATTCCGATTGTCCATCCGTCTAGGGGTGAAACGCCGTACTGAACTTCAATTTCGATCCTATAGCGGTATGAACATTTTTCCAGAATCGAGAGGTAAAGCGCCCATCCCGATCGGAAATGATGGATTTTGGCACCTCGTGCAATCTAACAATCTGGGATACGAAAATTTCAGCTAATTTCTCAACCGAAAAGGTAGCCTTAATAGCAATGAAGTGGGCTGATTTGGTTAATCTATCCACAATCACCCAAATCATATCATTCCCACTTGCAGTCCTGGGTAAACCTACTATGAAATCCATAGTGGTTTGTTCCCATTTCCATTCTGGGAGCTCAATCTTTTGAAGATCTCCGCCTGGTTGCCGATGTTCAGCCTTAACTTTTTGACAAGTTAGGCACTTTGACACAAAGTCAGTGATTTTGTTCTCCATATTCGGCCACCAATAGTTCTCTCTAAGGTAATTATACATCTTGGAAGCTCCAGGATGTACCGAATATGGCGTCTCATGTGCTTCGGACATGATTTGTTTCTTAAGAATTTCAAAGTTAGGAACGCAGATCCTTTCTTTGAAATAAACTACTCCATCCTTAAAGGTCCTAAACTCCTTATTCTTTCCGCCAAAGATTTGCGCTTCTAGCAGAAAAGAATCTTTCCCTTAATGACCCTTAATGGACTCTAAGAGATTAGACTGGAGAGTCAAAACAGACAACTTTCCAGTTATCATACGTTAAAATCAGAAATTTCCTTCTGAAGTGGCTTAGGCAACGTCTCCAAAGACATCAACATGCTGGATGACTTCCTACTTAGTGCATCCGCTACTTTGTTCGCTTTACCAGGGTGGTAAAGGATTTCGCAATCGTAGTCCTTTACGAGCTCTAGCCATCTCCGTTGCCTCATATTGAGCTCTTTCTGGGTAAAGATGTATTTGAGACTTTGATGATCGGTGAAAATCTCACATCTATTCCCATACAAGTAGTGTCTCCAGATCTTTAGCGCGAAGACCACCGCCGCGAGCTCTAAATCTTGCGTAGGGTAATTCTTTTCGTGATCCTTTAATTGTCGTGAGGCATATGCGACCACCTTTCCTTGCTGCATCAGGACCGCTCCTAGTCCAGTCTTAGAAGCATCGTTGTAGATCACAAAATTCCCGGCATCTACGTCAGGAATTACTAACATCGGGGCGCTAGTAAGCTTCCTTTTTAGCTCTTGGAAGTTCTCCTCACACTTCTGTGTCCACTCGAACTTCCTCTCTTTTCGCGTAAGGACCGTAAGAGGTGCTGCGATCTTGGAGAATCCTTCAACGAACCGTCGGTAGTATCCGGCCAATCCAAGAAAGCTCCGTATTTCCGTAACGTTTTTGGGTCTAGGCCATGTACTAACCGCCTCTATCTTAGCAGGATCAATGGAAATCCCTTCGTTTAATACTACATGGCCTAAGAAATGAACCTTATCCAACCAAAATTCACATTTCGTGAACTTGGCATAGAGCTGGTTCCGTCTTAACGTCTCCAAAACCATCCCAAGGTGCTGCTCGTGTTCCATTATGGACTTTGAGTATATCAGAATATCATCGATGAAAACGATGACAAACTTATCTAAGTACTCTTTGAACACCCTGTTCATCAAGTCCATAAATGCAGCTAGAGCATTGGTCAAACCAAACGGCATAACCAAGAACTCGTAATGCCCATAGCGCGTTCGAAAAGCCATTTTTGAAATATCTCCCTCTTTAATTCTGAGTTGATGGTATCCCGACCGCAAGTCGACCTTTGAAAATACCACTGCTCCCCTAAGTTGATCAAAAAGATCATCTATTCTAGGGAGAGGGTACTTATTCTTAATCATGAACTTGTTCAACTCACGATAATTGATACACATACGCAACGATCCGTCCTTCTTCTTAACGAACAATACTGGTGCTCCCCAAGGAGAATAGCTCTGGCGTATGAATCCCTTGTCCAGCAGTTCTTGCAACTGCACTTGGAGTTCCCTAAGCTCAGCTGGGGCTATACAATAGGGTGCTTTAGAAATCGGTGAAACTCCGGGCAATAATTCTATCTCAAAAGAAATTTCCCGCTCGGGAGGAAGTCCGGGCAATTCTTTTGGAAAGACATCCACATATTCCCTGATAATGGGAACATCTTCCGGCTTTAACTCCACTTCTTTCTCCTTGTCCACCATGTTGGCTAAGTATCCTTGGCATCCATTAGCCAACATTTTCCACGCCTTCATTGCCGAAACTAACCTACTTGAGGAGTTACGGGACTGGTCGTAAAAGTTGAATTCCTCCTCATCATGCAAGCTAAACATAACACAACGCTTTCGACAATCTATCTTAGCATTGTACTTCCCTAGGAAGTCCATTCCTAAAATAACATCATAATCCTGAAGTATAATTGCGATGAGATCAACATAAAGTTCTCGATCGCAAATAACTACAGGAACACTTGGCATCCAAAAATCGGAGAACAAAACCTCTCCTGATGGAAGGAACGTCCTAAACGGCTGCTTAAAACTATCGATGCGTCTTCCTAATTTCTGGGCAAACTCCATTGATATAAATGAATGGGTAGCACTAGAATCAAACAAGGCAATAGCGTCATAGGTGGCGATAGATATCTGACCTGTCACCATGTGAGAAGTTCCGACCTCAGCATCCCCTTTGGTGTAGGCGTAGATCCTAGCTTGGGGTCCAGGAGCCTCTATCCTCCTCGGTTTGTTCGAAATGTCCTCAATTTTGACTGGCATCGCATGCAGCTGACTGCTCGCATTCCTTTGCGAGTACTGGGGGTTCTGGTTCTGATTGTTGAGGTTGCAATTCCTCGCGTAATGACCTTCCTTGCCACAAAGGTAGCAAGCATTGGTCCCGAGTCTACATATTCCCACATTGAGCGCACACTGGATAATTATTATTATTACCCTCATTCCCTCGGTTACTTCTCTTCTGAGGGTAATTTCTTTGCTGTCCCTGGCCAGCAGCATTTCCCTTCCTCTTGTTCTTTCCGAACTGCTTAGTATGCTGGGCCGCATTACTAGTCTGGCCCTTCACCAAAGCGTCCTGACTTTGTCTAGGCTGCAGCTGTCTTTCCGCAGCCTTCTCCTCTTTCTTAGCCTTAAAAATTTGCGCCCTCGCCTCCTTATCTTGATTGATCCAATACTCAGCCCTAATTGCCCGACTAATGCAGTCAGACACTAGGGTCGTAGGGCTCTTCCTGCACTTACTTATTTCGCAATATCCGTCCGAAACATCTTCATCATTCGTCTCACTTTTTTTGTTTCGGTCGGTATGAGTTCGGGATATAGGCGGCCTAGCTGTTCAAACTTCTTAACAGCTTCCATAACCGACATCGATCCTTGCTTTAAACTGTTGAACTCGTCCTGCTGTGCGGCAAGGATCTCCCTGTTGTAGTATATCGCCTTGAACTCAGTTATGAAATCCTGCCAACTCATGGCCGTAATATTTCTACGCATTTGCACTGTTATCCACCAATGCCTCACATCCTTTTTCAGTGCAAATGAAGCACAGAGCACCCTCTCCTACTTCGTGAGTCCCATGAAATCCAAGATAACTTGGATATCCATAAGCCAGTTATCGGCCTCTATCGGGTCTGTAAGACCCTCAAACTCAGGCGCCTTCATACGCCTGAAGCGTTCGAACAGTAAATCTTCCCGAACTACGGGTAGGTTCGCTTACATCCCTGCAGGTGCAAACGGAACTCCGAAATTCCGCGGAACCTCTTGACGAACCTCCGGTACCTGGGGCACTACCGGGGGTACAGGATTATTCTGTGGTGGAATTTCGTTTACGTTAGGCATCGGATGCAATCGGGCTAGCTGCTCACATAGCCGATTCGTTTCTTGCTGCTGTTGTAGCAATTGCTGTTGCAACATGGCTACAACGTTCGCAAGATCTGGCTCTTGCGTGTTCTGGTTAGCTTGCTTTCGCGTACGCACCATCTTAATACTCCTAATAAATTTCAAAAAAAGATTTCGTTATCCTCCAAAAATTTTTCCTTTCATTCATATCCTATCATAACATATCATATCATATCATACTTAATCATATTGTAAAATATTATGCAGAAATCCTTCGTGATTTCTTTATAACGTATCATATCATAAACTTATCGTATACTTATCATAGAAACTTTTTATCATGATATCATAATCATCATGATATTTGTTTCATATAAAAACATATCGTTTTATACATTAAAAAAAAATACATCATTTTTACTATATACGCAGTCAAAATAAGATGGAAGTTTCTACCACTTCACCATCATCCTATCCTATATACAACCCTAATGTCAAAAGAACAAAAGTCGGAGTTAGACCTAAAACTATCTACTCGGTCGTCGTGTCAGAAAATACGTCCAAATCCTCGTCGTCGAAGGGAATCTCCTCGGGATCTTCCTCCTCCTCCTCGGGATCGTCTAGCTCCTCCTCTATATCCTCAAACTCATCCCATTCTTCCCACACCTCTTGTTCCTCATCATCACTCTCAATGAGGACTATTGGAGGATCTTCGGCGTTATCCCCTGGGTTGTCCGGAGCCTCCGCAGGATCCATACCATCATCATCCGGTCCTGCCTCTGCCTCTTGCGGAGGTATCTGCTGAAGTGGGACTGCCGGAATTGGATCCTCGGGCATAACCGGAACTCCATCGAAAACTGGCTCTGGAATGCCGGCGTCATCGACCGGATCGACATGGTAAACATCCACTGGGTCGGCCTCCTGTACCATATATGCTATTACCTCCATAATAGCATCAATCATGTCCTCCAAGGATATTCCCACATCCAGAGCGGGGACATAAAACTTAACTTTCGGAGGTAGCTCGTCCCAGATAAGCTGTAACGCTCGCCAATGAGGATCCATGAGCTCCTGAGGGATATAGGGCAAGATTGCCTTGCGGAACCTACGGCAATAGTGGCCTATAGTCTCATCCGGTTAAGCGTGCCACTCTGCGGCGAAGTTGAGATATCGCCTCCTGTACATGTCGCTGTAAATAGCCGGGTCGCGGTACGGCGCATTGGCCCTCTCACCAGGTGGAGGCCCATATCGTGCTATCATACGGACACGAAAATCTGCCCATGGTATCTCGTGTATAGCCGGGTTATAACACCCCGAACCGTCACGCAGGGGCCGACTGCGCAGACGTGGGCCGTTACATTTCTTGCTTAACTTACTTCTTAATTTAAAAAGCTTAAACTTACTGAAAATTCCGGAGTAAATTTTTTTTTTTCTTTTCTTGCTTACATAAAACTTAACTTATCCTCATACATATTCATAAGTACTCACTCGAGTACCGAGCTTTCATAATCATATTGAAAGCTAACATAATCATACCGTGGACCAATCCGACCTAATGCGGTTCGGTACAACACGAGGCAACTTGTTGCCATCATCCTTGAAAACCATTCTTTAACTCATTCTTGAAAACAATTTCTTAAAAATAGTTTTCTTCTTGAAAACAGTTCCTTATCCATACTGTCGCATAACATAAAACACATCTTTAAAATATATTTTTCAAAACATATTTTACATAGCGTAATTTCAAAACCCGTGGCGGTGTCCATCCCACATTTCACAGCCTGTAGCACCAGCCTTCACAGCTTTGCATCACGTATCGCTGGTAGGTTGCTAACCTACAGCATGAACGTAAGTAATGAGCTTATGCCCAGTAAGTACAACGTGCAATCCGCAAAACATTTTAACAAAAGAATGCATTGACCGATTATGCTTTCTTGTGAACCAATTAAACTTTCATATATTATCTTGATTATATTTCCTTACCTATCATGTGTGCACGTACCGTGGTCCATAGCTATGGAGTGGCTGGAGGCAGCCAATCCAAACCAACTCAAACCATGAAACAAACTGTTTAGCATGGAGTGATTGGGGCAGCCAATCCAACTCAGCCCAAACCATAGACTAAACCATTTAAACCCACCATTATGGCAAGTCGGTACGACACAATGACCTTAACTTGTCTTAATATGTGTTCTTACCATGTAGTTAATTATTAGTGAGCATGCTACATGATGTCACTTTATTAAACCATAACATAACACAAACCATAACATAAACGCCATAACATAATCTTCATATCATAACATAATCATCGTAACTTAACCATCGTATCATCATAACGTATCATCGTAACATAACATCATACGTAAGCATCGTAACATACATCATGCATATCAATTCATGATTTCTTGAAAAACATGTTATAAAAACATTTTGCCCATGCTGTAGGCGGAGTTATACTTACTTGTCGTCCTATGCTCTTGGTTTATCGTCCGAATCATGGCACGACAACAGTTCATACTCCTGTTTCCAAACAGGACGTAAGATAAGAGCCATAGACATTCTATCTTACCATAAATCATAATCATTAAATGTTGGTGTCCTAACCAACATTTATGAGTAGCCTTAGTTATATTATATGTTCCCTCCTATAACAACTTACGATAACTTGTTTGGTTACTTGCCGTAACCCTAGGGTTCATGGCCCAACATACTTAAACAATATCATACTAGGTTACTTCTGGTAACCTTGGGTACATGACTTAACATTCTTGATCCATCATCTATTGGGTTATTATAAATAACCCTAGATCTTAGTTTATCATAATTTTTGGTATCTTATTGGGTTACGTTGGGTAACCCTTAAGGTGATAAACCTTGGCCAAACTTGGTCAACTAAAGTCAACCTTCCATGGTCAAACTTGGGCTTTGGGAGCCAAGCCCAATAACTCGGGTATCCTTCCCGGTTACCATCCGTTATTGTCTTGTTACTTAACCTTGGCTTTAAAATCCATTTTTCCCTTTGTTTCGGAAAATTTGTTGAATTCAACTTAAAAACCTTTGCTTAACTTATAAAATGTGTTAAGGGCTGAAAACTGCCATTGGAACAGTTCTCACAGTCAAAACATTGGGGTTTGATGTAAAATACAGTTTTTGTATATTGTTCTAGAAAATCCTGTACACGTGCAGGAATTTCCTGCTCATGTATTGTTTTTCTGAAAATCCTGTGCTGGAATTTCGGTTTCCTGCACAGTTTTGAGATTCAATATTTTTACTTTAAAATCTGCTCAGAATTTGATAAAACTTTCTTCATGAAAGTTTTAGCTCTCGTAAAATTCTTCAACTTTCATGTTTTGAGGAAAACCCAGTTCGGACTTTAACATGCCCTTATTCCTTGTTGAACTCACCTGGCCGTGCATAAATTCTGGGCACGGTCAGGCTCGGATTTTCATAAAAACCGAGGCCTTTGAAGCCTTATTTTGAAAAACGGCCTACGTTTCCCTCTAGTAAAAACCATTATCTACAACTTTGTAGTTTTGAGTTTATTCAAATTCGGCCTCTAAGGGCCTCAAATTACCATTTCCAGAAAGCTGCCCAGTCTTGACCCGAGACTGGCAGTTTCGGTTCTTAAATTCGTTTCACGTCCTAAAACGCGCACACTACCTCAACCGACCACAGCGGGAGCCTAAATTCACACATGCAATCATTTCTAACGTTCCAATCCATCATGCACATAATCAAACATTCAATCTTAAACCTATGGGAACATATAACAAACATATGGTAGGCAAACTCAAAAACCCATAAGCACATCATCAAACATGCACCAAAATATAAACTAGAGACCACCACCCTAATCATGCACATGCTAGAAAACTTAACTAGAGCATTGACATAAATAGTGAGCTTATGCTCTTACAATCCAATGCTGGAAATACACTTAAATTTCCAAAGTAAAACTGAATCGAAGAGCTTATGGTTAAAGGGGATTACCTTGATTGAACATAAGGCTAGGCTAGGAGTTGGTTCATTTTTCTGCCCTTTCTCCTTGGCTGCCTAATACCGGTTTTGCTCCTTCAATGAGCACTAAAACGTTTTGGTCATTTGGTGGTTCTTCCTACAAAATCCGGCTATCCTAAAACCCATTTTTCTTCACTTTTTCCTTTCCTTTCTCTTCCTCTCCCATGGCCGGCCACTTGGCCTCCAATGGGTACCAAAATTTTTCTCAACTATTTCCTTGATTCCTACATGAAAATCCGAACCTCTAGCTCACTTTTCTTTCTTTTCTTTCTCTTCTATGGCTCGGCCTTTAAGGGTGAGGGTGAGGGAAAATTTTGCCATAGTTTTGTTAAGGCTACAAAACTTGCTCAAAATTTGTGAACCAACATCACCTATTTATAGGTGAAAAACTTAGTTTCTATAATTGCATAAAAGGGTCTAAGAGCAAAATATTTGCTCAAAACTCCTCCTAGGTGGCCGGCCATAGTGAAGCCTTGGTGGGCAAGTTACTTGCTCACCAAGTTTTGCTAACATCACCAATGACACCACTTTGATTACATCACCTTGATGACATCACTTGCTTACCTCACCTTGATGACATCACATTGATGACATCACCTTGATGATATCATCAAGCCAAATACTTGTTCTCCAAGCCATTCAAAATCCGGCCATAAGGAAGCCTTGGTGGGCAAGTTTGCTTGCTCACCAAGTTTGGCTTACATCACCCTCGTGACATCATTCGCTTACATCATTTTGATGACATCATCTTGATGACATCATCAAGCCAATTGCTTGTTCACCAAGCCTAGAAAATCCGGCCATGCATGTGTGGAAGATAAGGAAAAATCTTTCCAAAAATATCTTTTCATGCTAATCTTATTCTTAATTCCTTGTTCCAATGTAACTAGGCTTGTAACCAATTTTTGGCCTAGTTGGAGCCTTAGTTAGGAATTTCCATGATTCTATAATTACATACTAATCCATCATTACTTACTTTTCTAAAATTGCACTTTGGCCTCTACGGACAAAATATTTACAATTTAGTCCCTGTAGGTCGCCAACTATGGCGGAGCCACTTAGCTTCCATTTCGTGGATAATTATCCACTTGATTCTAAAAATCCAATAATATAATCCTGCAGTCCATTTCCTTACTAACATACATAATATCAATACTGTTTTTCACCAAAACAGTATTGTCATACTGGACTACAGTCCAGAATTCATCTGCATAATTATTGGACTGCGTATCGGATTTTCTTAGGACTTAAAACTATTTAGTCCTTAACGCTCTAAATATTTGTGCGTGATTTTTCTACGGTGGTCTCATAGCTTATTCTTAGTTAATTGACCGTAATGAAGGTTTTTTCGCAGTGTAATCCCATACTGCTTTGCCGTATCTCAGCACCTTCATCTATTTGACCTTCCTGGTCAACCTTTGACTTTTCGGTCAACTTTGACTTTTCGGTCAAACATAAAGTCAACTTAGTCAAACTTTGACCGGCATAAAATCATAAATTACCATTTTGCCCTTTTTCCTCAAAAGGCCACATGCTTGACTTAAGCAAACTATTGTTGAGTCCCGTAGCTAATTAAACGAGAACTCACACATAAACTGATATTCTGCTCAGATCATGAGCTTAATATCGACAAACAAGATTCAAACTTGAAATTTTCCTTGTCTAAAAGGAAATCATAGGTTCATCGAAATTTCGGGTATTACACGGGTCCCCCTGCGCCATCCACCAGGTTCTAACATCTCCGATCAAACATCTACTAGCTAACAAAACCTGAAGATGGGCTTCGGTATGGCATACCCTAAAAATCACCTCCATATCGAAAAGCCATCCCGCTAGCGATATCGTTTGCGGAGTCCCATCAAATAGACGGGGCCTCATCTCGCAGAATACCGTAGCAGCATCTCGATCCTCGTCCATACTTGAATCCCGATAATCGAATCTATCAAATTACGGGTACATAATAAATACGTATCTATGCACTAAAATAACTCTTACTTACAATGACGGTGGCGCTGGCAGGCAGACTGTGAAACTGGAAGACAAGATCCCGCTCTGATACCAACTCTGTAATGACCCGCCCTTACGAAGGCCGTTACAGTTACTTATCTTACATACTAATTTAACATACTGTACCGACCCGCCCTTATGTAGGCCGTTACCATACTTATCTTGCATACTAGTTTAACATACTTACTTACTTATGCGGAAATATCATACATAATTTTTTTTCTTTCTTTTTAAAACTTTTTGAATAAAAACTTTACTACTTACTTATTTAAAATACATACACATACTTATTTAGAAATCACTTTTCAAAACTGTTATAACGTAAAATAACTTGTACTTAACTACTATTTACTTATCAAAAGTGTAGTAACATAAAATAACTTTGTATTAAACAATCATACACATATATTTTTCAAAACGTGTAGCAGTCTCCATTCCCACGTTTCACAGATTGCCCTGCCAAGCCTCACCACCTTACATCAAGAACTGCCAGTAGGAAGCTTACCTACAGCATAAACGTAAGTTGTGAGCTTTCGCTCAGCAAGTACAACCATGAACTCGCAAAACAAACTTAATAAAGCAATGCATGTACCAATTATGCTTTTATTATGCTTTCATAGTTTTGGGGCCCTTATAAGTGTACGTTGTAATAACTGATCCTGTTACAAATTATGATTTCTTGTTTATCAAGGAATCAAAATTTGTATTAAGAATAAGTATATGAGTTTACCTTATCTGAGTTATCAGAATTAGGATTTATGTATGATTGTATTCCGGTCAAGATTTAGCCAGAATGATTTAAGGTATGATAGGAATTCATGATTTTACGTTAGTCAAAGTTTGACCAGAATGGTCAAAGTTTGACCAGAAAAGTCAAAACTTGATGGTACTGTTGTATAACAGGCAGTATAGGAATTATACAGCGAAAAACAGTCATTACGGATAATAAGCAAGTATAAGGTACGGAAATATGTTAGAAAAATCAAGCACAATATTTAGGACAATAAGGACTAATGAGCTTTAAGTTTGAAGAAAAACCTAAACGCAGTCCCGTTTTAAGCAGATGAAATTTGGACTGCAGTTTAGTATGACAGTATGGTTTTTATTGAAAACAGTATTTGTTATATTTGTTTTAGTATGAAAATAGACTGTTTTTATGATTTAAAGCCAAACGGAGCCCTAAGTATTGGACACCTTGTCCAATAGGAATTAAGCAAATTTTTGAATTTTTGAAAAATTGGGAAAGTATTTGAAGAACTTTCTTGAACCTTATCCACACCAATGGCCGACCACCTCATGGGGATCTTTCAGCAAATTAAATTTTTGTAGGGCTTGGAGAGCAATTTGGAGAATAAAAATAATTCAAGAAATAAAATTTATTTTCACCTATAAATAGGTGTCATGGGTGGAGATTTTTTTAACTATTTTATTTGAAAAAATTACCCAAACTCTTGCCATTTTCTCTGCCATAGCCGAACCCTAAGTCAGCCCAAAACCCTTGAGTGATGGTCGGATTTGTTGTGACGGAAAACTAGAAAACCATTTTCGGGAATCAAACTAGCAAGTTCTCTTCGGTTTGGAGGTAATTTCTCAACCTCCTAAGCCTCTAAATTCTGTTTTCAGTTATCTACAGTGTATTTTCAGCATGTTTGTAAGAGCTTAAGCTCATTCATTTATGTCCTTATTTTAGTTAAATTGCTTAGCATGTGCTTGATTTAGGTTTTAGTATGTTTATGTTTCAATTTGGTGCATGATTGGTAATGTGTGCTCTAGGAATTAAGTAAATAATGTGTGTGACCATTAGGTGTTTGATATATGTCCCCATAGGCTTATGAATGCTGTGAATGGCTGATTATGAATTGGTATGCTTGTATGTTGAACTAGGGTTCAAGAAAACCCTAGAGAACCTTAGAAAAAAACCAAGTTTGGTGAACTTCACCAAACGGGTTTGATCGAATAATTGTATGTATGAGATTGCATGAACGGGTATGAGGACATTAGATTATACGCTGCATACTTTATGTAGGCTCATGGTTGCGACCGTTTGAGGTAGTGTGTGCGTAATTTTTACGTGAGAGTGAACCGAAACCAAAACTGCCAGTTCGGGTGAAAACTGAGCGGTGAATTGGAAACAGTATTTTGAGGCCTTTAGAGGCCGAATCTGAGAAAACTCAAAACTGTAAAGTTGTAGGAAATTGAAAATTCTAGGGGCTATCGTGGACATTTTTTGAAAATAAGGCTCCAAAGGCCTTCTTTTTTACCAAAACCCGTGCCTGGACCGCCCAGACCTATGTGCACGGCCAGGAAGATTCAACAAAGAAAAAGAATAAGTTAAGGTCAGAACTGGGTTTTTCTCAAAACATAAAAGTTGTAGGATTTTTCAATATCTAAAACTTTTGTGAAGAAAAGTTTTTCAAAATCCAAATATTTTTTAAAGTAAAACTGAATCAAATTAGTAAGCTCCGATTCAGAATTTTAAAACAGTGCATGCACAGGAAATTCCTGCACATGCACTGCCGATTTAACTGTTTTCTGCAAATTCCTTCAAAACTTAGACAGTTTTATTCAAAAATAGTTTTATATGATAAAACAAACCCAGTTTAGTAACGAAAGAATTTATGAAGCAAATTAAGCAAAGTAAACTAGTTGGTAACCTAAGTAGTTATATAGGTTACTCAATTTTAATTGGGCCTAGTAAATTAAAAACAAATGTTGTATGTTGGGCCTTAGGTCCAAGTTTATATAAGGTAACCTTTAAGGATACCACTTTAGTTATTAGGCCTTAGTAGCCCAACAGGCTTTTTAAATTTTCACCCAAAATGGGCCTATATCTAAGGTTACTCATAGTAACTTAATAGGATGCCCATACCAAGATCATTGGGCCTTAAGCCTAAAGTTCATTAAGTAATCAAACAGGATACTGTTTGATTATCATTAGGGCTTGTGCCCTAGGATTATACTTAGTAACCAATAAGGATATTACTAAGCTTATGAGGGGGACATATATCTAGGGTCACCGATAGATGTTGATTAGGGTACCAACATCTAATGAAATAAGTTAAGGTAAGATAGGATGATTCTTATCTTACTTCCTTTTTGGAAACAGGAAGGTAACCTTGAGGTAAAACTGTCGGAACGACAAACCCCAAGACCTAGCGTAACCTGTAAGTACAACTCCGCCTACAACATAGGCAAATGATTTTTATGACTTTGCATGTTTTAAAGATCATGCATTTATGTGATATGTATGATGTATGTTTATTATTGTGACATCATGAAGCATGTTCACAAATAATAAATCATATGGTAAGAAGAAGATTACGTTTTTAAGTAAGAACTGTTTTAAGAAAATGTTTTGAAGTATGATGTGTCGTATCGACCTGCTCTAGGTCAGGTTTGGTTCATGGTTTGAGTTGGATTGGGCTGGCCGCCCCAACCACTCCATGACAGCGCGCCACGGTACGTACACCTATGAGGGCCCAAAACTATGAAAGCAAAATAAAAGCATAACTGGCTCATGCATTGCTTTATTAAGTTTGTTTTGCGGGTTCAAGGTTGTACTTGCTGAGCGAAAGCTCACAACTTATGTTTATGCTGTAGGTAAGCTTCCTACTGGCATTTCTTGATGCAAGGTGGTGAGACATTGGCCGGACTATCTGTGAAACGTGGGAATGGAGACTGCTACGCGTTTTGAAAATTATATGTGTATGGTTTGTTTGATACAAAGTTATTTTAAGTTACGATACTTTTGATAAGTAAATAGTAGTTAAGTACAAGTTATTTTACGTTTTAACAGTTTTGAAAAGTGATTTCTAAATAAGTATGTGTATGTATTTTAAATAAGTAAGTAGCAAAGTTTTTATTCAAAAAGTTTTAAAAAGAAAGAAAAAAATATATATACAATATTTCCGCATAAGTAAGCAAGTATGTTAAACTAGTATGTATGATGAATATGGTAACGGCCTATATGAGGGCGGGTCGTTACAGTATGTTAAGTTAGTATGTAAGATAAGTAACTGTAACGGCCTACGTAAGGGCGGGTCATTACATACGTACCGTGGTGCGCAGTCATGGAGTGGTTGGGGTGGCCAGCCCAGTCCAACTCAAACCATGAACCAAACCTGACCTAGAGCAGGTCGGTACGACACATCATACTTAAAAACCTTTTCTTAAAAACAGTTCTTACTTAAAACATAATCTTCTTCTTACCATATGAATTATTATTTGTGAACGTGCTTCATGATGTCATAATAATAAACATACATCATACATATCACATAAATGCATGATATTTTAAAAACATGCAAAGTCATAAAACCAATTGCCTATGCTGTAGGCGGAGTTGTACTTACAGGTTGCGCTAGGTCCTGTGTTTTGTCGTTCCGACAGGTTACCTTAATAGGTTACCTTCCTGTTTTCAAAAAGGAAGTAAGATAGGAATCATCCTATCTTACCTTAACTTATTTCATTAAATGTTGGTACCTTAACCAACATTTATCTGTGACCCTAGATATATGTCCCCCTCATAAGCTTAATAATATTCGTGTTGGTTACTAAATGTAACCTTAGGGCACAAGCCCTAATGATAATCAAACAGTATCCTGTTTGATCATCTTAACGAACTTTGGGCTTAAGGCCCAATAACCTTAGCATGGGCATCCTATTAGGTTACTATGAGTAACCTTAGATTTAGGCCCATCTTGGGTGAAAATTTAAAAAGCCTGTTGGGCTGCTAAGGCCCAATAATTAAAGTGGTATCCTTAAAAGTTACCTTATATAAACTTGGACTCAAGGCCCAACATACAACATTTGTTCTTAATTAACTAGGCCCAATAACCTTGGGTATCCTATCCGATTACTAAACATCTTAGATTAGGTTGCCAATTATCTTATTTTGCTTAATTAATTCATTTCTTACTAAACTGGATTTGATTAACTATTAAAAACTGTTTTTAAATAAAACTGTCTAAGTTTTGAAGGAATTTGCAGAAAACAGTTAAATCGGCAGTACATGTGCAGGAATTTCCTGTGCATGCACTGTTTTAAAATTCTGAATCAGAGCTTGCTATACTGATTCAGTTTTACTTTGAAATCTCTTTGGGTTTTGAAAAACTTTTCTTCATGAAAGTTTTAGATACAGAAAAACCCTACAACTTTTGTGTTTTGATAAAAACCCAGTTATGAACTTAACTTATACTTTTTCCTTGTTGAAACTGCCTGGCTGTGCACATAGGTCTGGGCGGTCCAGGCACGGGTTTTCATAAAAACGAAGGCCTTTGGAGCCTTATTTTCAAAAACTGTCACATTGTCCCCTATAATTTTCAATTTTCTACAACTTTTCTGTTTTGAGTTTTCTCAAATTCGGCCTCTAAAGGCCTCAAACGACCGTTTCCAATTCACTGCCCAGTTTTCATCCGAACTAGCAGTTTTTGGTTTCTGTTCGCTCTCACGTAAAATTACGCACACCCTACCTCAAACGGTCGCAACCGTGACCTACGTCAAGCATGCAGCGCATAATCTAACGTCCGCATACCCTTTCATTCAATCTCATACATTCAGTTATTTGATTGAAACCCGTTTGGTGATTTTCACCAAACTTGGTTTTTCTATGGTTCTCTAGGGTTTTCTTGAAACCTAGTTCAACATACAAGCATACCAATTCATTATCAGCCGTTCAACATAAAACATAAGCCTATGGGGACATACATCAAACACCTAATGGTCACACACATCATCTACTTAATTTCTAGAGTACACATTACCAATCATGCACCAAATTAAAGCATAAACATGCTAAAACCTAAATCAAGCACATGCTAAGCAAATCAAGCAATATAAGGACATAAATGAATGAGCTTAAGCTCTTACAAACAAGCTGGAAAATACACTATAAATGGCTTAAAAAAAACAGACACCTATTTATAGGTGAAAATACACTGGAAAATACATTTTCAAATAAAATGTCTAAAAAAATCTCCACCCATGACACCTATTTATAGGTAAAAATAAATTTTATTTCTTGAATTATTTTTATTCTCCAAATTGCTCTCTAAGCCCTACAAAAAATTTATTTGCTGAAAACTCCCCATGAGGTGGCCGGCCATTTGGTGTAGATAAGGTTCAAGAATGTTCTTGACTACTTTCCCAATTTTTCAATAATTCAAAAATTTGCTTAATTCCTATTGGACAAGGTGTCCAATACTTAGGGCTCCGTTTGGCTTTAAATCTTAAAAGCAGTCTATTTTCATACTAATACATATATAACAAATACTGTTTTCAATTAAAAACAATACTGTTATACTAAATCGCAGTCCAAAATTTATCTGCATAAAACTGGACTGTGTTTAGGTTTTTCTTAGAACTTAAAGCTCATTTCCTTATTGTCCTAAATATTGTGCTTGATTTTTCTAACATACTTCCGTACCTTAAACTTGCTTATCTATCCGCAATGACGGTTTTTCATAGTATAATCTCTATACTGCCTGTTATAAAACAGTACCATCAAGCTTTGACTTTCCTGGTCAAACTTTAACCATTCTGGTCAAACTTTGATCAACATAAAATCGTAAATTCCTATTGTACGTTAAATCATTCTGGCCAAATCATGACCGGAATACACTCATAAATTCCTATCACAGTTCAAATCATTCTGGCCAAACTTTGACCGGAATAAAATCATACATAAATCCTAATTCTGACAACTCAGATCAGGTAAATTCATATACTTATTCTTAATACAAATTTTGATTCCTTGAGAAACAAGAAATCATAATTTGTAACAGGGTCAGTTATTACAGAATATGTATGACTCTTATCTTATATCCTGTTTGGAAACAGGAGTATGAACTGTTATAGTGCCATGGTTGGACGATAAACCTAGAGCGTAGAACGACAGGTAAGTACAACTCCGCCTACAGCATGGGCAAAACGTTTTTACATGACATGTTTTTCAAGAAATCATATATTGATGTACATGATTTACATATGTTATATGTTATGATGCTTACGTTATAATGGTTTACGTTATGATGTTTATATTACGATGTTATGTTATGATGTTTATGTTATGGTGTTTATGTTATGGTTTGTTAGTATGTTATGTTATATGTTTTAATATAGTGACATCATACATCATGCTCACTAATATTAAACCACATGGTAAGAACATATTTTAAGTTATAAGATAAGACAAGCTAATGTTATTGTTTCGTACCGACTTGCCCCAAGGGCGAGTTTAAACGATTTATTCTATAGTTTGAGTTGAATTGGATTGGCTGCCCCAATCACTCCATGTTAAACGGTTTGTTTCATGGTTTGAGTTGGATTGGACTAGCCGCCTCTAGCCACTCCATAGCGATGTACCACGGTACGTGCATGCATGACATGTAAAGAAACAGAACCAAGTTAATATAAGAAAGCATAATTGATTCATAAAAAAGCATAATCGGTTCATGCATTCTTTTATTAAAATGTTTTGCGGATTGAATGTTGTACTTACTGGGCATAAGCTCATTACTTACGTTCATGCTGTAGGTTAGCAACCTATCAACAATACTTGATACAAGACTGTGGAGGCTGGCGTTACAGACTGTGAAATGTGGGATGGACACCACCACGTGTTTTGAAAAAATTATGTTATGTAAAATATGTTTTGTAAAACATATTTGTAAAATGTGTTTATGTTATGTTACGTTATAATAAGTGATGCCATGTGTAAGGAAAAGTTTTTAAGTATGACGGCAAGTAAGTTGTCTCGTGTTATATTGACCTGCATTAGGTCGGGTTTAGTCCATGGTTTGAATATGATAAGCTTTCAATATGATTATGAAAGCTTGGCACTCGAGTGAGTACATATAAGTATGTATGAGTAGAAGTTGAGTTTCAAATAAAGTAAGGAAAGAAAAAAAATTTACTCTGAAATTTTCAGTAAGTTTAAAATAAATGAATTAAAAATTAAGTTAAGTAAGCATATCATGTCACGGCCCTACATAGCTTAGGTCGAGATCGTGACAGAGATGGTATCAAAACAGGTGTCCTACCATCCAGTTTCACAATTCTGCTGCTAGAGTCACAGTTTTGTAAGTTTGTTTTCTTACTCTAGTTTAGGTATAGTAACTATGTGAGGTTATAGTGTTATAATAGTAAAGACATGAACTTGGTGTCGAACCGGGGTATGATTAAAGAGGACCGCGAGACTTTGTTAGCATTCTAGGGAATGGAGTCAAGCATCTTCGATGGGACTTAGGAAACGGCTGCATTAGCTATGTGGCTACATGATATGGAGACGATACATCCGTTATGTTGTAGCTTGGCTCGTTTACCCAAATGAGTCTATGGGCTATTATTGCCAGTAGATCAGAGTTGCGCAACGAAAGCGTGGTGGATAAGCTGAGTTTACGATATGATATGATGAGATCATTATGAATCTCTAGTATGATATGATAAGTTATGATGATATGGTATGTTAAGATATAAATGAAAGAATAGGTATTAAAAATGTTAGGAACTAGAATTAGAAGTTAATTTGCCGTGTGTACGACTGAACCAAATTTCACAAGAGCCTAATGTTACAACTATAATAGCTAAGTTATGATGATAAGTGCTAGAGCAGTAATAAGAAATAGGATAGATGTTATAGAATTTAAGTTTCATGATTGTGAAACTTTTGCCCGTAAGAGTAACGTAACAGTAGATATGAAAAAATGTTTGGTAGTGCCTTGACTCGGTGGTAACAGCAAGGCGATGCCCAAACAATCAGTTGGATGTGGCCAACAAGAATTTAGTAGATTACGATGATGATTATGAGCTTGATGACGAAATTGAGGATATGATCCCTTAGTAAGGGAAATTATGAAATGATGGGAAGTTTTAGATATTCCTTAGGATTACGATTTTGTGTTATGAAGAAAATGTTAGAGGCAATGAGAGAAGCTTCTACCATCTAGCAAGCAGCTAGTTGATATGATATAAGTATACCTTCTATTGCATCACTCGAACGATATTATATTTTCTCCATTATTGACTTTGAAAAGATTCAAAAGAAATATTTTTATAAAAAATGCTTAAATCTTGAGCTCATGCTTAATAGAACCCCCTCATTTTATATAAGACAGACGAATTCTTAAGGAGGAAATTCCAAGATAGGGTCTATCATGAACAGTACAGGTTCCGAGATAGGAGCCATTATATGGCCGAATCCTTGAGAAAGCGAGTTCCAAGATAGGCGCCATAGACCGAATCCTTAAGGAACGAGTTCCAAGAAAGGGGCCATTAAGAAAAGTAAATGGTTCTAATAGCATAAGATCAAGGTTCAAGAAAGAAGCTATTCTCAAAAAGTGTCCTAAATATAAGATACGCTATGCTTTCCAAGTGTGGAAAGTTATATAATATGATATACTTTTCACGTATGAAAAAGTTATATGATATGATATGTTTTTCAAACATGGCAAGTTATATGATATACTTGCTCAGCTTTTTATGTAGATAGTTCTTGTGATGCAATATGAAAGGAAAGTATGATAGTATGAAAGTATGTAAGTAAGAAAGTATGCAGTATGAAAGGAAAGTATGATAGCATGTAAGAAAGCAAGAAAGTATGCAGTATGAGAGTAAGATAGTATGAAGTAAAAATGTATGAAAGTACGATGATAGGTTATGAAAGTAAGATTATGATGCCATATAAGAGACATGATCCCATTAAAGTATTAAAATGGGAACATGAATAGACCATTATGGGTTTGTGGTGGATTTTAAGAAAAGCCACCTAGAAGTATCCGAATTTTTTAGGACGAAATTTTTTTTAAGGAGGGTAGAATGTAAGAACCTGAAATTTGTGATGAACCTATAATTTCCTTATAGACAAGGAAAATCTAAGTCTGACTCTTGTATGTCGATATGAAGCTCACGATCTGAGTTGAATATCAGTATATGTTTGAGTTTTCGTTTCATTAGCTACGAGACTTAATAATAGTTTGCTTAAGTCAAGCATAAGGCCTTTTGAGAAAAAAGGCAGAATAGGAATTTATGATTTTATATTGGTCAAAGTTTGACCAGGTTGACTTTAAGTTTGACTGAGGTGGTACTGCAGTGTAATTAACAATATGGAAATTATACTGCGAAAAATTGTCATTACGGACAAATGAGCTAGAATAAGCTATGAGACCACCCTAGAAAAAATCAAGCACAAATTTAGGGCAATATGGACTAAATTGTTTCAAGTCCTAAGAAAATCCGATACGCAATTCAATTTTATGCAGATGAATTCTAGACTGTAGTCCAGTATGACAATACTGTTTTTGGTGAAAAACAGTATTGATATTATTTAAGTTAGTAAAGAAATGGACTGCATGAGTATATTAAGGGATTTTTAGAATCAAGTGGATAATTATGCAAGAATTGGAAGCTAAGTGGCTCCACCATAGTCGGCCACTTTCAGGGACTAATTTGTAAATATTTTGTCCGTAGGGGCCAAAGTGTAATTTTAAGAAAAGTAAGTAATGATGGATAAGTATGTAATTATGGAATTATGGAATTTTCTAACCAAGACTCCAACTAGGCCAAAGATTGGTTACAAGCTTGGTTACATTGGAACAAGGAATTAAGCTAGAGATAAGCTTGGAAAGAAATTTTTCTTGGCTCCCACACAAGAATGGCCGGTTCTCTTTGTGGCTTGGAGAGCAAGCAATTGCCTTGGTGATGTCATCAAGGTGATGTCAGTAAGGTGATATCATCAAGGTGATGTCAGCAAGGTAATGTAGCAAGGTGATGTCAGCAAGGTGATGTCAGCGTGATGATGTAAGCAAGAACTTGGTGAGCAAGTAACTTGCACACCAAGGCTCCCTTATGGCCGGCCACATAGGAGGGGTGATGAGTAAATATTTTGCTCTTAAACCCTAATATGCAATTTTAGAAACTATATTTTTCACCTATAAATAGGTGAAGTTGGTTCACATTTTTGAGCACTTGGGTGAACCCAAAACTCTGCCAAAATTTTAACTCTCTCTCCTTCCCTAGAAACCGAGCCAAAGAAGAGAAAGAAAAAGAGAGAGAGTGGTCGGATTTTGGTGAAGAAAAGCAAGAGAAAAATTTCGGATCCGAGCTTGAGAATTCACCTCCAAGATCTAGGCGTAATTATCTCAAATCCTTAAGCTTTTTATTGAGTATTGAGCAAAGTTTTAGGCTTGTATTGTAACACCCCAGCCGTCTATGTAGGGCCGACTATGTAAACGTGGGCTATTTCTTTACTTACTTAATTTACTTCTTAATTTAAAAAACTTCAATTTACTGAAAATTCCAGAGTAAATTTATTTTTTCTTTTCTTACTTTACTTTGAACTTAACTTATCCTCATACATATTCATATGTACTCACTCGAGTACCAAGCTTTCATAATCATATTGAAAGCTATCATATTCAAACCATGGACCAAACCCAACCTAGTGTGGGTCGGTACAACACGAGGCAACTTGCTTGCCGTCATCCTTGAAAACCGTTCCTTAGCTTGTTCTTGGAAACAATTTCTTAAAAATAGTTTTCTTCTTGACAATCATTACTTGCCCATACTATCCCTTTATTATATCACAACATAACATAAAACATATTTTACAAGTATATTTTTCAAAACATATCTTTTCATAACATAATTTCAAAACCCTGGCGATGTCCATCCCACATTTCACAGTCTGTAGCGCCAACCTCCACAGCCTTGCATCAAGTATTGCCGGTAGGTTGCTAACCTACAGCATGAACGTAAGTAATGGGCTTATGCCCAGTAAGTACAATATTCAATCCGCAAAACATTTTAACAAAAGAATGCATGAACCGATTATGCTTTCTTATAAATCAATTAAACTTTCATATATTATCTTGATTCTGTTTCCTTACATGTCATGTGTGCACGTACCGTGGTCCATAGCTATGGAGTGGCTGGAGGCAGCCAATCCAATCTAACTCAAACCATGAAACAAACTGTTTAACATGGAGTGATTGGGGCAGCCAATCCAATTCAACTCAAACCATAGACTAAACCATTTAAACTCGCCATTATGGCAAGTCGGTACGACACAATGACCTTAGCTTGTCTTAAAATGTGTTCTTACCATGTAGTTTATATTAGTGGGCATGCTGCATGATGTCACTATATTAAAACATATAACATAACATAACACAAACCATAACATAAACGCCATAACATAAATCGCCATAACATAAACTTCATATAATAACATAACCATCGTAACATAACCATCGTAACGTAACCATCGTAACATAAACATCGTAACGTAAGCATCGTAATATAAACATCATAACGTAAGCACCATAACATAAATCATGTATATCAACATATAATTTCTTGAAAAACATGTTATGTAAAAACATTTTGCCCATGCTGTAGGCGGAGTTATACTTACCTCGACTACTATGTCCGGGGTGTTAGAAAAAACGGATCCGATATCGGAGTTACGGCGCAGCGGAAGTTTTAAAATTTTTTTTATGCCGTTTCGAAAAGAATCTCATGATGCATATAACAATAAATTAAATTCATGATCAAGCGTACCTTATTTCTCGGATTCCGGAATCACTAGAGCGTTTGACCAACGCGTCTTCTCTACTATTCTCAAGTTCCACGTCTCAGAGTGTGTGTGGGCACACGTTCTATGAATCCAAGCTACCGGTAATGCTTTCCGAAGTCTAGATCCCTCCTTCTCAATTCCGATGTTCCTCGTTGAGAATTTGATCCAACTTCTTTCTTCAAAACTACAAAACAGGAACCGGTTAACCTCCTATGAAAATTATCACTCGGTTTAACCTTCCTCACAGTTTTGATTCAATGGAATTTTCTCTCTTTTTCTTTCTCACAAGATAACCGAATTTTTGAAGTAGAAGAAAACCAAATTATTTTTCTCTTCTCTCTCAAAAACGTTTTTCTCTTGTAAAATACTCAAAATTAGTTTCTCAAGAATTCCTAGCCTTTATATAGAAGTCTAATCCTTTTCAAAATTTAATTCCTACTTGAAAAATAATTAATAATTATTTTTCTGGATAAATTTTGAACCAAAAGATCATACAACTTTAGGGCTAGATTCATTGAACCTAGAAACGTTTTTCCAAGAGGAAATCTCCTCCAAAAATTCGGCCACTTTAGGATAAATCTAGATTGGTGGTTCAAATTTTAAATCAAGAATCTAGACTAGTGAAAAGATTCTAGTCCTATCTAGATTCAAATTTCTTTTAAACCTTTTTGAATTTAAATAAGATTCACTCATTTGAATTAATATTTTCCACAAACATCAACCATATTAATTAATTTAAATAAATTGAATATTTGAATTTTTTTTTTCTCAAAAATCCGTGCACCACATTTAAAGGATAAAAAAATTCATCAAATAATCTCCATTATTTAAATCAATTAATAATTTAATGTTAGGAATATATTTGAACAATTTTGAAACAAAATTTTCTTCTCTCCACCTATCTAAAACCGTGCACCTCTTTTAGATTAGGAGAGAAAAATTTTGTTTTCCAAAATTAAATAATTCAAACACAATCTTATTTCCAAAATTCAAGTTAACCAATCACGTGTTGACAAATCATATTATTTGTCTACACAAATCCTACATGTCCAATCCTTTTCCGGATTGCATGTTAGAGAGTACCATGTCTTAATAGACATTACAAAATTTCATTTAAATTTACCGATCTCTTTAGGAACAAATCCCGAGACGCTATTTAGAACTATATGAGCTAGTAGAGGGACCCGATGGAAATATGTAAAGAGGCTCCTATAATTGTGAAAAATTAATCCCAGACTAATTATTCATCAATTATCAATTTCAAAACTATTCCACTAAAAGTTTGAAGTTGAACTCCTGTTTACATACCGTATTACGAAAGCTCTCTCACGCAGTGCTTCTTCCATGATTTATTCATCGCTTGTTTAATCCCCATATGTTATCCATGATTGAATTTAGGACTTTTTCCGTTTTACCTTTTCAATCATTTTAACTTAAAGTTCCATTATTCTCCATTGAAAGAACCACCAATTGTAAAACCATACAATTGGTAAAACATCAGAGAACACAAAGTAAACCGATGGCCAAGATCTTGTTATACTATCTTTCAATCCCCGAATAATGCCTTTAAGTAGATAACATGTACTATCGTTAAGATAGCTATGGATTCCATATCTATGAATCTTGATTTCTCTATCCATAAGTCATGCACCCAAAACACAAGTATATTGACCATAAATTAACAGTGTCTCACCTGTAGTGCATTAAAGTACATAAGTCATGGATACGAACTCAAGTAATCATTTCAGGATTAAGATTAATACAGAATGATAATCAAAGCTTCATTGATTCTTATAAACAGAATTATTAAACTGAATCAATTAACACTTTAGGTCCAATCCAATGTCATACCTCAATACTGGTATACATTAAAGTTTCCACTCGGAACCAATCCGATGGTCAAGACAAACCATCCCTCCAAGGAAGTAGACAACTTGTACAATCTTATCATGAATAAGATCCCCAAATCTTATTCCATCGATTGCGGACTATTTATTTTGACTGTTATCAAATTACCATGTCTTCTATGTGTACCCCGTATACATATGGTAATCCGATATATTTCCAACAGTCAAGGAGTATTTTATGTTTGCTCAACCATACAATCAACAAATGAAAGTAAATAGGACACAACTTATTAAACATGAATAACCTCCTCTTATTAATATCAAAATGTCATATTTACAGAAAATCCCTAACATTGATTTTCTATCCTTAGGGCACATATAGATCCCAACAATCTCCCACTTGCCCTAAGCGAGTAAATGTGACATATTACGCATCCCCATGCCTTCGACGTGTTCTTCGAATCTTCTGGCCACCAAAGTCTTCGTGAACGGGTCGGCAAGATTGTCCTCTGATGCGATTTTGCAAACCGTCACATTTCCACTCTCAACAAAGCCTCTGATGATGTGATATTTTCTGTCTATGTGCTTACTCCTCTTATGATGCCTAGGATCCTTGGTATTAGCTA
Organism: Ficus hispida; assembly: GCA_025413025.1. Classification (NCBI taxonomy): domain Eukaryota; kingdom Viridiplantae; phylum Streptophyta; class Magnoliopsida; order Rosales; family Moraceae; genus Ficus; species Ficus hispida. Next base: position 15,143,566 of record CM046372.1, read on the forward strand.
CTGCTGCACTGTTATCACAGTGAAGCACCATAGCTTTATCCATACCAGGAACGACCTCAAGGTCATTAAGGAACCTGCGAAGCCATACCGCTTCCTTTGATGCCTCACTGGCTGCCACATACTCGGCTTCCATGGTCGAGTCAGCAATGCAAGATTGCTTAATACTCCTCCACACAACGGCACCACCTCCAAGGGTAAAGACAGAACCTGAAGTCGATTTCCTTAAATCCTGATCTGATTGAAAATCAGAATCTGTGTATCCTATAGGAACAAGGTCCTGACCGGAATACACTAGCATATAATCCCTCGTTCTCCGTAGATACTTGAGTATATGCTTGACCGCAGCCCAATGGTTCGGTCCTGGATTCGACTGATATCGACTTACCATACCAACTGCAAAACAAATGTCAGGCCTTGTGCATAACATAGCGTACATTAGACTACCTACCGCAGATGCATAAGGTACATTTTTCATACGCTCCCTTTCTTCCGATGTCTTGGGACAGTCATCTCTAGAAAGCTTGATTCCAATCCTGAAAGGTTGGGCACCTTTCTTGGAATCTTTCATAGAAAACTTTTCAAGTACTTTATCAATGTATGAAGCTTGGGAGAGTGCTATCGTTTTGTTCTTTCTATCTCTAAAGAGTTGAATTCCAAGAACATAACTAGCTTCTCCTAAGTCCTTCATGTCAAACTGTTTGGCTAACCAAACTTTGACAGATGATAACATTGCCACATCGTTTCCAATAAGCAATATATCATCCACATAAAGTACTAGGAAAACCACTTTCTCGTTCTTGATACATTTATAAACACATGGTTCATCAATGTTTTGTTCGAATCCATAGGTTTTGATTGCTTGATCAAACCTAATATTCCAAGAACGAGATGCTTGCTTTAATCCATAAATTGATTTAAGCAACTTGCATACCTTATCTTCTTGGCCCTTTGCCTTGAACCCGTCTGGTTGTATCATATAGATATCTTCCTCAAGAGAGCCATTCAAGAAAGCTGTCTTGACATCCATTTGCCAGATCTCATAATCGAGAGCAGCCGCAATGGATAAAAGAATGCGGATTGACTTGAGCATTGCTACAGGTGAGAAGGTTTCTTCATAATCGATTCCTTCTTTCTGCGTATAGCCCTTTGCTACAAGTCTTGCCTTGAAAGTTTCCACTTTCCCATCCACACCTCTTTTCCTCTTGTATACCCACTTACACCCAATCGGTTTTATGCCTTGGGGTAAGTCTACAAGTTTCCAGACCCCATTGGAATCCATAGATTCCATCTCGGTGTTCATAGCCTTTTGCCAAAGACTAGAATCAACATCCTCCATAGCTTCTTTGTACGTAGCCGGATCATCAACATGTTCCATTGATTCTGCTTCAAAAACTTCACCATTGAACATGTACCTTTCAGGTTCCCTGATAATCCTCCCACTACGACGAAGCTCCCGTGGTTGTTGATTCTCTAGTGTTTTTTCCACAGGGTTTTCTGTGACTTTAGGAATTTCCAAATCCGAAGTCATCTCCTCAAGCACTACTTTGCTACGAGGTTTAAAGTCTTCCATATAACTTTCCTCTAGGAATGTTGCATGTGTAGAAACAAAGACTTTATTTTGCTTCGGATTATAGAACAGACCACCTTTTGTCCCTTTTGGATAGCCAACAAACAAGCACACTTCTGATCGTGACTCCAATTTCTTCGCTTCCTTATCCAGGACGTGTGCCGGACAACCCCAAATTCGAATATGATTCAAATTAGGTTTCCTACTCATCCATAACTCATAAGGAGTTTTAGGAACCGATTTGGAGGGAACGTTATTTAGAAGATAGCATGCAGTTTGTATGGCGTGTCCCCAAAATGACAAAGGTAATATGGAATAACTCATCATAGAGCGGACCATATCCAATAGGGTCCTATTTCTTCTCTCAGCTACACCATTCTGTTGAGGAGTACTAGGTGCAGTTAACTGGGATTGTATCCCATTCTCTATCAAATATCCTAAGAACTCATCCGATAGGTATTCCCCACCTTGATCCGATCGAAGTGTCTTAATGGACTTTCCTAATTGTTTCTCCGCTTCAGCCCGAAATTCTTTGAACTTGTCAAAGGCTTCGCATTTGCGGGTCATTAAATAGACATATCCATACCTTGAGTAATCATCAATAAAAGTGATATAATACTCATACCCACCACGTGCTTCTATGTTCATGGGACCACAAACATCCGTATGCACAAGTTCTAAAAGTTCCTCGACACGACTATCCTTAGCAGCAAAGTGCCGTTTAGTCATCTTACCCTCCAAACAGGATTCACATTGTGGCCAAGGTTCAACCTCATACAAGTCAAGGCTTTCCTCCTTTACCATCCTTTGAATTCTGTTAAGGCTTATGTGACCAAGTCGTAAATGCCAAAGATATGATTTGTTAGAGTGAGAAGACTTAAGTCTTTTAGAGTTCTTTTCCAATTCTGTATCAAGCAGTGAGTGCATCTTAGGTTTGATAAAATAAAGATTTCCATGCATCCATCCATTACAGATAAGAGAATTGTTTTTCCTAATAACAACTTTATTATTAAAAGAAACTGAATAAGAATCTTTAATCAAACAAGCTACCGAAATTAGGTTCCTCTTAAAACTAGGAACATAAAAACAATGTCTCAAAACAATAAACCTAAATTCATCAAAATAAAGATGCACTTCTCCCACTGCTTCAGCTCGCACTAACGTCCCATCACCGGTTCTTAACGTGAAGTTCTCCTCACGCAGACTTCTCGTTACCTTGAACCCCTGCAGAGAAATACAAACATGGTTAGTGGCTCCAGAATCTATAACCCAATTGTCCTTAGATTCTTCCACTAAACAACCTTCAAGATACAGGACATTGAAATTACCTTTCTGCTTTTTCAAAGCCAGGTATTCTCGACAATCCTTCTTGAAATGTCCTTTCTTCCCACAGTGAAAGCACTTAACCTTTTTGGGATCCACCTTTCGCTTCTTAGTCTTGGTAGACTTCTTAGAAACAGGTGCATTTCCCTTGTTCTTCCCCTTTTCCTTCTTCCTTTTAGGATTAGGAGCAGGCGAACTAGGTTCAGCCACATTTGCCTCAGCCTTAGATCCAGAACCCTTAAAAATGTTCTCAAAAGCTTGCAACTCTTTCATCAATTCCGTTAAAGACATCTCCTTCCGGTTAAGGTTGTAGGATGCCTGAAACAAATCGAAATCCTTGGATAAGGTTTGGAAAACCATAACCAATTGAGTGCAGCATTGATCTCAGCCCCATTTGTCTGAGCCTCAGACAAATAAGCCATGACTTTCATCATGTGCTCCTTAATGGGAGTTCCAACCTTCTGCCTACAGTTCATGAGACCTTTGATAGCATCGGTCTTAGCCTGGATAGTTTGTTCACCAAACATCTCCTCCAAGTTATCCATGATCTGCCTAGCAGTTTGATGTTCCTCATGCTGTTTCTGGAGCACGTTAGACATGCTCGCCCGAATATAGCACATAGAACTTAGGTTGGAATTGTCCCAGCGCTCAAGCGCTACAAATTCCCTATCAGGAGCATCGATCGCAGGCGTAGGTGGTCTTGGTTGGGTTAGGACAAAACTGTGTTTCTCAAAGTTTAGGACGATAAGCAAGTTCCTTTTCCAGTCATTAAAATTTTCGCCAGTTAATTTGTTTTGCGTAAGTATCACAGATAAAGGGCTCGACATTTTGATCTATAATAAGAAAACATGTAATAAGTACAAGCAAACATCCTATCAATTTATAAAATATGATTTTGTAATGAAACATAAAGATCTAAAAGCAATCTAAATGTTCATGTGTAAAACCCTTAAAACACATACCTTACAACGATAATTCCTAGCTTCTGCTTTCTAAGCTACCGAGGGGTAGTCATAGAATAATTAGCTAAGAACACGGTGTAACGACCCGCCTAGCACAGGCCGTTACCATACATACATACTTATCTTCTCGTACATACTTACATACTTATGAAATACAGCGGAAATTTTTTTTTTTATATGGCATACGAGTGCAACATATAAAAGTGTCTTTATCAAAATATTTACCATAACATAATTACGTAAAGGACAAAACGCGTAGCGGCTACATTTCCCACATTTCACAGTTTGCCCTGCCATGCCTTTCCATCTTGCATCAACCATTGCTGAGGTTGCTTACCTACAGCATAAACGTAAGACAGTGAGCTTTCGCTCAGCAAGTACAACCTCCTATACCGCGACATAAACAAACATGATCTAATCTTTCACATACTAACTTAACTTACCATAGCATATCGTACATATCATGACTTCCTTTTCATAGCATAACATACATCATAATGCATGGTCCATGTATGCTTATTTTATGCTCAATTCATGCTTAACTTACTTTCATTTCTTATCTTACTTATGGGCCCCTTACTTGTGTGTATGTACCGGGCGCGCGACTATGGAGTGGTTGGGGCGGCCAACCATTTCCAACTCAAACCATAGTCCAACCCGACCTTACTCGGGTCGGTACAACACAGGCGACTTGCTCGCCATCTTACTTTCCTTTCATCTTATCATGTCATACTTGATCTTATTTTATAAGATTTTGTGAACATGCTTCGTGCTCTCATACTTCCATGATTCATGTAATCATAACATAATATTTATCATAAACATACCTTAACTTATCATACTACATAACCTAGCATACAACATATGACATATTGCATAGCATATCAATAACATAACATAACAACAATAACATTACTTAGCACTAACAATATAACATAGCAGCAATAACAACATAGCATAGCATCAACAACCACATAACATACATCCCTAGCATACATCTAACATACTTGGGCAAGTACCACAACAAAGCCTATGCTGTAGGCGGTGGTTGTACTTACCTCTCTTGCTATGTCCTGCGTTATGCTGCTTCTTCTCTGAGTACAGCTGCAGGTTCTCTCCTGCTCCTTGAAGGACATATGTGAGGTTCTTAGTTAGTGTTGCAGAATGTTGATACTCTAATCAACATGCTTACATAATCCTAATTGTATGTCCCTGATACTAGATGTCTTATTGGGTTATAAATAGTTGAACTCTTAATTAACTAAAGTTAACCCTATATGGGTTAATCTTGAGCTTTAGGCTTTGGCCTAGTAACTCGGATATTACATCCGGTTATTACCCGTAATCATTTTGCTTATCCAATTTGGTTTAAAAAATCCATTTTCCATTTATTTGGAAACTTGGGTAATTTTAACTTCAAAAATCGTTTACTTAACTCATAAAAATTCATATCGTTAAAATAGGTTTTTATAAAATCATTTAGGACTGGAAACTGCCGTTGAAACAGTTTCCTTAGTCAAAACAGTGGTTTTGGAAAAAATACAATTTTTCTGTACTGTTTTTTTTTTTAGAAAATCCTGTGCAGGAATTTCATGTTTCCTGCACACTCTTTAGAAATCCGTGTCAGTTTAAAAATCTAAATTGAATTTGAAAAAGTTTTCTTTATGAAAGTTTTAGATCTCGAAAAATCCTAAAACTTTCGTGTTTTGAGAAAAATCCAGTTCTGCTTGTATTTGCGTCAGTTTTTGTTTGAAACTGGCTGATCCTGTAAACTGGGTCTGGGCAGACCAGCCACGGATTTTTATAAAAACAGAGACCATTGGAGTCTCATTTTGGGATTCTGCCCGAGCTGTCCCCTAGGAAAAACCCTCCTGAACAACTTTTATGTTTTAAGTTTTACCCAGTTCGGCCTCTAAGGGCCTCAAATTTTACTTTTCCCGAAACTGGCCAGTTGGCACCCGAACTGGCAGTTTTTCGGTTTAGAATTCGTTTTACGTCCTAGACGTGGAATCTAGCTCGACCAGCCACCGCGGGAGCTCTAATACACACATGCAGCGGTTTTCTAGCGTAAATTTTCTTTAATCAAAATTTCTAACATCACCATGCATCAACATATAAAAAACAAATCCTAACCATATCACAAACACATAGCATGCACATAGAAACTACCAAACCATAACCCCCAATTAAATCAAGCACATACTCTAACTTTCTTAGCTAAGGCAGGGAATTAAAGTGAGCTTATGCTCATACAAACTTTGCTTGTAATACATTTAAATTTCTCAATTGAAATTTAAATGAAAAGTGTAGGGTTTGAGGGATTTTACCTAGCTTCCACCCAAAGTTTGGCTTGCTAGATTTGGTTCACCCTTGGTCCCTCCTTGCTACCACTACGTCCGGCCTCCTCCTTGACTAGTGGAGTCCAAAATTTTTCAGCCACTCTTGCACCAAAATCAGATCACCACAAGCTCAAAAACCCGGCCTCCAACTTGACTTTGCTCTTCCTAGGGTCGGTTTTAGAGAGAAAATGGGTGAGGGAAAATTTTTGTCATAGTTTTGGGACATTTCCCAATTTTTTTGAGCTGAAATCCGACCCCCTTCACCCCTATTTATAGCTGATTTTTAACTTTCAAAATTGCTAAAAAGTCCTTGAATTTGAATTTAATTTCTTTTCCAAAATTGTACTTTAGTCCTTGAAGCAAAAATATTTGTACTTTGACCCCTACAAGTGTTGGCTGGCCATTGGTTGCCTTGGAGCCCAAGTTTTGCTTACCTCATCATGATGACATCATCTTGATGACATCATGTGCTTACCTCATGCTTACATCATCATTTTTCTCCAAAATTACACTTTTACCCCCAAAAGACAAAATATTTACAATTTGACCTTCCAAGTGGCATGTTGGCCGGCCATCACCTTGTTTTCCAAGCAAATGATGACATCATTTTGACGACATCATCTTGCTTACATCACCTATTTTTCAGAAATTGCATTTTGGCCCCGAAAGTTAAAATTCTTGCATTTATGCCCTCTAGGTGGCCGGCCCCTTACTTGGAGATCAAGCCAAGCTTATCTCACCTTGATGACATCATCTTGATGACATCACTTTGCTTACATCATCAATTTTCCAAAATTTTCACTTTAACCCCTAAAGATAAAATTTTGGCATTTTTGCCCCTGAGGTGGCCGGCCATGTCATCTCTTCTAGAGCCTTCCTTGCTTTCTTTCCAAGCTTATTTAATCCAATTATGATGTCATAAATTAAGGATAGGATGATGTCATCCATATTAAGCCCTGTTTGGCTTTTCCTCAATATTCAGTCCATTTTTCTGCTACACAGATATTTCTAATACTGTGTTTGCTTAAACACAATATTTTTATACTGTACTACAGTCCAAAATTCATCTGTGTAAAAACGGACTGTATAAAATTTTTTTCTTATTTTTCCGAGCCCTTTTGGTCTTTAGTTCCCACTAGGTGTGCTTGATTTTCTAAGGTGGTTTTTAAAACCTATGCATGCTATCTTAATCGTAAAGACGGTTTTCGCAGTATACTTTATTTTTCAATACTGCAAAATCACTCCTTTGACCGTTCTTGGTCAAACTTTGACTTTCGTAAAATCATGTACTTTTCGTCCCCTTTTTACTTAAAAGATCCGTTTCTAATCTACATAGTCCATTTTGAGTTTTATTGATACTGAAAACTCATAAAATATAAGAAAACTCTTAACCGAGTTTCTCTTTCAATAATACCTTGATGGTATACATTTAATTCCTTTGAAAGGAAATAGTAACATCAGAAAATCTAGGTATTACAATCTACCCTCCTTAAAAATTTTCGTCCTCGAAAATCAGAATAATTCAGGTAGTTCTTTTCGTTTGGTCATTTTGGGGTGAAAAACCGTATTAATCTTTAATTTCGACCCCATGGCAGTATGAACATCCGTTCATCATCGAGAAATGAAGCGTCCATTCCGGTCTGAGATGCTTGATTTTGGTGCTCCATGCAGTTTCACAATCCGAGATATATAGCTTTTAGTCAATTTTCTGCAAATCTCCTCGAGGATGTCGGTGTTCAGTCTTAACTTTCTGACAAGTTAAGCACTTTGACACGAATTTCTTCACTTTATTCTTCATGTTTGGCCACTGTTAATTCTCTCAGAGGTCTTGGTACATCTTAAAAGCTCCTGGATGTACCAACTATGGCGTCTTATGGGCTTCTGACATCGTCTGATCCTTCGTTGCCAAGATTTATCCGGTTGCTGAGCTCCGCAAATGTCCGTAAAGGTTGAACTTTTTCTTGTCGAAAGAGCTAAACGTCTCTCAACGCTTTTGGGAATCAAATTTAGCGTTGTAATAACTTAAGAAATCCGTTTCTAAGATCACATCGAAATCGTAAAGCTTGATTGTGATGAGATCTACAAGCAATTCTCTGTTATTATAATTACAAAAATATTTTACATTAAAAAAAAAAGAAAAATTCAAACCACAAAATCTCTTTAACAAGCAAAGAAATTTTTTTAAAAGGCTGTTTTAAAAATTATCTATACTACTTCCTAATTTTTGGGCAAACTCCATAAATACAAACAAGTGAGTGGCACCAGAATTAGATAATATAATAACGCCTTATGTGGCGACAAAGATCTATCTTGTCCCTTCATGCGAAGTTCCAGCTTCAGCATTTCCATCGGTGTAGGCGTAAATCCTAGCTTGGGGTTCAGGAGCCTCTAATCTCCCTTGTGCAATTGAGGGTCCTTCGAGCCTTGCTTGGACTGCATGTAACTGGCTGCTGGCATTCCGGTTTGGATACTGAGGGCCCTGGTTTTGGTTGTTCTGGGGGCAGCTCCGTGCATAGTGCCCTTCCTTGCCACAAAGGTAGCAAGCATTTGTCCCCATCCTACACACTCCCGGGTGTTTCTTTCCACATGTTGCGCATGCGGGATAGCTGACGTTAGTATTCTCGTTCCCTCGATTGTTCTTTTTCTGAGGGAAATTCCCTTGTTGATCCTGGCCCGAGAAATTTCCTTTTCTCTTGTTCCTCCCAGCTTGATTGGAACCTTGTGTAGGGCTACTAGATTGGCCTTTCGGTTGCGACTATGAGTCTTGTCGAGGCTGCGTTGGCTTTGCTGCCGCCTTTTCCTCCTTTTTAGCCTTGATGAGTTGAGCTCTAGCCTCCTTGTCCTGGTTTATCCAGTATTCGGCTCTTATCGCCCGGCTTATGCAATCGGACACCAGGGTAGGCGGGCTGCTGCCAGCACTTACTTGCTTGGCGATGTCGGTTCGAAACATCTTCATCATCCTTCGTACCTTCTCTGCTTCACTCGGGACCAAATCCGGGCATAACTGAGTCAGCTGTTCAAACTTCTGTACGGCCTCCATTACCGTCATCGACCCTTGTCTGAAGTTCGTGAACTCGTCTTGTTGAATGGCAAGGATCTCTCTGTTGTAGTACATTGCGCGAAATTCGGTCACAAAATCTTGCAAGCTCATGACCGTAACATCACGGCGCATTTGCACGGTCATCCACCAATGTCGCGCATCCTTTTTCAGAGCAAAAGAAGCGCAGAGAACTTTCTCTTGTTCTGTTAGCCGCATGAAATCCAAGATAACTTGGATATCGATCAACCAATTGTCCGCGGCGATCGGGTCCGTCGGGCCTTCGAACTCAGGCGCCTTCATTCGCCTGAATCGCTCGTACAGTAAATCTTCCCTCACTGGCTGTAGGTTTATTTGTTCTCCAGCGGGTGCCATCGGAATGTTAGCATTCTGAGGAATTTCTGGCTGGCCCTCAGGTACTGGGGGTACTATTGGAGGTACTGGTTGAGCTCGGGGTGGAACCTCATTAATTCGGGGTCCCTGGTTTATCTGAGCTATCTGCGCTCGAAGTCTTTCCGTCTCTTGTTGCTGTTCTAGTAGCTGCCGTTGTAGACTTGCCACAATGGTCGATAGATCTGGCTCAGGCGGGTTGAGTGGTACCGTTCTTCGTAGACGTACCATCTTTTACATCCTATAAGAAAAGATATCATCGTACTATTAGTATCTTTTCTTTCATACATGGCTTATTACGTCACATCATACCGTAACATCATTCATTTCATATCATAACATAAAATGTATCATAACAGATACTTATCATAATATAACATAACTTTCATAATATATAACATACTTTTGTTATATAAATCCCGTGTCTGCACGGTCTTTATGTACACTTTCAAAAGTACATCATATACATACTCTGTATATTGTAATTTACAATACTGTAATTACAAATAGATTATATCATACTGTACATACATATCTTTATATATACATAGTCAAAATATGATGGAAGTGTCTATTACTTTACCATCGTACTGTACATAATCAAATAAGTGATGGGAGTGTTTACCACTCTACCATCGTTTATAGTCAAAAGAATAAACACATATCGGCCCTAACTAGACTATAACCTCAAGCGTGATCGTCGAAACGTCAGATTCGGCGTCGGAGTCTACGTCCCAATCTCCATCGTGGAATAATATTTCCTCGGGATCGCCCTTGGCATCGTCAACGTCCTCCACCCAGTCACCTTGCTCGGCTTCGGGCTCCATATCGTCCTCGTCGTCCTCGTCGTCACAAGGGATGATAATAGCGGGAGGGTCTTCCGGTGGGTCCTCCGGAGCAATCAAATCATTAGCAGCGTCTTCGGCGTCCATCTGGTCCTCAGCCTCTAGGGCTGGGATCTCCTGTAAGAGCATGGCAGGAATCGGGTCCTCGGGAAACATCGGACCCACCTCATACTGGGGTTCTCCTATCCCGGCATCGATCCGTGCGAGCTCCATATTCACGCGTCTATCATAGCATAATCCTATCGTAAATACTTACGCATATGCATAAAACACATATGTAACTTACAATGATGGTGGCGATGGTAGGCAGACTGTGAAATCATATCGCAGGGAACCGCTCTGATACCAACTCTGTAACGACCCGCCTAGCACAGGCCGTTACCATACATACATACTTATCTTCTCGTACATACTTACATACTTATGAAATACAGCGGAAATTTTTTTTTTTTTTTATATGGCATACGAGTGCAACATATAAAAGTGTCTTTATCAAAATATTTACCATAACATAATTACGTAAAGGACAAAACGCGTAGCGGCTACATTTCCCACATTTCACAGTTTGCCCTGCCATGCCTTTCCATCTTGCATCAACCATTGCTGAGGTTGCTTACCTACAGCATAAACGTAAGACAGTGAGCTTTCGCTCAGCAAGTACAACCTCCTATACCGCGACATAAACAAACATGATCTAATCTTTCACATACTAACTTAACTTACCATAGCATATCATACATATCATGACTTCCTTTTCATAGCATAACATACATCATAATGCATGGTCCATGTATGCTTATTTTATGCTCAATTCATGCTTAACTTACTTTCATTTCTTATCTTACTTATGGGCCCCTTACTTGTGTGTATGTACCGGGCACGCGACTATGGAGTGGTTGGGGCGGCCAACCATTTCCAACTCAAACCATAGTCCAACCCGACCTTACTCGGGTCGGTACAACACAGGCGACTTGCTCGCCATCTTACTTTCCTTTCATCTTATCATGTCATACTTGATCTTATTTTATAAGATTTTGTGAACATGCTTCGTGCTCTCATACTTCCCTGATTCATGTAATCATAACATAATATTTATCATAAACATACCTTAACTTATCATACTACATAACCTAGCATACAACATATGACATATTGCATAGCATATCAATAACATAACATAACAACAATAACATTACTTAGCACTAACAATATAACATAGCAGCAATAACAACATAGCATAGCATCAACAACCACATAACATACATCCCTAGCATACATCTAACATACTTGGGCAAGTACCACAAAAAGCCTATGCTGTAGGCGGTGGTTGTACTTACCTCTCTTGCTATGTCCTGCGTTATGCTGCTTCTTCTCTGAGTACAGCTGCAGGTTCTCTCCTGCTCCTTGAAGGACATAGGTGAGGTTCTTAGTTAGTGTTGCAGAATGTTGATACTCTAATCAACATGCTTACATAATCCTAATTGTATGTCCCTGATACTAGATGTCTTATTGGGTTATAAATAGTTGAACTCTTAATTAACTAAAGTTAACCCTATATGGGTTAATCTTGAGCTTTAGGCTTTGGCCTAGTAACTCGGATATTACATCCGGTTATTACCCGTAATCATTTTGCTTACCCAATTTGGTTTAAAAAATCCATTTTCCATTTATTTGGAAACTTGGGTAATTTTAACTTCAAAAATCGTTTACTTAACTCATAAAAATTCATATCCTTAAAATAGGTTTTTATAAAATCATTTAGGACTGGAAACTGCCGTTGAAACAGTTTCCATAGTCAAAACAGTGGTTTTGGAAAAAATACAATTTTTCTGTACTGTTTTTTTTTTTAGAAAATCCTGTGCAGGAATTTCTTGTTTCCTGCACACTCTTTAGAAATCCGTGTCAGTTTAAAAATATGAATTGAATTTGAAAAAGTTTTCTTCACGAAAGTTTTAGATCTCGAAAAATCCTAAAACTTTCGTGTTTTGAGAAAAATCCAGTTCTGCTTTTATTTGCGTCAGTTTTTGTTTGAAACTGGCTGATCCTGTAAACTGGGTCTGGGCAGACCAGCCACGGATTTTTGTAAAAACAGAGACCATTGGAGTCTCATTTTGGGATTCCGCCCACTCTGTCCCCTAGGAAAAACCCTCCTGAACAACTTTTATGTTTTAAGTTTTACCCAGTTCGGCCTCTAAGAGCCTCAAATTTCACTTTTCCCGAAACTGGCCAGTTGGCACCCGAACTGGCAGTTTTTCGGTTTAGAATTCGTTTTACGTCCTAGACGTGGAATCTAGCTCGACCAGCCACCGCAGGAGCTCTAATACACACATGCAGCGGTTTTCTAGCGTAAATTTTCTTTAATCAAAATTTCTAACATCACCATGCATCAACATATAAAAAACAAATCCTAACCATATCACAAACACATAGCATGCACATAGAAACTACCAAACCATAACCCCCAATTAAATCAAGCACATACTCTAACTTTCTTAGCTAAGGCAGGGAATTAAAGTGAGCTTATGCTCATACAAACTTTGCTTGTAATACATTTAAATTTCTCAATTGAAATTTAAATGAAAAGTGTAGGGTTTGAGGGATTTTACCTAGCTTCCACCCAAAGTTTGGCTTGCTAGATTTGGTTCACCCTTGGTCCCTCCTTGCTACCACTACGTCCGGCCTCCTCCTTGACTAGTGGAGTCCAAAATTTTTCAGCCACTCTTGCACCAAAATCAGATCACCACAAGCTCAAAAACCCGGCCTCCAACTTGACTTTGCTCTTCCTAGGGTCGGTTTTAGAGAGAAAATGGGTGAGGGAAAATTTTTGTCATAGTTTTGGGACATTTCCCAATTTTTTTGAGCTGAAATCCGACCCCCTTCACCCCTATTTATAGCTGATTTTTAACTTTCAAAATTGCTAAAAAGTCCTTGAATTTGGATTTAATTTCTTTTCCAAAATTGTACTTTAGTCCTTGAAGCAAAAATATTTGCACTTTGACCCCTACAAGTGTTGGCTGGCCATTGGTTGCCTTGAAGCCCAAGTTTTGCTTACCTCATCATGATGACATCATCTTGATGACATCATGTGCTTACCTCATGCTTACATCATCATTTTTCTCCAAAATTACACTTTTACCCCCAAAAGACAAAATATTTACAATTTGACCTTCCAAGTGGCATGTTGGCCGGCCATCACCTTGTTCTCCAAGCAAATGATGACATCATTTTGATGACATCATCTTGCTTACATCACCTATTTTTCAGAAATTGCATTTTGGCCCCGAAAGTTAAAATTCTTGCATTTATGCCCTCTAGGTGGCCGCCCCTTACTTGGAGATCAAGCCAAGCTTATCTCACCTTGATGACATCATCTTGATGACATCACTTTGCTTACATCATCAATTTCCAAAATTTTCACTTTAACCCCTAAAGATAAAATTTTGGCATTTTTGCCCCTGAGGTGGCCGGCCATGTCATCTCTTCTAGAGCCTTCCTTGCTTTCTTTCCAAGCTTATTTAATCAATTATGATGTCATAAATTAAGGATAGGATGATGTCATCCATATTAAGCCCTGTTTGGCTTTTCCTCAATATTCAGTCCATTTTTCTGCTACACAGATATTTCTAATACTGTGTTTGCTTAAACACAATATTTTTATACTGTACTACAGTCCAAAATTCATCTGTGTAAAAACGGACTGTATAAAATTTTTTTCTTATTTTCCGAGCCCTTTGGTCTTAGTTCCCACTAGGTGTGCTTGATTTTCTAAGGTGGTTTTTAAACCTATGCATGCTATCTTAATCGTAAAGACGGTTTTCGCAGTATACTTATTTTTCAATACTGCAAAATCACTCCTTTGACCGTTCTTGGTCAAACTTTGACTTTCGTAAAATCATGTACTTTTCGTCCCCTTTTTACTTAAAAGATCCGTTTCTAATCTACATAGTCCATTTGAGTTTTATTGATACTGAAAACTCAAAAAATAAGAAAACTCTTAACCGAGTTTCCTTTCAATAATACCTTGATGGTATACATTTAATTCCTTTGAAAGGAAATAGTAACATCGGAAAATCTAGGTATTACACACGGATCCCATCCGATTAATACATATTCGTCCATGGAGTAAACTCCATTAAATATATATTAACTATCGTTTATTTGGCCACTACTTTATATATCAGAGCCTCGAGGGAGGATTAATAAATAAAGTAGCATGAGTGTATAACCATCGTTTCCAATTTTGAATCCATATTTTACATCCGCCACCGGAGGGGTGATCTTAAACATAAAATATGCCCAAAATTGTTATCCTCTCAGAAATCCAAATCAGTGTGCGCTCTAGGTAAGATACCTATCCGAAGGGAATTCCCGGGTCAAAACCGAGTAGTAGGCACTACCATGCGTAACTATTGGACCAACGATGGAGACCGTAGGTCTTAGTATATAAAACCTTCTCCCCACTCAATCTTTTAAATTTGGTTTTTGTTTTTCATGCATAAACAATATTTATTGAGTGGCACTCCCTAGTCTATATGGCATGTTATCAATACATCACGAAATAGTATAACATATTAATCTAGCAACACATCATCCATGGTTTGCAAAATATGTAAATAGCCGTGGATCATGATACCATCCTAGAGAAAAGAAAATTGGTAAAATTTACAAAAATTAACCGAAACATATATCGGCATTCATTTGTAGATCCACGCCTTGTATCCTTTTTCAATGTGTCTTCTTTCTCCAATGTCACATCTTTTTCAATTTAAATTTAAAATTCAAATTTCAAAAGATTATATGTGATTTTTAATTTTAATCAAATTACAAAATATCAAAATTTAAATAAAAATTCGGTTTATTAAATTTTAAAATTCAAAAAATTTGAAATTTGAAATTTCAAATTTAAATCTCAAAATTTTAAAATTCATAATAATATCCATTAATTTTAAATTTAAATTTTTAATTTTGATTTTCAAATTATCAAGATCACATATCATTGGAAAATTAAATTTTCAAAAAGATTTTGTGATTTTTTTTATTTTTTTTATTAAAAAACGTTTTTTTTATTGAAAATAACAAAAAACACAAAATCACATCCTTTGAAAATTTACATACCTTCGTTCATCTTCAATATCCTCGAATCCATTGTATCCCGAATTTTACAAAAAAATTCCTATGCCGTTTCCGGCTTACAAAAATTCTAGGAATTGAAAGAACGACCTAGCGGTGATAATAGACCGCATCTATTACACTTGAACAACTTAGATACAAATTCTAACCTCTATGGAAACATGACCGACAAAATTGAACAAGCATCATATATTATATAATATAAAGCATTCATTCATCTATACATCCATTCATAATATATTTAACATACACAAATAAAACCTAGAGTGCCAACTCTCTAAAATATTTCATTAATGCATATAGAGAAATTTATTTGATCAAATAATTTATGTTATATGCATAATCATGAGTAGGCTCTGATACCAATTGTTAGAAAAAACGGATCCGATATCGGAGTTATGGGCAGCGGAAGTTTTAGAATTTTTTTTATGCCGTTTCGAAAAGAATCTCATGATGCATATAAAATAAATTAAATTCATGATCAAGCGTACCTTATTTCTCGGATTCCGGAATCACTAGAGCGTTTGACCAACGCGTCTTCTCTACTATTCTCAAGTTCCACGTCTCAGAGTGTGTGTGGGCACACGTTCTATGAATCCAAGCTACCG
>CM046372.1:15159866-15211139 GCA_025413025.1 Ficus hispida
AATAGAATTATTAGACCGAATCAATTAACACTTTAGGTCCAGTCCAATGTCATACCTCAATACTAGTATATATTAAACTTTCTACTCGGAACATATCCAATGGTCAAGACAAACCATCCCTCCAAGGAAGTAAACAACCTTTACAAGCTTATCATAAATAAGATCCTCAAATCTTATTCCATCGATTGCGGACTATTTATTTAGACTGTTATCAAATTACCATGTCTTCTATGTATACTCGTATATGTCACGACCCCAACCTACGCTACGTAGGGCCGTGACGTGATGTGCTTACTTAACTTAATTCTTAATTTATTTACTTTAAACTTACTAAAAATTTCAGAGTAAATTTTTTTTCTTTTCTTACTTTATTTAAAACTCAACTTATACTCATACATACTTATATGTACTCACTCGAGTACCAAGCTTTTATATTCATATTGAAAGCTTATCATATTCAAACCATGGACCACACCCGACCCATGCGGGTCAGTACGACACGAGACAACTTGCTTGCCGTCATACTTAAAAACTTTTCCTTACACATGTCATCACTTATTATAACGTAACATAACATAAACACATTTTACAAATATGTTTTACAAAACATATTTTACATAACATAATTTTTTCAAAACACGTGGTGGTGTCCATCCCACATTTCACAGTCTATAGCACCAACCTCCACAGCCTTGCATCAAGTATTGTCGGCAGGTTGCTAACCTACAGCATGAACGTAAGTAATGAGCTTATACCTAGTAAGTACAGCATTCAATCCGCAAAAAATTTTAATAAAAGAATGCATGAACCGATTATGCTTTCTTATGAATCAATTATGCTTTCTTATATTAACTTGGTTTTGTTCCTTTATATGTCATTCGTGCACGTACCGTGGTACATCACTATGGAGTGGCTGGAGGTGGCCAGTCTAATCTAACTCAAACCATGAAATAAACCGTCTAACATGGAGTGATTGGGATAGCCAATCCAATTTAACTCAAACCATAGACTAAACCGTTTAAACCCGCCTTTGTGGCAAGTTGGTACGACAAAATAATATTAGCTTGTCTTATCTTATAACTTAAAATATGTTCTTATCATGTGGTTTAATATTAGTGAGCATGCTGCATGAAGTCACTATATTAAAACATATAACATAACATACTATCAAACCATAACATAAACACCATAACATAAACATCATAACATAACATCATAACGTAACCATCATAATGTAAGCACCATAACATATAACATATATAATCATTGTAACGACCCGCCTAGCACAGGCCGTTACCGTACATACATACATACATAACATACATACATACTTAGCATAAACAGCGGGAATTTTTTTTTTTTTTTTTTATACGGGGTGCATGAACGATAACGATATATAAATAACGGTTGTATGAACAAAACAAAAAGCGATAATCGAACACCGGATAATATATAATGTACATAAGAGACAAAACGCGTAGCGGCAGAATATCCCACTCACTTCACAGTTCACCCCGCCCCGCTCGCCATCTTGTATCAAAAGTTGCTGACAGGTTACTTACCTACAGCATAGACGTAAGACGTGAGCTTTCACTCAGCAAGTACAACATAATTATCCGCAACAATTAATAATACGAAACGTAACTCAAATCTAACATAACACATTCTACCCTAATCATGCATGAGCCAATTATGTTTGATTATGCTTGCTTGGTTTTTCATAGCGTATCATACTTATCGTACTAACATGTTATCATGCTTATCATGTTTATCATGCTTATGGGCCTCATAAGTGTACGTACCGGGCGCGCAACTATGGAGTGGTTGGGGCGGCCAGTCCATTTCCAACTCAATCCATAGTCCAACCCGACCTACGAGCGGGTCGGTACGACAAGGCAACTTGCTTGCCTTCATACTTATCTTTCATAATTTCTTAATCATTCTTATTTAGAGTTTGTGAACATGCTTCGTGATGTCACATATTCATAAACATAATCTTATCATATCATAAACTCATCATACATCTTAATCATAACATAACATTTCATCATGGCATATTCATAACATATAACATTTCCTAAGCATATCAACTACCATAGCATTTATCACTCATACTTAGGCAAGTATTCAACTAAAGCCTATGCTGTAGGCGGAGTTGTACTTACCTTGAACTCTAAGTCCGATGCTATGCCGCTCCTGAACAGGTCGCAATAACAGATTATCACCTGTTATTACAAAGGACATAGCGTAAGGATTTCTGAAAATCCTACTTTTAAATTTGTTGGTTATCCCAACCAACATTCATTTTATTCTGCGTTTATATGCCCCCATAATCTAACTTATATACATTAGGAACGGGTTACTAAAATAACCCTGTAGGTAACCCTCGAGACAAGGGCCCTATTCCATAATCTTAATTCATTATTGGGTTACGTTGGATAACCCTTGGGCTTCGGGCCCAAACCAATAACTCGGTGTCTTTTCCGGTTATTGCTCACCGAAACTTGGTTTAAAAATCCACTTTTGAAAACTTAAGGTTTTCTTTAAAATTCTTATGAGTGGGTTCTTTATAAAATTATTGAAAGTCAATACTGCCTTTGGAGCAGCTTCTTTCTAAAACTTGCTAATGTACGTGCAGGAAAACCCAATCCAACACTGTTTTTAGAATCTTGAGCAGTAACCTTCCGATCACTGCACAGTTTTTGAAATACATTTTTATTTGAAAAACTGAATTCGAATTTGAAAAAATTTCCTTCAGCAAAGTTTTAAATCTCAAAACGTTCTAAAACTTTCATGTTTTGATCAAAATCCATTTCGGACTTTAACCCACTCGTTTTCTCCTTTTAAGTTCACCTGGCCGTGCATGAAGTCTGGGCACGGTCAGCTCGGTTTTCTATAAAAAAGAAGGCCGTTGGAGCCTTATTTTTAAAAACTGTCCACGTTGTCTTATAGGAAAAACTGTTCTAAACAACTTTCATGTTTTACATTTTTCGAAAATCGGCCTCTAAGGGCCTCAAAATTTGTTTTCCATAAAACCGGGTAACTGGAACCCGAATGGCAGTTTCAAATCCTTCATTCGGTACTCGCCCTAAAAACGTGCACACTACCTCAACCGAACCAGCGGGAGCCTAAGTCAAACAAACAGCGCCTTTCTAACGTTAATTTTTCCTTAAACACAAATAAAACTTAGCCATGCAAGCCATTATCTTATCTCAAATAATTAGGATGTGCAGATTTTTTTCCAGCTTGCACAACATGCACCAAATCTGTTCATTACCTAATTATGCATTCAAGCTCATAACTAAACCTATTAGGAGCATATAAACTTAACCATACAACTAACATACAATCCACATACATCAAACATATTTAAAATCATACTATACTACTCTAGCACATTAAATCAAGCACATACCTACCTAGGGGCCGAAAATAAAATCCGAGCTTATGCTCGTACAACCGATAACTTGTAATACAATTTAAACTTGCAAATTGAACCAAATTGAAAGCTGCAAGTTATGAGAAATTTTACCTTGATGAACCCTAAGTTTGATTAGGGTTGGTCCAAACTTCTTTCTTCCTTGGCTCCTAGTACAGCCGGCTCCTCCCTAGGCTCACCCAGAATTTTTTTTTTTTTTTCTGCCTTCGGCTGCTGCTGCCCACCAAGGTCAGCCACTAAATCCGGCCACTCCCTTAAACTTCCTTCAACTTTTTCTCACCCTTTTACAGCCCACAAACAGCCGGCCAACAAGCTAACAAAGAGGTCCAAAATTTCCAGCACTCACTATCTTCCTCCTAGCTGAAAACCGAACTACACCCAAGGGTTCCTACACTTGGATTTCTGTTTTTGTTCTTGTTTTCTCTTGGCTGTAAGGGACGGTTTTTGAGCTGTAAATTGGGCAGAATTTGGCTGAGATTTTTGAATTTTCTGAATAGGAATGGCCACCTATTTATAGAGGTTTGGCAACTTTGCTTAATTGCCAAAAACTCCATCAAAAATCAGCTTTTTACACCATTTTTGGTGAGGTGGCCGGCCAGCCCATGCTTAGTTGGCACCTAATACTTTCCTAATTAAGCTTAATTCCATATTATGTCATTAATAATGGATAAGGTGATGTCATTAAGGCTTGTTTGGCTTAAAGCTTTAAAAGCAATCCATTTAAAGCCAAACAGACATCGTTAATACTGTGTTACTTCATACACAGTTTCATAAATTAAATTTCATTCCAAAATTTATCTGTCATAAAATGGACGATACGAAAACTTTTCTTTTCGCTTTGAATCCTTTGGCCCTTAATAATCTATTTATGTGCTTGAATTTTTCTAAAGCGGGTTTAGGTTTAATTCTAACTATTTTGTCCGTAAAAATTGATTTTCGCAGTACGAAACCTATACTGCTCAACATTCTTAAATTCCGTCACATAGTTGGCCTTTTAGTCAGTCTTTGACTCTTCGGGTCAACTTTGACTTTTTCGGTCAAACGTTGACTTTTTGTAAAATCATAGAGTTTGCTATCTTTTGAACCCAAAAGATCGTAGGCTTGACTAAGCGATCATATTTGAGTCTTATGACGCCATAAGAACTCATGAAAATTAATAAAAACCCTAAGCTGGGATTTTTTTCATAGATACCATTACGGTTACATTAAATTTCTATACAAGAAAATCTTAGCGATGAAATTCTAGATCTTACAATCTACCCTCCTTAAAATTTTCGCCTCGAAATTAGAACAAACCAGGGTAGATTTTTCTCATTTCATCTTCCAATTCCCATGTTGCTCCTCAACCTTGTGGTTTCGCCACAATACTTTAACCATGGGAATGGTTTTATTCTTAGGACCTTCTCTTCCCGATCCAGAATTCGAACTGGCTTCTCTCGTAAGTTAAGTCCGTTGAACCTCTACTGGTTCCTGACTGAGTATATGGGAAGGGTCCGTATATACTTCTTTAGCATCGAAACATGAAAAACATTATGCATCGAAGCTAATTCTGGCGGTAGGGCAAGCTTATAGGCTACTTTTCCAATCCTCTCAAGAATCTCAAATGGTCCTGTATATCTTGGACTGAGCTTCCCTTTCTTTCCAAACCGCATTACTCCTTTCATCGGAGCAATCTTGATGAAAACAGCATCTCCAACTTGAAATTCCAAAGGCCTCCTTCGTTTATCGGCATAGCTTTTCTGTCTGCTAAAAGCTATATCGAGCCTTTGCTTGATCTTCTTGACATCCTCAGAGGTCTTCTTGATGAAGTCTGTGGTTTGAGCTGTTTCTGTCCAACTTCCTGCCAATTGATAGGAGATCGACATTTCCTTCCATATAGTGCTTCGAATGGAGCCATACCAATGAGGCATGATAGCTGTTGTTGTAGGAGAATTCAATCAATGGCAGCTTCTGGTCCCAATTGCCTTAAAATCCAACACACAGATCTCAGCATGTCTCCAGCGTTTGGATAGTTCGCTCTGATTGACCGTCAGTTTGGGGATGAAATGCCGTACTGAACTTCAATTTCGACCCCATAGCGTTGTGAACACTGCTCCAAAATCGAGAGGTGAAACGTCCATCACGATCAGAAATGATCGATTTTGGCACCCCATGGAATCTGACGATCTGGAATATGAAAATCTCGGCCAATTTCTCCACGGAAAAAGTGGCTTTGATTGCAATAAAGTGGGCTGATTTGGTTAATCTATCCACTATAACCCAAATCATGTCATTCCCACTGGACGTCCTGGGTAATCCTACTATGAAATCCATAGTAATCTGCTCCCATTTCCATTCAGGAAGCTCTATCTTCTGTAGTTCTCCACCAGGATGTCGATGTTCGGTCTTAACTTTCTGACAAGTTAGGCATTTTGATACGAACTCAGCCACCTCATTCTTCATATTGGGCCACCAATAATTTTCTCGGAGGTCTTTGTACATCTTGGTAGCTCCCGGATGTACGGAGTATGGCGTCAGATGCGCTTCAGATAAAATCTGATCCTTCAAAACTTCAAAGTCGGGAGCGCAGATCCTCTCCTTGAAGTAGATGACGCCATCTGTAGAGGTTTTGAACTCATCACTTTTTCTGCCAAAAAGTTGAGTTTTCAGCAAAAAGGGATCCTTTTCTTGGTGTGACTTGATGGATTCCAACAAATCAGACTGAATAGTCAGAGAAGATAATTTCCCCGTTATCATCTCCAAGTTAAACTCAGAAATTTCCCTTTGTAGTGGCTTAGGAAACGCCTCGATAGACATCAGCATGCCTACGGATTTCCTACTTAAGGCGTCTGCTACATTGTTTGCCTTGCCAGGGTGGTAAAGGATTTCGCAGTCATAGTCCTTTACGAGCTCCAGCCATCTACGCTGTCTCATGTTGAGCTCTTTTTGAGTGAAAATGTACTTGAGGCTCTGATGATCGGTATAGATCGCACATTTGTTTCCGTACAAATAGTGCCTCCAAATCTTGAGTGCGAAAACTACTGCCGCAAGCTCCAAATCATGAGTAGGATAATTCCTTTCATGGTCTTTCAGTTGACGGGATGCGTAGGCCACTACCTTCCCGTTTTGCATCAGAACAGCTCCTAATCCGCTTTTTGATGCATCGCTGTAGATGACGAAATTCCTGCATCTACATCAGGAATTATTAGCACAGGTGCGCTGGTTAGCCTCCTCTTGAGCTCCTGGAAATTTTCCTCACATTTCTGAGTCCATTCAAAACTCTTCCCTTTTCTGGTAAGGGCGGTAAGGGGTGCAGCAATCTTGGAGAATCCTTCAACAAACCGTCGATAATATCCTGCTAGTCCAAGAAAGCTCCTTATCTCCGTGACATTCTTGGGTGCTGACCACGTACTGACCGCTTCCACCTTTGCAGGGTCCACAGAAATCCCTTCCTTTAGCACTACATGGCCCAAGAAATGCACTTTTTCCAGCCAAAATTCACACTTTGTGAATTTGGCATATAGCTGGTTCCTTCTCAACGTTTCCATTACCAACCTAAGGTGATGCTCATGCTCTTCGTTGGACCTCGAGTAGATTAAAATATCGTCAATAAAGACGATGACGAATTTGTCCAGGTATTCCTTGAATACTCGATTCATAAGGTCCATGAACGTGGCTGGGGCATTGGTTAGCCCAAATGGCATAACCAAAAACTCATAATGCCCATAACGAGTTCGAAAAGCCATCTTGGAGATATCGGACTCCTTGATCTTCAACTGGTGGTAGCCTGAGCGCAGATCGACCTTTGAAAATACTACTGCTCCTCTGAGTTGATCGAACAGATCATCAATCCTCGGAAGAGGATACTTGTTCTTGATCGTTATCTTATTTAGCTCCCGGTAATCAATACACATGCGCAAAGATCCATCTTTCTTCTTCACGAACAACACCGGGGCTCCCCATGGAGAGTAGCTTTGTCGAATAAATCCTTTGTCAAGCAGTTCCTGCAACTGCACTTGAAGTTCCCTAAGCTCGGCAGGTGCCATTCGGTAGGGTGCTTTCGATATCGGTGCGGTTCCAGGTAGTAGCTCGATCTCGAACGATATTTCGCGCTCCGGCGGAAGTCCTGGCAGTTCCTCTGGAAAGACATCCACATATTCCTTTATAATGGGAATATCTTCCGGTCTCAACTCCAATACCCGATCTTTGTCCACCATGCTAGCTAAATAACCTTGACAACCGTTAGCTAACATTCTCCAAGCCTTTATTGCCGAAATCAATCTGGTGGTTGAGTGGTGAGTCTGTCCGTAGAAGGTAAATTCTTTTTCACCGTAGGGGTTGAACGTGACGCAACGTTCCGACAGTCAATCCGGGCGTTGTATCTTCCTAAGAAATCCATCCCTAAGATCACATCGAAATCTTGGAGCTTGATTGCGATGAGATCTACAAACAATTCTCTATTACAGAGAATGACAGAAGCCTCACGAATCCAGAAATTTGACCACAAAATTCTCCGGATGGCAAAGAAGTTTTGAAAGGTTGATCTAACACATCCACACCTCTTCCTAGCTTCTGGATGAACTCCAGAGACACAAAAGAATGCGTAGCACCAGAATCAAATAGAGCAACAACATCAAGAGTGGCGATAGAAATCTGACCTGTCACCACATGCGAAGTCCCTGCTTCTGCATCTCCCCTCGTGTAGGCATAGATTCTTGCCTGGGGTTCAGGGGCTTCTAATCTTCCCTGAGTGATCGAGGGTCCCTCTAGCCTTGCCTTGACTGCATGAAGTTGGCTGTTGGGGTTCCGGTTCGGATAGGAAGGGTTCTGGCCTTGATTGTTTAAAGTGCAATTCCTCGCATAATGCCCTTCTTTGCCGCAAAGAAAGCAAGCATTAGATCCCATTCTGCACGTCCCCGGGTGTTTCTTCCCACATTTCGCGCACACCGGGTATTCAGTACGGTTTCCCTCATTTCCTCCAGAAATCCTCTTCTGAGGGAAATTCTTTTATGGTCCTTGACTAGAGAAATTTCCCTTCCTCTTGAACCTCCCAAATTGCTTGGGGCCTTGGGTCTGGCTACTCATCTGACCCTTCTGATTCAACTCCGGACCTTGCCTGGGTGGCGTTGGCTTAACTCCGGCTTTCTCCTCCTTCCTGGCCTTAAAAATTTGAGCCCTAGCCTCCCTATCCTGGTTGATCCAGTATTCTGCTCTCAGGGCTCGACTCACACAGTCGGACACCAAAGTAGGTGGGCTACTGCCAGCACTCACTTGCTTGGCAATGTCGGTACGAAACATTTTCATCATTCGTCTAACCTTTTCGGTCTCGTTGGGTACCAATTCAGGGCATAGTCGGGCTAACTGCTCAAATTTCTTGACTGCTTCCATCACAGTCATCTATCCTTGCTTCAGATTGGAGAATTCGTCCTGCTGAGCTGCTAAAATCTCCCTGTTGTAGAACATGTTGCGAAACTCTGTGACAAAATCCTGCCAACCCATAGTCGCAACGTCTCGCCGTATCTGAACGGTCATCCACCAGTGCCTTGCATCCTTTTTCAGAGCGAAGGAAGCACAAAGCACCTTCTCTTGTTCCGAAAGCCTCATGAAATCCAAGATAACTTGGATGTCTATCAACCAATTATCCGCGGCAATCGGATCCATTAGTCCATCAAATTCCGGCGCCTTCATCCTTCTAAACCGCTCATAGAGCAAATCTTCCCGCACCGGTTGTAGATTTGCTGGATTCCCAATGGGTGCTAACGGAACTTCAAAGTTCCGTGGAACCTCTTGTCGGACCTCAGGTTGGGCTTCAGGTACCTGGGGTACTACCGGGGGTACTCTGTCGTAATGCGGAGGAACTTCATCCACACGCGGTCTATCATTTATCTGAGCCAGCTGCTCTCGCAGTCTTTCCGTTTCACGTTGCTACTCCAGCAACTGCCGTTGTAAATTTGCTACAACGGTCGCGATATCAGGCTCAGGAGGATTCACTGGTACCGTCTTACGAGTGCGCACCATTTTCAAATTCCTTTATAAGACATAAGAAAAGATATTATTATACTGTCAATATCCTTTCTTTCATGCATATAATATTCTATAACACTTTCATACTTTGTGTCTAATCACAAACATAGCCGATCATAGTCATATCATCGCATACATATTTCATACATATCATATCATTCATACATGACATAACATAACATAACATATCATAACATAATTTCCAAAATTTCATCGTATCATAATATTTCATTCATAAACTGTCTTTTGCATTTGTACAAAAAGGACGTCATACTTACAATATCTTATATACATATCAGATACATCCTACATGGTCAAAAATTTTAGATGGAAGTGTCTACCACTTTACCACCATACATATGTGTACAAGCCTATCATCCAAAGAGAATAAGCTAGTACATGTCAGTCTAGCATCAAAAGATACACACATAGTCTACCTAATCTATGTGCTCAGAAATGACCACCGACGATACGTCAGAATCGGACTCTCCCTCCCCGTCAGCCAACGGAATCTCCTCTGGATCCTCTAAATCCTCCTCATAGTCCAGCCAACCTGCGTGCTCTAACTCAGGGTCTGGCTCCTCATCATCCTCATCATCACTCGATATGTCGATGATAGGTGGATCCTCCGGTGGGTCCTCCGGAATAATGATGAGGTCATCAGGGTCAGAGTCCTCATCTGCCAAATCAAACTCGGCCTCCTGATGTGGCACCTCCGGTACTGGGGCTGCGGGAATCGGATCCTCTGGAACAACGGGAACCGGCTCATAAATCGGCTCTGCCATCTCGGCGTCCTCTACTGGCGCCTGCTGAGCCTCTGCCAAATCCGGGGCTGGCATATCGTGAAGGTTAGCCTCGACTCCCAAAATAGCCTCAATCATATGTCCAACTGACAAGCCGAGCATAGGTTCAGGAACGTACTGCCGGATCTGAATAGGCAATCCATTCCTAAGAATAACTAAGGCCTGCAGTTCGGGACTCTGCAGATACTGAGGAATATATGGCAGCATCGACTCCTGGAATCGTCGGCAATAATGGGCCATCGTCTCCTGAGGATACGCGTGCCAATCAGCTACGTAGCTGAGGTAACGAGTGTGGTGCATGTCCTCATAGATCTCAGCATCGCGGAGTAAATCGCCCGCTCCCTCGCCTATCATCGGCCCGTAACGAGCCATCACTGCCGTGCGAAAATGCGGCCACGTGCGGCTCGGCAACTGACGCTCTCCAAGGATGATCCACCATATCCTAGCGTCAACAGCGAAACATCGGCTAGCCAAGGAAACCTGTAGCCGGGCCTCGATGTGGCAGGTATGGAAGATCAACTCCATATCATACAACCATGCTGCCACCGGTACCGTACGTCTCGTGCCGTCAAACATAAGCGGACACGACTGAAAGAATGATCTGGTCGCCTCTCGATCCGTGTTGACTTGGTCCGGGTCCATATCGTCAAGTCTACCATAATATAGGCGCATCATAATTATTTACTATTTGAAATAAAACTCAACTTACAATGATGGTGGCGATGGCAGGCAGACTGTGAAGTGGAATAGCAGGAAACCGCTCTGATACCAACTCTGTAACGACCCGCCTAGCACAGGCCGTTACCGTACATACATACATACATAACATACATACATACTTAGCATAAACAGCGGAATTTTTTTTTTTTTTTTTTTATACGGGGTGCATGAACGATAACGATATATAAATAACGATTGTATGAACAAAACAAAAAGCGATAATCGAACACCGGATAATATATAATGTACATAAGAGACAAAAACGCGTAGCGGCAGAATATCCCACTCACTTCACAGTTCACCCCGCCCCGCTCGCCATCTTGTATCAAAAGTTGCTGACAGGTTACTTACCTACAGCATAGACGTAAGACGTGAGCTTTCGCTCAGCAAGTACAACATAATTATCCGCAACAATTAATAATACGAAACGTAACTCAAATCTAACATAACACATTCTACCCTAATCATGCATGAGCCAATTATGTTTGATTATGCTTGCTTGGTTTTTCATAGCGTATCATACTTATCGTACTAAACATGTTTATCATGCTTATCATGTTTATCATGCTTATGGGCCTCATAAGTGTACGTACTGGGCGCGCAACTATGGAGTGGTTAGGGCGGCCAGTCCATTTCCAACTCAATCCATAGTCCAACCCGACCTACGAGCGGGTCGGTACGACACAGGCAACTTGCTTGCCTTCATACTTATCTTTCATAATTTCTTAATCATTCTTATTTAGAGTTTGTGAACATGCTTCGTGATGTCACATATTCATAAAACATAATCTTATCATATCATAAATTCATCATACATCTTAATCATAACATAACATTTCATCATGGCATATTCATAACATATAACATTTCCTAAGCATATCAACTACCATAGCATTTATCACTCATACTTAGGCAAGTATTCAACTAAAGCCTATGCTGTAGGCGGAGTTGTACTTACCTTGAACTCTAAGTCCGATGCTATGCCGCTCCTGAACAGGTCGCAATAACAGATTATCACCTGTTATTACAAAGGACATAGCGTAAGGATTTCTGAAAATCCTACTTTTAAATTTGTTGGTTATCCCAACCAACATTCATTTTATTCTGCGTTTATATGCCCCCATAATCTAACTTATATACATTAGGAACGGGTTACTAAAATAACCCTGTAGGTAACCCTCGAGACAAGGGCCCTATTCCATAATCTTAATTCATTATTGGGTTACGTTGGATAACCCTTGGGCTTCGGGCCCAAACCAATAACTCGGTGTCTTTTCCGGTTATTGCTCACCGAAACTTGGTTTAAAAATCCACTTTTGAAAACTTAAGGTTTTCTTTAAAATTCTTATAAGTGGGTTCTTTATAAAAATTATTGAAAGTCAATACTGCCTTTGGAGCAGCTTCTTTCTAAAACTTGCTAATGTACGTGCAGGAAAACCCAATCCCAACACTGTTTTTAGAAATCTTGAGCAGTAACCTTCCGATCACTGCACAGTTTTTGAAATACATTTTTATTTGAAAAACTGAATTCGAATTTGAAAAAATTTCCTTCAGCAAAGTTTTAAATCTCAAAACGTTCTAAAACTTTCATGTTTTGATTAAAATCCATTTCGGACTTTAACCCACTCGTTTTCTCCTTTTAAGTTCACCTGGCCGTGCATGAAGTCTGGGCACGGTCAGATCGGTTTTCTATAAAAACGAAGGCCGTTGGAGCCTTATTTTTAAAAACTGTCCACGTTGTCTTATAGGAAAAACTGTTCTAAACAACTTTCATGTTTTACGTTTTTCGAAAATCGGCCTCTAAGGGCCTCAAAATTTGTTTTCCATAAAACCAGGTAACTGGAACCCGAAATGGCAGTTTCAAATCCTTCATTCGGTACTCGCCCTAAAAACGTGCACACTACCTCAACCGAACCAGCGGGAGCCTAAGTGTAATAATCAAAATTTTCACGAACTCACAATTTTCTTGTAAATAAGAAATTTATAGTTCGTATTATGTGTTTATGTGCAATTTTATGAAAATTATGAATATTAATACAAAATTCATGATTTTATCAGTATATGATTGAGTTCTCGGTAAATTAATTACGAGACTTCATGATAGGCCTTTTAAGCAAAAAGGTATGACGAAATTTCATGAATTCATGATAGTCAAATTTTGACAAGAGAGTCAATGATTGACAAGAAAGTCAATGGTTGACCCGAAAAATCGAAAATGAGGCGGTACGGTTAAATATTTTTCAGTATAAAAATTGTACCGTGTAAAAGCCATTTTTACGGATAAAATGGTATGTTTAAGATTCAAAAACCACCATAGAAAATCAAGCACATTAGTTAGGTTATCTTTGGCCAAGAAGTTTGATTGTATAAGAAAATTTTTATACAGTCCATTTCTACACAGATGAATTTTGGACTGCAGTTTAAAATAACAGTATTAAATTGTACTGTGTATTAGTGAAAGCAGTATTATAAATATCTGTGCTAGAATTAAAGTGGACTACATTAAGGAAAAGCCAAACAAAGCCTTAGTGTGATATCACCACCTTTTGATTAATGACATCATTAAGGATTTAGCAAAAATTTGGAAAGTAAGTTTGGTGGTTCTAGAACCACCTTGGCCGGCCACCTATACCCCTCCCATTGTGTGATTTCTTGTTTTTTTTGGGGTCAAATTCCAATTTTTGAAACTTCCCCCACCTCTATAAATAGGTGACCCCATAATTCAAAAAAATTAGAGAAAAGCAACCAAACTCTTGCCAATTTTTCTTCACCAAAAACCGAGAGTGAGAAGGAAGGAGAGAAAGGAAATTTTGCCAAAACCAAGAGTGATTAGAGCTTAGGGTGGTCGGATTTTGTGTGGAGAGCAAGCAAGAAAGAGTTGGAAAGTTTTGGACAATCTTTTGGCCAAGAGGCCGGCTGTAGAGGGAAAGGAAAAAGGGAGGAACTAACCAAGTTGGAGGCCGGATTTTTGAGGTTGTGGTGACCGGATCTTGGTGCTAGAGTGGCTGAAAAAGTTTGGAGCCAAGCAAGCCAAAGGGGCCGGACCTAGTGGCAGCAAGGAGGGACCAAGGGAGAACCAAATCTAGCAAGCCAAACCCTTGGGTAGAAGCTAGGTAAATTCCCTCAAACCCTATACTTTTCATTTAAATTTCAATTGAGAAATTTAAATGTATTTCAAGCAAAGTTTGTAAGAGCATAAGCTCACTTTAATTCCCTGCCTTAGTTAAGAAATTTTGGTTATGTGCTTGGTTAATTAGGATTTTATGGTTGGTGGTTTTATATGCATGCTTTGTGTTTGATTGAATGCTTAAGGTTTTGCATGGTTATGAATGTTGTTCAAATTGGCTTGCATGTTGAATATTGAACGTTAGAAACCGCTGCATGATTGATATTAGAGCTCCCACGGTGGCTGGTTGAGCTAGGTTCCACGTCTAGGACGTAAAACGAATTCTAAACCGAAAAACTGCCAGGCTCGGGTGGATCCTGACCAGTTTTACGGCAAGCCGATTTTAAGGCCTTTTGAGGCCGAATTAGGCAAAACTTAAAACACAAAAGTTGTTCAGAACAGTTTTTACTAGAGGGAATCGCGGACGGATTTGCAAAATGAGGCTCCAATGGCCTCCGTTTTTACGAAAATCCGAGACTAAACTGCCCAGACCTAGTTTACACGACCAGTGGGTTTCAAATTAAAACTGGTACGAATCCAAGCAGAACTGGGTTTTTCTTAAAACATGAAAGTTTTAGAATTTCTCAAGAGCAAGAACTTTCGTGAAGACAAGTTTTTCAAATTCCATTTGGATTTTTAAATACAACCTGAACTATAAAAACTGTGCAGAGAACAAGAAATTCCTGCACAGGATTTTCTACAAACATACAGAAAAACTGTATTTTCACATCAACATTTCCTGTTTTGACTATGAAAACTATTTCAAAAGCAGTTTTCAGCCTTAAATGAGTTATATAAAGTTTTACTTTGAAAACCTCGAATTTTGAAGTAAAACAAAAGATTTTCTAGCCAATTTTCCAAATTGGATTTAAAAGCTAAAGTGTAAAAACAAAAGATGACGAGTGGTAACCGGGAAGGATAACCGAGTTACTAAGGCTTAGGCTCGATAATAAGAATAGTAATTTAATACTAATCATATGGGTTTAATACCCAAGGTTACCTCAAGTAACCTAATGGGTCAAGATAATTAACCACAATCTCTAGGGTTACAATTAGTAACCTAGTAGTTGATCAAAGCTTGTAAAAGGACATATAACCATAATGTTGGAAAGGTTACCAACATTTTATAGGATTCTTATCCTATGTTCTTTCTAATAGCAGGAAGTAACCTGCAGTCGAGGTCAGAGTGGAAATCAACGAAACCCCAGGCATAGTATCTCAGGCAAGTATCGAACCTCACCTACAGTATGAAAATAGTAAATACTATTTTCATATATGCTATGTTAAAATGTACATGCTATGTTGTATGATGTTAAATGATGTTATGTGATGATATGCTATAACATGTTACATATTATGCCATGTTTTCTAAAATGTCATGGTTTTAAAAATGTCATGTTTCAAGAATGCCATGATATGGCCAATGTTAAAGTTTGAATATGACATAGTGACATCATGAAGCATGTTCACTAATGCTAAATCATGTGGTAAGATAATCAAGGAAGGTGTCGTACCAACCTCCCGTGATCGAGGAGGATACATGTTTAAAACCAGTTGTGACATTTACCTCTCGTTGATGCGTGAGGGTCACGTTTTAATTCCCAGAACTGTTAGGGCCTTGCAAACCCTAGCTTTGTCTGGAGGCTGCGCGCTTTCGGTACGTACACTATGGGCCCACATGTTGAGACAAGATAAGTTAAAGATTGAGTCTAAAATGAAGCATAAAACTTTCAATCAATCATAAATGGCTCATGCATAAGTTACATGATGATTGACATGTTTTAAGATGATTAAATTATTTTTGTGAGATTATGTTTGTACTTGCTGGGCGAAAGCTCACTCTTATATTTCATACTGTAGGTAAAAAGCCTGCAATTTAAGTGGTGGGCTATGCAGACGATGCGGCGAGTGAAGGGCGGTGTGGGATACCACTACGCATGATTTTCCGCATTCGATGTTAAGCAAATATTTTAATATTCTAAAGTAAATTATGTTTTGTTATATGTATAAAGTTTGAAGACACGAGAGGGTATTCTCAGTTTAATATATATATATATATATATATGAGTGACATATTATTCTCCACAAGATAATTTATGTGAATATGTTTTAAAAAAAAAAAATTATTCTCAAATTTTCAAGTGAGATAAGTACAAGTAAGTATGGTGTCGACCTGGCTTGGGAAGTCGGGGCGTCACACTAAGTCAAACAAACAGCGCCTTTCTAACGTTAATTTTTCCTTAAACACAAATAAAAACTTAGCCATGCAAGCCATTATCTTATCTCAAATAATTAGGATGTGCAGATTTTTTTTCCAGCTTGCACAACATGCACCAAATCTGTTCATTACCTAATTATGCATTCAAGCTCATAACTAAACCTATTAGGAGCATATAAACTTAACCATACAACTAACATACAATCCACATACATCAAACATATTTAAAATCATACTATACTACTCTAGCACATTTAAATCAAGCACATACCTACCTAGGGGCCGAAAATAAAATCCGAGCTTATGCTCGTACAACCGATAACTTGTAATACAATTTAAACTTGCAAATTGAACCAAATTGAAAGCTGCAAGTTATGAGAAATTTTACCTTGATGAACCCTAAGTTTGATTAGGGTTGGTCCAAACTTCTTTCTTCCTTGGCTCCTAGTACAGCCGGCTCCTCCCTAGGCTCACCCAGAATTTTTTTTTTTTTTTTTTTCTGCCTTCGGCTGCTGCTGCCCACCAAGGTCAGCCACTAAATCCGGCCACTCCCTTAAACTTCCTTCAACTTTTTCTCACCCTTTTCCAGCCCACAAACAGCCGGCCAACAAGCTAACAAAGAGGTCCAAAATTTCCAGCACTCACTATCTTCCTCCTAGCTGAAAACCGAACTACACCCAAGGGTTCCTACACTTGGATTTCTGTTTTTGTTCTTGTTTTTCTCTTGGCTGTAAGGGACAGTTTTTGAGCTGTAAATTGGGCAAAATTTGGCTGAGATTTTTGAATTTTCTGAATAGGAATGGCCACCTATTTATAGAGGTTTGGCAACTTTGCTTAATTGCCAAAAACTCCATCAAAAATCAGCTTTTTACACCATTTTTGGTGAGGTGGCCGGCCAGCCCATGCTTAGTTGGCACCTAATACTTTCCTAATTAAGCTTAATTCCATATTATGTCATTAATAATGGATAAGGTGATGTCATTAAGGCTTGTTTGGCTTAAAGCTTTAAAAGCAATCCATTTAAAGCCAAACAGACATCGTTAATACTGTGTTACTTCATACACAGTTTCATAAATTAAATTTCATTCCAAAATTTATCTGTCATAAAATGGACGATACGAAAAACTTTTCTTTTCGCTTTGAATCCTTTGGCCCTTAATAATCTATTTATGTGCTTGAATTTTTCTAAAGCGGGTTTAGGTTTAATTCTAACTATTTTGTCCGTAAAAATTGATTTTCGCAGTACGAAACCTATACTGCTCAACATTCTTAAATTCCGTCACATAGTTGGCCTTTTTAGTCAGTCTTTGACTCTTCGGGTCAACTTTGACTTTCATGGTCAACTTTGACCTTCATGGTCAACTTTGACCTTCATGGTCAACTTTGACCTTCATGGTCAACTTTGACTTTTTCGGTCAAACGTTGACTTTTTGTAAAATCATAGAGTTTGCTATCTTTTGAACCCAAAAGATCGTAGGCTTGACTAAGCGATCATATTTGAGTCTTATGACGCCATAAGAACTCATGAAAATTAATAAAAACCCTAAGCTGGGATTTTTTTCATAGATACCATTACGGTATACATTAAATTTCTATACAAGAAAATCTTAGCGATGAAAATTCTAGATCTTACAATCTACCCTCCTTAAAAATTTTCGCCCTCGAAAATTAGAACAAACCAGGGTAGATTTTTCTCATTTCATCTTCCAATTCCCATGTTGCCTCCTCAACCTTGTGGTTTCGCCACAATACTTTAACCATGGGAATGGTTTTATTTCTTAGGACCTTCTCTTCCCGATCCAGAATTCGAACTGGCTTCTCCTCGTAAGTTAAGTCCGTTTGAACCTCTACTGGTTCCTGACTGAGTATATGGGAAGGGTCCGGTATATACTTCTTTAGCATCGAAACATGAAAAACATTATGCATCGAAGCTAATTCTGGCGGTAGGGCAAGCTTATAGGCTACTTTTCCAATCCTCTCAAGAATCTCAAATGGTCCTGTATATCTTGGACTGAGCTTCCCTTTCTTTCCAAACCGCATTACTCCTTTCATCGGAGCAATCTTGATGAAAACAACATCTCCAACTTGAAATTCCAAAGGCCTCCTTCGTTTATCGGCATAGCTTTTCTGTCTGCTAAAAGCTATATCGAGCCTTTGCTTGATCTTCTTGACATCCTCAGAGGTCTTCTTGATGAAGTCTGTGGTTTGAAGCTGTTTCTGTCCAACTTCCTGCCAATTGATAGGAGATCGGCATTTCCTTCCATATAGTGCTTCGAATGGAGCCATACCAATCGAGGCATGATAGCTGTTGTTGTAGGAGAATTCAATCAATGGCAGCTTCTGGTCCCAATTGCCCTTAAAATCCAACACACAAGATCTCAGCATGTCCTCCAGCGTTTGGATAGTTCGCTCTGATTGACCGTCAGTTTGGGGATGAAATGCCGTACTGAACTTCAATTTCGACCCCATAGCGTTGTGAACATTGCTCCAAAATCGAGAGGTGAAACGTCCATCACGATCAGAAATGATCGATTTTGGCACCCCATGGAATCTGACGATCTGGAATATGAAAATCTCGGCCAATTTCTCCACGGAAAAAGTGGCTTTGATTGCAATAAAGTGGGCTGATTTGGTTAATCTATCCACTATAACCCAAATCATGTCATTCCCACTGGACGTCCTGGGTAATCCTACTATGAAATCCATAGTAATCTGCTCCCATTTCCATTCAGGAAGCTCTATCTTCTGTAGTTCTCCACCAGGATGTCGATGTTCGGTCTTAACTTTCTGACAAGTTAGGCATTTTGATACGAACTCAGCCACCTCATTCTTCATATTGGGCCACCAATAATTTTCTCGGAGGTCTTTGTACATCTTGGTAGCTCCCGGATGTACGGAGTATGGCGTCAGATGCGCTTCAGATAAAATCTGATCCTTCAAAACTTCAAAGTCGGGAGCGCAGATCCTCTCCTTGAAGTAGATGACGCCATCTGTAGAGGTTTTGAACTCATCACTTTTTCTGCCAAAAAGTTGAGTTTTCAGCAAAAAGGGATCCTTTTCTTGGTGTGACTTGATGGATTCCAACAAATCAGACTGAATAGTCAGAGAAGATAATTTCCTCGTTATCATCTCCAAGTTAAACTCAGAAATTTCCCTTTGTAGTGGCTTAGGAAACGCCTCGATAGACATCAGCATGCCTACGGATTTCCTACTTAAGGCGTCTGCTACATTGTTTGCCTTGCCAGGGTGGTAAAGGATTTCGCAGTCATAGTCCTTTACGAGCTCCAGCCATCTACGCTGTCTCATGTTGAGCTCTTTTTGAGTGAAAATGTACTTGAGGCTCTGATGATCGGTATAGATCGCACATTTGTTTCCGTACAAATAGTGCCTCCAAATCTTGAGTGCGAAAACTACTGCCGCAAGCTCCAAATCATGAGTAGGATAATTCCTTTCATGGTCTTTCAGTTGACGGGATGCGTAGGCCACTACCTTCCCGTTTTGCATCAGAACAGCTCCTAATCAAAGTTGACTAAAAAGTCAAAGGTTGAGCAGGAAGGTCAAATAGATGAAGGTACTGAGATATGGCAAAGCAGTATGAAATTATACTGTGGAAAACCTTCATTACGGACAAATGAGCAAGCATAAGCTATGAGACCACCCTAGAAAAATCAAGCACACAAAGTATGATATTAAGGGCAAGAAAGGTTTCAAGAAATAAGAAAAATTTTATACATTTCATTTTTACACAGATAAATTTTGGACTGTAGTACAGTGTAAAATACTGTTATTAGTTAATAACAGTATTGGAAATATCTGTATTAGCATAAAAATTGACTGTATATTAAGTAACAAGCCAAACAAGGCCTTATGATGACATCACCTTATCTTGGAATTATGACATCATTCTTGATTAAAGAAAATTGGAAAAAATCTTTGGATGCCACCTAGCACCTTATGGCCGGCCACCTATAGGGATTAATAGGCAAATATTTTGTCCTTCAAGGACTAAAGTGTAAATTTAAGAAAAGGTGATGTAAGCAAGGTGATGTATGCATGAGGTAAGCAAATTTCTTGGCCACCAAGGATCCTTTATGGCCGGCCACATGTAGGGACTAATTAGCAAATATTTTGTTTTTTAAGCCCTAATATGCAATTTTGGAAATAAAAATAAATTGTGAAAATTTGTAATTTTCACCTATAAATAGGGCTTGTGGGGGGTGGTTTTTGGCAGCACAAAACACCCCAAAACTCTGCCTAATTTTCTTTAAACCTCCCTTAAAAGCCGAGCCAAAGAAGAGAGAAAAAGAGAGGGGTGGTCGGATTTTTACCTAGAACCACAAGCAAAGGTTAGAAAAATTTTGGTACCCATTTGAGGTCAAGTGGCCGGTTGAGGGAGAGGAAGAGAAAGAAAAAAAAAAAAAAGTGAAGAAGAGTGGGTTCTAAGGGTGGCTGGACTTTGTAGGAACAACCACCAAGTGACCAAAAAGTTTTGGTGCTCATTGGAGGAGCAAGGCCGGTTATGGGCAACCAAGGAGAAAGGGGAGAAAAGTGAACCAAACTCCTAGCCTAGCCTTGTGTTCAATCAAGGTAATCTCCATTAGCCCTAAGCTTTTTAATTTGAGCTTCAATTTGAAATTTATATGTATTTCAAGTTGAAATTATAAGAGCATAAGCTCAATTTATTTTACTGCCCTAGTTTAAGATTTTGTGGTGGTGCTTGATTAGGTTAAGGTGG
Source organism: Ficus hispida (assembly GCA_025413025.1). Lineage (NCBI taxonomy): Eukaryota > Viridiplantae > Streptophyta > Magnoliopsida > Rosales > Moraceae > Ficus > Ficus hispida. The sequence goes on from CM046372.1 coordinate 15,180,951, forward strand.
TTGATTTTTGAGCTTTATATGCTTATGCTTGTTTGATCAATAAGGTTGCATGCTAGATGTTTGATGAGTTGTATGTCCCCTAAAAATGTTCAAGCATGGTTTAAAATGGTATGATAGGTTACTAGAATGAGATATGGATGGAATGATTTGTATAATATAGAACCATGCAAACCCTAACCCTAGGTGGTGCATTTTCGTTGTTAGTTTGCATGGACATGATTGGGTCACATGAATATTGGATTGGAACGTTAGAAACGTTGCATGTGTGATCTTAGGCTCCCGCTGTGGTCGGTTGAGGTAGTGTGCGCGTATTAGGATGAGAAACGAATTTAAGAACGAAAACTGCCAGTTCGGGTGCAAACTAGCCAGTTTTCTGGAAAGCAGAGTTTGAGGCCCTTAGAGGCCGAATTTGAAGAAACTTAAAACTAAAAAGTTGTAGAGAATGGTGTTTCCTAGAGGGAAACATGGACCCTTTTTCAAAATAAGGCTCCAAAGGCCTCGGTTTTTATGAAAATCCGAGCCTGACCGTGCCCAGGATTCATGCACGGCCAGGTGAGTTCAACAAGGAATAAGGGCACGTTCAAGTCTGAACTGGGTTTTCCTCAAAACACGAAAGTTTTAGGGTTTCTCAAGATCTGAAACTTTTGTGAAGAAAACTTTTACAGATTTGACCTAGATTTTTAAATAAAAAAAATGGGTTTCAAAAACTGTGTAAGAAACAGGAAATTCCTGCATAGGATTTTCTAAAACAATACAGGAAAACTGTATTTTTCACTAACCCCAATGTTTTTAACTATGAGAACTGTTCCAATGGCAGTTTTCAGCCCTTAGCAATTTTTATAAGACCCCACTTTGAGTGGTATCAAGAACCATGAATTTTTATAAGTAAAGCAAAGGATTTTTAAACTGAATTCACCAAATTTTTCCTAGACAAAGGAAAATTGGATTTTTAAAGCCAAAGATAAGTAGCAAGACAGTAACGAATGGTAACCGGGAAGGATACTCAAGTTATTAGGCTTGGCCCCAAAGCCCAAGTTTGATCCATAGAAGATTGACTTTGGTTGATCAAGTTTGACCAAGGTTTATCACCTCAAAGGTTACCTATAATAACCCAGTGAGGTACCAAAATTATGATCTAGGGTTATTTGTAATAACCCAATGGATTATGGACCAAGAATATTAAGACATGGGCCCAAGGTTAGGATAGTAACCTAACCCTACCTGTTTGGATGTGGGCTTAGCAATGAGGTTACTTATTGTAACCAAGTAAGATATCTTGTATAGGGGGGACATATAACTAAGACTATGAACGCATGTTGGTTAAGTCACCAACATTTTTCGATAATGACCATAGACCCTTACCTATGTCCTTCATTCAAGTAGAAGGTAGCCTGCAGCTGTATCCGGACGTTGAGCAGCATAACCCCGTGTTGGGATCTATATGTGCCCTAAGGATAGAAAATCAATGTTAGGGATTTTCTGTAAATATGACATTTTGATATTAATAAGAGGAGGTTATTCATGTTTAATAAGTTGTGTCCTATTTACTTTCATTTGTTGATTGTATGGTTGAGCAAACATAAAATACTCCTTGACTGTTGGAAATATATCGGATTACCATATGTATACGGGGTACACATAGAAGACATGGTAATTTGATAACAGTCAAAATAAATAGTCCGCAATCGATGGAATAAGATTTGGGGATCTTATTCATGATAAGATTGTACAAGTTGTCTACTTCCTTGGAGGGATGGTTTGTCTTGACCATCGGATTGGTTCCGAGTGGAAACTTTAATATATACCAGTATTGAGGTATGACATTGGATTGGACCTAAAGTGTTAATTGATTCAGTTTAATAATTCCGTTTATAAGAATCAATGAAGCTTTGATTATCATTCTGTATTAATCTTAATCCTGAAATGATTACTTGAGTTCGTATCCATGACTTATGTACTTTAATGCACTACAGGTGAGACACTGTTAATTTATGGTCAATATACTTGTGTTTTGGGTGCATGACTTATGGATAGAGAAATCAAGATTCATAGATATGGAATCCATAGCTATCTTAACGATAGTACATGTTATCTACTTAAAGGCATTATTCGGGGATTGAAAGATAGTATAACAAGATCTTGGCCATCGGTTTACTTTGTGTTCTCTGATGGTTTACCAATTGTATAGTTTTACAATTGGTGGTTCTTTCAATGGAGAATAATGGAACTTTAAGTTAAAATGATTGAAAAGGTAAAACGGAAAAAGTCCTAAATTCAATCATGGATAACATATGGGGATTAAACAAGCGATGAATAAATCATGGAAGAAGCACTGCGTGAGAGAGCTTTCGTAATACGGTATGTAAACAGGAGTTCAACTTCAAACTTTTAGTGGAATAGTTTTGAAATTGATAATTGATGAATAATTAGTCTGGGATTAATTTTTCACAATTATAGGAGCCTCTTTACATATTTCCATCGGGTCCCTCTACTAGCTCATATAGTTCTAAATAGCGTCTCGGGATTTGTTCCTAAAGAGATCGGTAAATTTAAATGGAATTTTGTAATGTCTATTAAGACATGGTACTCTCTAACATGCAATCCGGAAAGGATTGGACATGTAGGATTTGTGTAGACAAATAATATGATTTGTCAACACGTGATTGGTTAACTTGAATTTTGGAAATAAGATTGTGTTTGAATTATTTAATTTTGGAAAACAAAATTTTTCTCTCCTAATCTAAAAGAGGTGCACGGTTTTAGATAGGTAGAGAGAAGAAAATTTTGTTTCAAAATTGTTCAAATATATTCCTAACATTAAATTATTAATTGATTTAAATAATGGAGATTATTTGATGAATTTTTTTATCCTTTAAATGTGGTGCACGGATTTTTGAGAAAAAAAAAATTCAAATATTCCATTTATTTAAATTAATTAATATGGTTGATGTTTGTGGAAAATATTAATTCAAATGAGTGAATCTTATTTAAATTCAAAAAGGTTTAAATGAAATTTGAATCTAGATAGGACTAGAATCTTTTCACTAGTCTAGATTCTTGATTTAAAATTTGAACCACCAATCTAGATTTATCCTAAAGTGGCCGAATTTTTGGAGGAGATTTCCTCTTGGAAAAACGTTTCTAGGTTCAATGAATCTAGCCCTAAAGTTGTATGATCTTTTGGTTCAAAATTTATCCAGAAAAATAATTATTAATTATTTTTCAAGTAGGAATTAAATTTTGAAAAGGATTAGACTTCTATATAAAGGCTAGGAATTCTTGAGAAACTAATTTTGAGTATTTTACAAGAGAAAAACGTTTTTGAGAGAGAAGAGAAAAATAATTTGGTTTTCTTCTACTTCAAAAATTCGGTTATCTTGTGAGAAAGAAAAAGAGAGAAAATTCCATTGAATCAAAACTGTGAGGAAGGTTAAACCGAGTGATAATTTTCATAGGAGGTTAACCGGTTCCTGTTTTGTAGTTTTGAAGAAAGAAGTTGGATCAAATTCTCAACGAGGAACATCGGAATTGAGAAGGAGGGATCTAGACTTCGGAAAGCATTACCGGTAGCTTGGATTCATAAAACGTGTGCCCACACACACTCTGAGACGTGGAACTTGAGAATAGTAGAGAAGACGCATTGGTCAAACGCTCTAGTGATTCCGGAATCCGAGAAATAAGGTACGCTTGATCATGAATTTAATTTATTGTTATATGCATCATGAGATTCTTTTCGAAACGGCATAAAAAAATTTTTAAAACTTCCGCTGCGCCGTAACTCCAATATCGGATCCGTTTTTTCTAACAATTGGTATCAGAGCCTACTCATGATTATGCATATAACATAAATTATTTGATCAAGTAAATTTCTCTATATGCATTAATGAAATATTTTAGAGAGTTGGCACTCTAGGTTTTATTTGTGTATGTTAAATATATTATGAATGGATGTATAGATGAATGAATGCTTTATATTATTTTTATAATATATGATGCTTGTTCAATTTTGTCGGTCATGTTTCCATAGAGGTTAGAATTTGTATCTAAGTTGTTCAAGTGTAATAGATGCGGTCTATTATCACCGCTAGGTCGTTCTTTCAATTCCTAGAATTTTTGTAAGCCGGAAACGGCATAGGAATTTTTTTGTAAAATTCGGGATACAATGGATTCGAGGATATTGAAGATGAACGAAGGTATGTAAATTTTCAAAGGATGTGATTTTATGTTTTTTGTTATTTTCAATAAAAAAAAACGTTTTTTAATAAAAAAAATAAAAAAAATCACAAAATCTTTTTGAAAATTTAATTTTCCAATGATATGTGATCTTGATAATTTGAAAATCAAAATTAAAAATTTAAATTTAAATTTAATGGATATTATTATGAATTTTAAAATTTTGAGATTTAAATTTGAAATTTCAAATTTCAAATTTTTTGAATTTTAAAATTTAATAAACCGAATTTTTATTTAAATTTTGATATTTTGTAATTTTGATTAAAATTAAAAGTCACATATAATCTTTTTGAAATTTGAATTTTAAATTTAAATTGAAAAAGATGTGACATTGGAGAAAGAAGACACATTGAAGAAGGATACAAGACGTGGATCTACAAATGAAGGCCGATATATGTTTCGGTTAATTTTTGTAAATTTTGCAATTTTCTTTTCTCTAGGATGGTATCATGATCCACGGCTATTTACATATTTTGCAAACCATGGATGATGTGTTGCTAGATTAATATGTTATACTATTTCGTGATGTATTGATAACATGCCATATAGACTAGGGAGTGCCACTCAATAAATATTGTTTATGCATGAAAAACAAAAACCCAAATTTAAAAGATTGAGTGGGAGAAGGTTTTATATACTAAGACCTACGGTCTCCATCGTTGGTCCAATAGTTACGCATGGTAGTGCCTACTACTCGGTTTTGACCCGGGAATTCCCTTCGGATAGGTATCTTACTTAGAGCGCACACTGATTTGGATTTCTGAGAGGATAACAATTTTGGGCATATTTTATGTTTAAGATCACCCCTCGGTGGCGGATGTAAAATATGGATTCAAAATTGGAAACGATGGTTATACACTCATGCTACTTTATTTATTAATCCTCCCTCGAGGCTCTGATATATAAAGTAGTGGCCAAATAAACGATAGTTAATATATATTTAATGGAGTTTGCTCCATGGACGAATATGTATTAATCGGATGGGATCCGTGTTCTTAGCTAGTTATTCTATGACTACCCCTCGGTAGCTTAGAAAGCAGAAGCTAGGAATTATCGTTGTAAGGTATGTGTTTTAAGGGTTTTACACATTAACATTTAGATTGCTTTTAGATCTTTATGTTTCATTACAAAATCATATTTTATAAATTGATAGGATGTTTGCTTGTACTTATTACATGTTTTCTTATTATAGATCAAAATGTCGAGCCCTTTATCTGTGATACTTACGCAAAACAAATTAACTGGCGAAAATTTTAATGACTGGAAAAGGAACTTGCTTATCGTCCTAAACTTTGAGAAACACAGTTTTGTCCTAACCCAACCAAGACCACCTACGCCTGCGATCGATGCTCCTAATAGGGAATTTGTAGCGCTTGAGCGCTGGGACAATTCCAACCTAAGTTCTATGTGCTATATTAGGGCGAGCATGTCTAACGTGCTCCAGAAACAGCATGAGGAACATCAAACTGCTAGGCAGATCATGGATAACTTGGAGGAGATGTTTGGTGAACAAACTATCCAGGCTAAGACCGATGCTATCAAAGGTCTCATGAACTGTAGGCAGAAGGTTGGAACTCCCATTAAGGAGCACATGATGAAAGTCATGGCTTATTTGTCTGAGGCTCAGACAAATGGGACTGAGATCGATGCTGCAACTCAATTGGTTATGGTTTTCCAAACCTTATCCAAGGATTTCGATTTCTTTCAGGCATCCTACAACCTTAACCGGAAGGAGATGTCTTTAACGGAATTGATGAAAGAGTTGCAAGCTTTTGAGAACATTTTTAAGGGTTCTGGATCTAAGGCTGAGGCAAATGTGGCTGAACCTAGTTCGCCTGTTCCTAATCCTAAAAGGAAGAAGGAAAAGGGGAAGAACAAGGGAAATGCACCTGTTTCTAAGAAGTCTACCAAGACTAAGAAGCGAAAGGTGGATCCCAAAAAGGTTAAGTGCTTTCACTGTGGGAAGAAAGGACATTTCAAGAAGGATTGCCGAGAATACCTGGCTTTGAAAAAGCAGAAAGGTAATTTCAATGTCCTGTATCTTGAAGGTTGTTTAGTGGAAGAATCTAAGGACAATTGGGTTATAGATTCTGGAGCCACTAACCATGTTTGTATTTCTCTGCAGGGGTTCAAGGTAACGAGAAGTCTGCGTGAGGAGAACTTCACGTTAAGAACCGGTGATGGGACATTAGTGCGAGCTGAAGCAGTGGGAGAAGTGCATCTTTATTTTGATGAATTTAGGTTTATTGTTTTGAGACATTGTTTTTATGTTCCTAGTTTTAAGAGGAACCTAATTTCGGTAGCTTGTTTGATTAAAGATTCTTATTCAGTTTCTTTTAATAATAAAGTTGTTATTAGGAAAAACAATTCTCTTATCTGTAATGGATGGATGCATGGAAATCTTTATTTTATCAAACCTAAGATGCACTCACTGCTTGATACAGAATTGGAAAAGAACTCTAAAAGACTTAAGTCTTCTCACTCTAACAAATCATATCTTTGGCATTTACGACTTGGTCACATAAGCCTTAACAGAATTCAAAGGATGGTAAAGGAGGAAAGCCTTGACTTGTATGAGGTTGAACCTTGGCCACAATGTGAATCCTGTTTGGAGGGTAAGATGACTAAACGGCACTTTGCTGCTAAGGATAGTCGTGTCGAGGAACTTTTAGAACTTGTGCATACGGATGTTTGTGGTCCCATGAACATAGAAGCACGTGGTGGTATGAGTATTATATCACTTTTATTGATGATTACTCAAGGTATGGATATGTCTATTTGATGACCCGCAAAAGCGAAGCCTTTGACAAGTTCAAAGAATTTCGGGCTGAAGCGGAGAAACAATTAGGAAAGTCCATTAAGACACTTCGATCGGATCGAGGTGGGGAATACCTATCGGATGAGTTCTTAGGATATTTGATAGAGAATGGGATACAATCCCAGTTAACTGCACCTAGTACTCCTCAACAGAATGGTGTAGCTGAGAGAAGAAATAGGACCCTATTGGATATGGTCCGCTCTATGATTAGTTATTCCATATTACCTTTGTCATTTTGGGGACACGCCATACAAACTGCATGCTATCTTCTAAATAACGTTCCCTCCAAATCGGTTCCTAAAACTCCTTATGAGTTATGGATGAGTAGGAAACCTAATTTGAATCATATTCGAATTTGGGGTTGTCCGGCACACGTCCTGGATAAGGAAGCGAAGAAATTGGAGTCACGATCAGAAGTGTGCTTGTTTGTTGGCTATCCAAAAGGGACAAAAGGTGGTCTGTTCTATAATCCGAAGCAAAATAAAGTCTTTGTTTCTACACATGCAACATTCCTAGAGGAAAGTTATATGGAAGACTTTAAACCTCGTAGCAAAGTAGTGCTTGAGGAGATGACTTCGGATTTGGAAATTCCTAAAGTCACAGAAAACCCTGTGGAAAAAACACTAGAGAATCAACAACCACGGGAGCTTCGTCGTAGTGGGAGGATTATCAGGGAACCTGAAAGGTACATGTTCAATGGTGAAGTTTTTGAAGCAGAATCAATGGAACATGTTGATGATCCGGCTACGTACAAAGAACTATGGAGGATGTTGATTCTAGTCTTTGGCAAAAGGCTATGAACACCGAGATGGAATCTATGGATTCCAATGGGGTCTGGAAACTTGTAGACTTACCCCAAGGCATAAAACCGATTGGGTGTAAGTGGGTATACAAGAGGAAAAGAGGTGTGGATGGGAAAGTGGAAACTTTCAAGGCAAGACTTGTAGCAAAGGGCTATACGCAGAAAGAAGGAATCGATTATGAAGAAACCTTCTCACCTGTAGCAATGCTCAAGTCAATCCGCATTCTTTTATCCATTGCGGCTGCTCTCGATTATGAGATCTGGCAAATGGATGTCAAGACAGCTTTCTTGAATGGCTCTCTTGAGGAAGATATCTATATGATACAACCAGACGGGTTCAAGGCAAAGGGCCAAGAAGATAAGGTATGCAAGTTGCTTAAATCAATTTATGGATTAAAGCAAGCATCTCGTTCTTGGAATATTAGGTTTGATCAAGCAATCAAACCTATGGATTCGAACAAAACATTGATGAACCATGTGTTTATAAATGTATCAAGAACGAGAAAGTGGTTTTCCTAGTACTTTATGTGGATGATATATTGCTTATTGGAAACGATGTGGCAATGTTATCATCTGTCAAAGTTTGGTTAGCCAAACAGTTTGACATGAAGGACTTAGGAGAAGCTAGTTATGTTCTTGGAATTCAACTCTTTAGAGATAGAAAGAACAAAACGATAGCACTCTCCCAAGCTTCATACATTGATAAAGTACTTGAAAAGTTTTCTATGAAAGATTCCAAGAAAGGTGCCCAACCTTTCAGGATTGGAATCAAGCTTTCTAGAGATGACTGTCCCAAGACATCGGAAGAAAGGGAGCGTATGAAAAATGTACCTTATGCATCTGCGGTAGGTAGTCTAATGTACGCTATGTTATGCACAAGGCCTGACATTTGTTTTGCAGTTGGTATGGTAAGTCGATATCAGTCGAATCCAGGACCGAACCATTGGGCTGCGGTCAAGCATATACTCAAGTATCTACAGAGAACGAGGGATTATATGCTAGTGTATTCCGGTCAGGACCTTGTTCCTATAGGATACACAAATTCTGATTTTCAATCAGATCAGGATTCAAGGAAATCGACTTCAGGTTCTGTCTTTACCCTTGGAGGTGGTGCCGTTGTGTGGAGGAGTATTAAGCAATCTTGCATTGCTGACTCGACCATGGAAGCCGAGTATGTGGCAGCCAGTGAGGCATCAAAGGAAGCGGTATGGCTTCGCAGGTTCCTTAATGACCTTGAGGTCGTTCCTGGTATGGATAAAGCTATGGTGCTTCACTGTGATAACAGTGCAGCAGTAGCTAATACCAAGGATCCTAGGCATCATAAGAGGAGTAAGCACATAGACAGAAAATATCACATCATCAGAGGCTTTGTTGAGAGTGGAAATGTGACGGTTTGCAAAATCGCATCAGAGGACAATCTTGCCGACCCGTTCACGAAGACTTTGGTGGCCAGAAGATTCGAAGAACACGTCGAAGGCATGGGGATGCGTAATATGTCACATTTACTCGCTTAGGGCAAGTGGGAGATTGTTGGGATCTATATGTGCCCTAAGGATAGAAAATCAATGTTAGGGATTTTCTGTAAATATGACATTTTGATATTAATAAGAGGAGGTTATTCATGTTTAATAAGTTGTGTCCTATTTACTTTCATTTGTTGATTGTATGGTTGAGCAAACATAAAATACTCCTTGACTGTTGGAAATATATCGGATTACCATATGTATACGGGGTACACATAGAAGACATGGTAATTTGATAACAGTCAAAATAAATAGTCCGCAATCGATGGAATAAGATTTGGGGATCTTATTCATGATAAGATTGTACAAGTTGTCTACTTCCTTGGAGGGATGGTTTGTCTTGACCATCGGATTGGTTCCGAGTGGAAACTTTAATGTATACCAGTATTGAGGTATGACATTGGATTGGACCTAAAGTGTTAATTGATTCAGTTTAATAATTCTGTTTATAAGAATCAATGAAGCTTTGATTATCATTCTGTATTAATCTTAATCCTGAAATGATTACTTGAGTTCGTATCCATGACTTATGTACTTTAATGCACTACAGGTGAGACACTGTTAATTTATGGTCAATATACTTGTGTTTTGGGTGCATGACTTATGGATAGAGAAATCAAGATTCATAGATATGGAATCCATAGCTATCTTAACGATAGTACATGTTATCTACTTAAAGGCATTATTCGGGGATTGAAAGATAGTATAACAAGATCTTGGCCATCGGTTTACTTTGTGTTCTCTGATGGTTTACCAATTGTATGGTTTTACAATTGGTGGTTCTTTCAATGGAGAATAATGGAACTTTAAGTTAAAATGATTGAAAAGGTAAAACGGAAAAAGTCCTAAATTCAATCATGGATAACATATGGGGATTAAACAAGCGATGAATAAATCATGGAAGAAGCACTGCGTGAGAGAGCTTTCGTAATACGGTATGTAAACAGGAGTTCAGCTTCAAACTTTTAGTGGAATAGTTTTGAAGTTGATAATTGATGAATAATTAGTCTGGGATTAATTTTTCACAATTATAGGAGCCTCTTTACATATTTCCATCGGGTCCCTCTACTAGCTCATATAGTTCTAAATAGCGTCTCGGGATTTGTTCCTAAAGAGATCGGTAAATTTAAATGGAATTTTGTAATGTCTATTAAGACATGGTACTCTCTAACATGCAATCCGGAAAAGGATTGGACATGTAGGATTTGTGTAGACAAATAATATGATTTGTCAACACGTGATTGGTTAACTTGAATTTTGGAAATAAGATTGTGTTTGAATTATTTAATTTTGGAAAACAAAATTTTTCTCTCCTAATCTAAAAGAGGTGCACGGTTTTAGATAGGTGGAGAGAAGAAAATTTTGTTTCAAAATTGTTCAAATATATTCCTAACATTAAATTATTAATTGATTTAAATAATGGAGATTATTTGATGAATTTTTTTATCCTTTAAATGTGGTGCACGGATTTTTGAGAAAAAAAAATTCAAATATTCCATTTATTTAAATTAATTAATATGGTTGATGTTTGTGGAAAATATTAATTCAAATGAGTGAATCTTATTTAAATTCAAAAAGGTTTAAAAGAAATTTGAATCTAGATAGGACTAGAATCTTTTCACTAGTCTAGATTCTTGATTTAAAATTTGAACCACCAATCTAGATTTATCCTAAAGTGGCCGAATTTTTGGAGGAGATTTCCTCTTGGAAAAACGTTTCTAGGTTCAATGAATCTAGCCCTAAAGTTGTATGATCTTTTGGTTCAAAATTTATCCAGAAAAATAATTATTAATTATTTTTCAAGTAGGAATTAAATTTTGAAAAGGATTAGACTTCTATATAAAGGCTAGGAATTCTTGAGAAACTAATTTTGAGTATTTTACAAGAGAAAAACGTTTTTGAGAGAGAAGAGAAAAATAATTTGGTTTTCTTCTACTTCAAAAATTCGGTTATCTTGTGAGAAAGAAAAAGAGAGAAAATTCCATTGAATCAAAACTGTGAGGAAGGTTAAACCGAGTGATAATTTTCATAGGAGGTTAACCGGTTCCTGTTTTGTAGTTTTGAAGAAAGAAGTTGGATCAAATTCTCAACGAGGAACATCGGAATTGAGAAGGAGGGATCTAGACTTCGGAAAGCATTACCGGTAGCTTGGATTCATAGAACGTGTGCCCACACACACTCTGAGACGTGGAACTTGAGAATAGTAGAGAAGACGCGTTGGTCAAACGCTCTAGTGATTCCGGAATCCGAGAAATAAGGTACGCTTGATCATGAATTTAATTTATTGTTATATGCATCATGAGATTCTTTTCGAAACGGCATAAAAAAAATTCTAAAACTTCCGCTGCGCCATAACTCCGATATCGGATCCGTTTTTTCTAACAATTGGTATCAGAGCCTACTCATGATTATGCATATAACATAAATTATTTGATCAAATAAATTTCTCTATATGCATTAATGAAATATTTTAGAGAGTTGGCACTCTAGGTTTTATTTGTGTATGTTAAATATATTATGAATGGATGTATAGATGAATGAATGCTTTATATTATTTTTATAATATATGATGCTTGTTCAATTTTGTCGGTCATGTTTCCATAGAGGTTAGAATTTGTATCTAAGTTGTTCAAGTGTAATAGATGCGGTCTATTATCACCGCTAGGTCGTTCTTTCAATTCCTAGAATTTTTGTAAGCCGAAAACGGCATAGGAATTTTTTTGTAAAATTCGGGATACAATGGATTCGAGGATATTGAAGATGAACGAAGGTATGTAAATTTTCAAAGGATGTGATTTTGTGTTTTTTGTTATTTTCAATAAAAAAAACGTTTTTTAATAAAAAAAATAAAAAAAATCACAAAATCTTTTTGAAAATTTAATTTTCCAATGATATGTGATCTTGATAATTTGAAAATCAAAATTAAAAATTTAAATTTAAAATTAATGGAATTATTATGAATTTTAAAATTTTGAGATTTAAATTTGAAATTTCAAATTTCAAATTTTTTGAATTTTAAAATTTAATAAACCGAATTTTTATTTAAATTTTGATATTTTGTAATTTTGATTAAAATTAAAAATCACATATAATCTTTTTGAAATTTGAATTTTAAATTTAAATTGAAAAAGATGTGACATTGGAGAAAGAAGACACATTGAAAAAGGATACAAGGCGTGGATCTACAAATGAATGCCGATATATGTTTCGGTTAATTTTTGTAAATTTTACAATTTTCTTTTCTCTAGGATGGTATCATGATCCACGGCTATTTACATATTTTGCAAACCATGGATGATGTGTTGCTAGATTAATATGTTATACTATTTCGTGATGTATTGATAACATGCCATATAGACTAGGGAGTGCCACTCAATAAATATTGTTTATGCATGAAAAACAAAAACCCAAATTTAAAAGATTGAGTGGGAGAAGGTTTTATATACTAAGACCTACGGTCTCCATCGTTGGTCCAATAGTTACGCATGGTAGTGCCTACTACTCGGTTTTGACCCGGGAATTCCCTTCGGATAGGTATCTTACCTAGAGCGCACACTGATTTGGATTTCTGAGAGGATAACAATTTTGGGCATATTTTATGTTTAAGATCACCCCTCGGTGGCGGATGTAAAATATGGATTCAAAATTGGAAACGATGGTTATACACTCATGCTACTTTATTTATTAATCCTCCCTCGAGGCTCTGATATATAAAGTAGTGGCCAAATAAACGATAGTTAATATATATTTAATGGAGTTTACTCCATGGACGAATATGTATTAATCGGATGGGATCCGTGTGTAATACCTAGATTTTCCGATGTTACTATTTCCTTTCAAAGGAATTAAATGTATACCATCAAGGTATTATTGAAAGAGAAACTCGGTTAAGAGTTTTCTTATATTTTTGAGTTTTCAGTATCAATAAAACTCAAAATGGACTATGTAGATTAGAAACGGATCTTTTAAGTAAAAAGGGGACGAAAAGTACATGATTTTACGAAAGTCAAAGTTTGACCAAGAACGGTCAAAGGAGTGATTTTGCAGTATTGAAAAATAAAGTATACTGCGAAAACCGTCTTTACGATTAAGATAGCATGCATAGGTTTTAAAAACCACCTTAGAAAATCAAGCACACCTAGTGGGAACTAAAGACCAAAAGGGCTCGGAAAAATAAGAAAAAATTTTATACAGTCCGTTTTTACACAGATGAATTTTGGACTGTAGTACAGTATAAAAATATTGTGTTTAAGCAAACACAGTATTAGAAATATCTGTGTAGCAGAAAAATGGACTGAATATTGAGGAAAAGCCAAACAGGGCTTAATATGGATGACATCATCCTATCCTTAATTTATGACATCATAATTGGATTAAATAAGCTTGGAAAGAAAGCAAGGAAGGCTCTAGAAGAGATGACATGGCCGGCCACCTCAGGGGCAAAAATGCCAAAATTTTATCTTTAGGGGTTAAAGTGAAAATTTTGGAAAATTGATGATGTAAGCAAAGTGATGTCATCAAGATGATGTCATCAAGGTGAGATAAGCTTGGCTTGATCTCCAAGTAAGGGGCGGCCACCTAGAGGGCATAAATGCAAGAATTTTAACTTTCGGGGCCAAAATGCAATTTCTGAAAAATAGGTGATGTAAGCAAGATGATGTCATCAAAATGATGTCATCATTTGCTTGGAGAACAAGGTGATGGCCGGCCAACATGCCACTTGGAAGGTCAAATTGTAAATATTTTGTCTTTTGGGGGTAAAAGTGTAATTTTGGAGAAAAATGATGATGTAAGCATGAGGTAAGCACATGATGTCATCAAGATGATGTCATCATGATGAGGTAAGCAAAACTTGGGCTTCAAGGCAACCAATGGCCAGCCAACACTTGTAGGGGTCAAAGTGCAAATATTTTTGCTTCAAGGACTAAAGTACAATTTTGGAAAAGAAATTAAATCCAAATTCAAGGACTTTTTAGCAATTTTGAAAGTTAAAAATCAGCTATAAATAGGGGTGAAGGGGGTCGGATTTCAGCTCAAAAAAATTGGGAAATGTCCCAAAACTATGACAAAAATTTTCCCTCACCCATTTTCTCTCTAAAACCGACCCTAGGAAGAGCAAAGTCAAGTTGGAGGCCGGGTTTTTGAGCTTGTGGTGATCTGATTTTGGTGCAAGAGTGGCTGAAAAATTTTGGACTCCACTAGTCAAGGAGGAGGCCGGACGTAGTGGTAGCAAGGAGGGACCAAGGGTGAACCAAATCTAGCAAGCCAAACTTTGGGTGGAAGCTAGGTAAAATCCCTCAAACCCTACACTTTTCATTTAAATTTCAATTGAGAAATTTAAATGTATTACAAGCAAAGTTTGTATGAGCATAAGCTCACTTTAATTCCCTGCCTTAGCTAAGAAAGTTAGAGTATGTGCTTGATTTAATTGGGGGTTATGGTTTGGTAGTTTCTATGTGCATGCTATGTGTTTGTGATATGGTTAGGATTTGTTTTTTATATGTTGATGCATGGTGATGTTAGAAATTTTGATTAAAGAAAATTTACGCTAGAAAACCGCTGCATGTGTGTATTAGAGCTCCGCGGTGGCTGGTCGAGCTAGATTCCACGTCTAGGACGTAAAACGAATTCTAAACCGAAAACTGCCAGTTCGGGTGCCAACTGGCAGTTTCGGGAAAAGTAAATTTGAGGCCTTAGAGGCCGAACTGGGTAAAACTTAAAACATAAAAGTTGTTCAGGAGGGTTTTTCCTAGGGGACAGAGGGCGAATCCCAAAATGAGACTCCAATGGTCTCTGTTTTTACAAAAATCCGTGGCTGGTCTGCCCAGACCCAGTTTACAGGATCAGCCAGTTTCAAACAAAAACTGACGCAAATAAAAGCAGAACTGGATTTTTCTCAAAACACGAAAGTTTTAGGATTTTTCGAGATCTAAAACTTTCGTGAAGAAAACTTTTTCAAATTCAATTCAGATTTTTAAACTGACACGGATTTCTAAAGAGTGTGCAGGAAACAAGAAATTCCTGCACAGGATTTTCTAAAAAAAAAAACAGTACAGAAAAATTGTATTTTTTCCAAAACCACTGTTTTGACTATGGAAACTGTTTCAACGGCAGTTTCCAGTCCTAAATGATTTTATAAAAACCTATTTTAAGGATATGAATTTTTATGAGTTAAGTAAACGATTTTTGAAGTTAAAATTACCCAAGTTTCCAAATAAATGGAAAATGGATTTTTTAAACCAAATTGGGTAAGCAAAATGATTACGGGTAATAACCGGATGTAATATCCGAGTTACTAGGCCAAAGCCTAAAGCTCAAGATTAACCCATATAGGGTTAACTTTAGTTAATTAAGAGTTCAACTATTTATAACCCAATAAGACATCTAGTATCAGGGACATACAATTAGGATTATGTAAGCATGTTGATTAGAGTATCAACATTCTGCAACACTAACTAAGAACCTCACCTATGTCCTTCAAGGAGCAGGAGAGAACCTGCAGCTGTACTCAGAGAAGAAGCAGCATAACGCAGGACATAGCAAGAGAGGTAAGTACAACCACCGCCTACAGCATAGGCTTTGTTGTGGTACTTGCCCAAGTATGTTAGATGTATGCTAGGGATGTATGTTATGTGGTTGTTGATGCTATGCTATGTTGTTATTGCTGCTATGTTATATTGTTAGTGCTAAGTAATGTTATTGTTGTTATGTTATGTTATTGATATGCTATGCAATATGTCATATGTTGTATGCTAGGTTATGTAGTATGATAAGTTAAGGTATGTTTATGATAAATATTATGTTATGATTACATGAATCAGGGAAGTATGAGAGCACGAAGCATGTTCACAAAATCTTATAAAATAAGATCAAGTATGACATGATAAGATGAAAGGAAAGTAAGATGGCGAGCAAGTCGCCTGTGTTGTACCGACCCGAGTAAGGTCGGGTTGGACTATGGTTTGAGTTGGAAATGGTTGGCCGCCCCAACCACTCCATAGTCGCGTGCCCGGTACATACACACAAGTAAGGGGCCCATAAGTAAGATAAGAAATGAAAGTAAGTTAAGCATGAATTGAGCATAAAATAAGCATACATGGACCATGCATTATGATGTATGTTATGCTATGAAAAGGAAGTCATGATATGTATGATATGCTATGGTAAGTTAAGTTAGTATGTGAAAGATTAGATCATGTTTGTTTATGTCGCGGTATAGGAGGTTGTACTTGCTGAGCGAAAGCTCACTGTCTTACGTTTATGCTGTAGGTAAGCAACCTCAGCAATGGTTGATGCAAGATGGAAAGGCATGGCAGGGCAAACTGTGAAATGTGGGAAATGTAGCCGCTACGCGTTTTGTCCTTTACGTAATTATGTTATGGTAAATATTTTGATAAAGACACTTTTATATGTTGCACTCGTATGCCATATAAAAAAAAAAAAAAATTTCCGCTGTATTTCATAAGTATGTAAGTATGTACGAGAATATAAGTATGTATGTATGGTAACGGCCTGTGCTAGGCGGGTCGTTACAGAGTTGGTATCAGAGCGGTTCCCTGCGATACGATTTCACAGTCTGCCTACCATCGCCACCATCATTGTAAGTTACATATGTGTTTTATGCATATGCGTAAGTATTTACGATAGGATTATGCTATGATAGACGCGTGAATATGGAGCTCGCACGGATCGATGCCGGGATAGGAGAACCCCAGTATGAGGTGGGTCCGATGTTTCCCGAGGACCCGATTCCTGCCATGCTCTTACAGGAGATCCCAGCCCTAGAGGCTGAGGACCAGATGGACGCCGAAGACGCTGCTAATGATTTGATTGCTCCGGAGGACCCACCGGAAGACCCTCCCGCTATTATCATCCCTTGTGACGACGAGGACGACGAGGACGATATGGAGCCCGAAGCCGAGCAAGGTGACTGGGTGGAGGACGTTGACGATGCCAAGGGCGATCCCGAGGAAATATTATTCCACGATGGAGATTGGGACGTAGACTCCGACGCCGAATCTGACGTTTCGACGATCACGCTTGAGGTTATAGTCTAGTTAGGGCCGATATGTGTTTATTCTTTTGACTATAAACGATGGTAGAGTGGTAAACACTCCCATCACTTATTTGATTATGTACAGTACGATGGTAAAGTAATAGACACTTCCATCATATTTTGACTATGTATATATAAAGATATGTATGTACAGTATGATATAATCTATTTGTAATTACAGTATTGTAAATTACAATATACAGAGTATGTATATGATGTACTTTTGAAAGTGTACATAAAGACCGTGCAGACACGGGATTTATATAACAAAAGTATGTTATATATTATGAAAGTTATGTTATATTATGATAAGTATCTGTTATGATACATTTTATGTTATGATATGAAATGAATGATGTTACGGTATGATGTGACGTAATAAGCCATGTATGAAAGAAAAGATACTAATAGTACGATGATATCTTTTCTTATAGGATGTAAAAGATGGTACGTCTACGAAGAACGGTACCACTCAACCCGCCTGAGCCAGATCTATCGACCATTGTGGCAAGTCTACAACGGCAGCTACTAGAACAGCAACAAGAGACGGAAAGACTTCGAGCGCAGATAGCTCAGATAAACCAGGGACCCCGAATTAATGAGGTTCCACCCCGAGCTCAACCAGTACCTCCAATAGTACCCCCAGTACCTGAGGGCCAGCCAGAAATTCCTCAGAATGCTAACATTCCGATGGCACCCGCTGGAGAACAAATAAACCTACAGCCAGTGAGGGAAGATTTACTGTACGAGCGATTCAGGCGAATGAAGGCGCCTGAGTTCGAAGGCCCGACGGACCCGATCGCCGCGGACAATTGGTTGATCGATATCCAAGTTATCTTGGATTTCATGCGGCTAACAGAACAAGAGAAAGTTCTCTGCGCTTCTTTTGCTCTGAAAAAGGATGCGCGACATTGGTGGATGACCGTGCAAATGCGCCGTGATGTTACGGTCATGAGCTTGCAAGATTTTGTGACCGAATTTCGCGCAATGTACTACAACAGAGAGATCCTTGCCATTCAACAAGACGAGTTCACGAACTTCAGACAAGGGTCGATGACGGTAATGGAGGCCGTACAGAAGTTTGAACAGCTGACTCAGTTATGCCCGGATTTGGTCCCGAGTGAAGCAGAGAAGGTACGAAGGATGATGAAGATGTTCGAACCGACATCGCCAAGCAAGTAAGTGCTGGCAGCAGCCCGCCTACCCTGGTGTCCGATTGCATAAGCCGGGCGATAAGAGCCGAATACTGGATAAACCAGGACAAGGAGGCTAGAGCTCAACTCATCAAGGCTAAAAAGGAGGAAAAGGCGGCAGCAAAGCCAACGCAGCCTCGACAAGACTCAGAGTCGCAACCGAAAGGCCAATCTAGTAGCCCTACACAAGGTTCCAATCAAGCTGGGAGGAACAAGAGAAAAGGAAATTTCTCGGGCCAGGATCAACAAGGGAATTTCCCTCAGAAAAAGAACAATCGAGGGAACGAGAATACTAACGTCAGCTATCCCGCTGCGCAACATGTGGAAAGAAACACCCGGGAGTGTGTAGGATGGGGACAAATGCTTGCTACCTTTGTGGCAAGGAAGGGCACTATGCACGGAGCTGCCCCCAGAACAACCAAAACCAGGGCCCTCAGTATCCAAACCGGAATGCCAGCAGCCAGTTACATGCAGTCCAAGCAAGGCTCGAAGGACCCTCAATTGCACAAGGGAGATTAGAGGCTCCTGAACCCCAAGCTAGGATTTACGCCTACACCGATGGAAATGCTGAAGCTGGAACTTCGCATGAAGGGACAAGATAGATCTTTGTCGCCACATAAGGCGTTATTATATTATCTAATTCTGGTGCCACTCACTTGTTTGTATTTATGGAGTTTGCCCAAAATTAGGAAGTAGTATAGATAATTTTTAAAACAGCCTTTTAAAAAATTTCTTTGCTTGTTAAAGAGATTTTGTGGTTTGAATTTTTCTTTTTTTTTAATGTAAAATATTTTTGTAATTATAATAACAGAGAATTGCTTGTAGATCTCATCACAATCAAGCTTTACGATTTCGATGTGATCTTAGAAACGGATTTCTTAAGTTATTACAACGCTAAATTTGATTCCCAAAAGCGTTGAGAGACGTTTAGCTCTTTCGACAAGAAAAAGTTCAACCTTTACGGACATTGCGGAGCTCAGCAACCGGATAAATCTTGGCAACGAAGGATCAGACGATGTCAGAAGCCCATAAGACGCCATAGTTGGTACATCCAGGAGCTTTTAAGATGTACCAAGACCTCTGAGAGAATTAACAGTGGCCAAACATGAAGAATAAAGTGAAGAAATTCGTGTCAAAGTGCTTAACTTGTCAGAAAGTTAAGACTGAACACCGACATCCTCGAGGAGATTTGCAGAAAATTGACTAAAAGCTATATATCTCGGATTGTGAAACTGCATGGAGCACCAAAATCAAGCATCTCAGACCGGAATGGACGCTTCATTTCTCGATGATGAACGGATGTTCATACTGCCATGGGGTCGAAATTAAAGATTAATACGGTTTTTCACCCCAAAATGACCAAACGAAAAGAACTACCTGAATTATTCTGATTTTCGAGGACGAAAATTTTTAAGGAGGGTAGATTGTAATACCTAGATTTTCTGATGTTACTATTTCCTTTCAAAGGAATTAAATGTATACCATCAAGGTATTATTGAAAGAGAAACTCGGTTAAGAGTTTTCTTATATTTTATGAGTTTTCAGTATCAATAAAACTCAAAATGGACTATGTAGATTAGAAACGGATCTTTTAAGTAAAAAGGGGACGAAAAGTACATGATTTTACGAAAGTCAAAGTTTGACCAAGAACGGTCAAAGGAGTGATTTTGCAGTATTGAAAAATAAAGTATACTGCGAAAACCGTCTTTACGATTAAGATAGCATGCATAGGTTTTAAAAACCACCTTAGAAAATCAAGCACACCTAGTGGGAACTAAAGACCAAAAGGGCTCGGAAAAATAAGAAAAAATTTTATACAGTCCGTTTTTACACAGATGAATTTTGGACTGTAGTACAGTATAAAAATATTGTGTTTAAGCAAACACAGTATTAGAAATATCTGTGTAGCAGAAAAATGGACTGAATATTGAGGAAAAGCCAAACAGGGCTTAATATGGATGACATCATCCTATCCTTAATTTATGACATCATAATTGGATTAAATAAGCTTGGAAAGAAAGCAAGGAAGGCTCTAGAAGAGATGACATGGCCGGCCACCTCAGGGGCAAAAATGCCAAAATTTTATCTTTAGGGGTTAAAGTGAAATTTTGGAAAATTGATGATGTAAGCAAAGTGATGTCATCAAGATGATGTCATCAAGGTGAGATAAGCTTGGCTTGATCTCCAAGTAAGGGGCCGGCCACCTAGAGGGCATAAATGCAAGAATTTTAACTTTCGGGGCCAAAATGCAATTTCTGAAAATAGGTGATGTAAGCAAGATGATGTCATCAAAATGATGTCATCATTTGCTTGGAGAACAAGGTGATGGCCGGCCAACATGCCACTTGGAAGGTCAAATTGTAAATATTTTGTCTTTTGGGGGTAAAAGTGTAATTTTGGAGAAAAATGATGATGTAAGCATGAGGTAAGCACATGATGTCATCAAGATGATGTCATCATGATGAGGTAAGCAAAACTTGGGCTCCAAGGCAACCAATGGCCAGCCAACACTTGTAGGGGTCAAAGTACAAATATTTTTGCTTCAAGGACTAAAGTACAATTTTGGAAAAGAAATTAAATCCAAATTCAAGGACTTTTTAGCAATTTTGAAAGTTAAAAATCAGCTATAAATAGGGGTGAAGGGGGTCGGATTTCAGCTCAAAAAAATTGGGAAATGTCCCAAAACTATGACAAAAATTTTCCCTCACCCATTTTCTCTCTAAAACCGACCCTAGGAAGAGCAAAGTCAAGTTGGAGGCCGGGTTTTTGAGCTTGTGGTGATCTGATTTTGGTGCAAGAGTGGCTGAAAAATTTTGGACTCCACTAGTCAAGGAGGAGGCCGGACGTAGTGGTAGCAAGGAGGGACCAAGGGTGAACCAAATCTAGCAAGCCAAACTTTGGGTGGAAGCTAGGTAAAATCCCTCAAACCCTACACTTTTCATTTAAATTTCAATTGAGAAATTTAAATGTATTACAAGCAAAGTTTGTATGAGCATAAGCTCACTTTAATTCCCTGCCTTAGCTAAGAAAGTTAGAGTATGTGCTTGATTTAATTGGGGTTATGGTTTGGTAGTTTCTATGTGCATGCTATGTGTTTGTGATATGGTTAGGATTTGTTTTTATATGTTGATGCATGGTGATGTTAGAAATTTTGATTAAAGAAAATTTACGCTAGAAAACCGCTGCATGTGTGTATTAGAGCTCCCGCGGTGGCTGGTCGAGCTAGATTCCACGTCTAGGACGTAAAACGAATTCTAAACCGAAAAACTGCCAGTTCGGTGCCAACTGGCAGTTTCGGGAAAAGTAAATTTGAGGCCTTAGAGGCCGAACTGGGTAAAACTTAAACATAAAAGTTGTTCAGGAGGGTTTTTCCTAGGGGACATCGGGCAGAATCCCAAAATGAGACTCCAATGGTCTCTGTTTTTATAAAAATCCGTGGCTGGTCTGCCCAGACCCAGTTTACAGGATCAGCCAGTTTCAAACAAAAACTGACGCAAATACAAGCAGAACTGGATTTTTCTCAAAACACGAAAGTTTTAGGATTTTTCGAGATCTAAAACTTTCATAAGAAACTTTTTCAAATTCAATTTAGATTTTTAAACTGACACGGATTTCTAAAGAGTGTGCAGGAAACATGAAATTCCTGCACAGGATTTTCTAAAAAAAAACAGTACAGAAAAATTGTATTTTTTCCAAAACCACTGTTTTGACTAAGGAAACTGTTTCAACGGCAGTTTCCAGTCCTAAATGATTTTATAAAACCTATTTTAAGGATATGAATTTTTATGAGTTAAGTAAACGATTTTTGAAGTTAAAATTACCCAAGTTTCCAAATAAATGGAAAATGGATTTTTTAAACCAATTGGATAAGCAAAATGATTACGGGTAATAACCGGATGTAATATCCGAGTTACTAGGCCAAAGCCTAAAGCTCAAGATTAACCCATATAGGGTTAACTTTAGTTAATTAAGAGTTCAACTATTTATAACCCAATAAGACATCTAGTATCAGGGACATACAATTAGGATTATGTAAGCATGTTGATTAGAGTATCAACATTCTGCAACACTAACTAAGAACCTCACATATGTCCTTCAAGGAGCAGGAGAGAACCTGCAGCTGTACTCAGAGAAGAAGCAGCATAACGCAGGACATAGCAAGAGAGGTAAGTACAACCACCGCCTACAGCATAGGCTTTGTTGTGGTACTTGCCCAAGTATGTTAGATGTATGCTAGGGATGTATGTTATGTGGTTGTTGATGCTATGCTATGTTGTTATTGCTGCTATGTTATATTGTTAGTGCTAAGTAATGTTATTGTTGTTATGTTATGTTATTGATATGCTATGCAATATGTCATATGTTGTATGCTAGGTTATGTAGTATGATAAGTTAAGGTATGTTTATGATAATATTATGTTATGATTACATGAATCATGGAAGTATGAGAGCACGAAGCATGTTCACAAAATCTTATAAAATAAGATCAAGTATGACATGATAAGATGAAAGGAAAGTAAGATGGCGAGCAAGTCGCCTGTGTTGTACCGACCCGAGTAAGGTCGGGTTGGACTATGGTTTGAGTTGGAAATGGTTGGCCGCCCCAACCACTCCATAGTCGCGCGCCCGGTACATACACACAAGTAAGGGGCCCATAAGTAAGATAAGAAATGAAAGTAAGTTAAGCATGAATTGAGCATAAAATAAGCATACATGGACCATGCATTATGATGTATGTTATGCTATGAAAAGGAAGTCATGATATGTACGATATGCTATGGTAAGTTAAGTTAGTATGTGAAAGATTAGATCATGTTTGTTTATGTCGCGGTATAGGAGGTTGTACTTGCTGAGCGAAAGCTCACTGTCTTACGTTTATGCTGTAGGTAAGCAACCTCAGCAATGGTTGATGCAAGATGGAAAGGCATGGCAGGGCAAACTGTGAAATGTGGGAAATGTAGCCGCTACGCGTTTTGTCCTTTACGTAATTATGTTATGGTAAATATTTTGATAAAGACACTTTTATATGTTGCACTCGTATGCCATATAAAAAAAAAATTTCCGCTGTATTTCATAAGTATGTAAGTATGTACGAGAAGATAAGTATGTATGTATGGTAACGGCCTGTGCTAGGCGGGTCGTTACACCGTGTTCTTAGCTAATTATTCTATGACTACCCCTCGGTAGCTTAGAAAGCAGAAGCTAGGAATTATCGTTGTAAGGTATGTGTTTTAAGGGTTTTACACATGAACATTTAGATTGCTTTTAGATCTTTATGTTTCATTACAAAATCATATTTTATAAATTGATAGGATGTTTGCTTGTACTTATTACATGTTTTCTTATTATAGATCAAAATGTCGAGCCCTTTATCTGTGATACTTACGCAAAACAAATTAACTGGCGAAAATTTTAATGACTGGAAAGGAACTTGCTTATCGTCCTAAACTTTGAGAAACACAGTTTTGTCCTAACCCAACCAAGACACCTACGCCTGCGATCGATGCTCCTGATAGGGAATTTGTAGCGCTTGAGCGCTGGGACAATTCCAACCTAAGTTCTATGTGCTATATTCGGGCGAGCATGTCTAACGTGCTCCAGAAACAGCATGAGGAACATCAAACTGCTAGGCAGATCATGGATAACTTGGAGGAGATGTTTGGTGAACAAACTATCAAGGCTAAGACCGATGCTATCAAAGGTCTCATGAACTGTAGGCAGAAGGTTGGAACTCCCATTAAGGAGCACATGATGAAAGTCATGGCTTATTTGTCTGAGGCTCAGACAAATGGGGCTGAGATCAATGCTGCACTCAATTGGTTATGGTTTTCCAAACCTTATCCAAGGATTTCGATTTGTTTCAGGCATCCTACAACCTTAACCGGAAGGAGATGTCTTTAACGGAATTGATGAAAGAGTTGCAAGCTTTTGAGAACATTTTTAAGGGTTCTGGATCTAAGGCTGAGGCAAATGTGGCTGAACCTAGTTCGCCTGCTCCTAATCCTAAAAGGAAGAAGGAAAAGGGGAAGAACAAGGGAAATGCACCTGTTTCTAAGAAGTCTACCAAGACTAAGAAGCGAAAGGTGGATCCCAAAAAGGTTAAGTGCTTTCACTGTGGGAAGAAAGGACATTTCAAGAAGGATTGTCGAGAATACCTGGCTTTGAAAAAGCAGAAAGGTAATTTCAATGTCCTGTATCTTGAAGGTTGTTTAGTGGAAGAATCTAAGGACAATTGGGTTATAGATTCTGGAGCCACTAACCATGTTTGTATTTCTCTGCAGGGGTTCAAGGTAACGAGAAGTCTGCGTGAGGAGAACTTCACGTTAAGAACCGGTGATGGGACGTTAGTGCGAGCTGAAGCAGTGGGAGAAGTGCATCTTTATTTTGATGAATTTAGGTTTATTGTTTTGAGACATTGTTTTTATGTTCCTAGTTTTAAGAGGAACCTAATTTCGGTAGCTTGTTTGATTAAAGATTCTTATTCAGTTTCTTTTAATAATAAAGTTGTTATTAGGAAAAACAATTCTCTTATCTGTAATGGATGGATGCATGGAAATCTTTATTTTATCAAACCTAAGATGCACTCACTGCTTGATACAGAATTGGAAAAGAACTCTAAAAGACTTAAGTCTTCTCACTCTAACAAATCATATCTTTGGCATTTACGACTTGGTCACATAAGCCTTAACAGAATTCAAAGGATGGTAAAGGAGGAAAGCCTTGACTTGTATGAGGTTGAACCTTGGCCACAATGTGAATCCTGTTTGGAGGGTAAGATGACTAAACGGCACTTTGCTGCTAAGGATAGTCGTGTCGAGGAACTTTTAGAACTTGTGCATACGGATGTTTGTGGTCCCATGAACATAGAAGCACGTGGTGGGTATGAGTATTATATCACTTTTATTGATGATTACTCAAGGTATGGATATGTCTATTTAATGACCCGCAAATGCGAAGCCTTTGACAAGTTCAAAGAATTTCGGGCTGAAGCGGAGAAACAATTAGGAAAGTCCATTAAGACACTTCGATCGGATCAAGGTGGGGAATACCTATCGGATGAGTTCTTAGGATATTTGATAGAGAATGGGATACAATCCCAGTTAACTGCACCTAGTACTCCTCAACAGAATGGTGTAGCTGAGAGAAGAAATAGGACCCTATTGGATATGGTCCGCTCTATGATGAGTTATTCCATATTACCTTTGTCATTTTGGGGACACGCCATACAAACTGCATGCTATCTTCTAAATAACGTTCCCTCCAAATCGGTTCCTAAAACTCCTTATGAGTTATGGATGAGTAGGAAACCTAATTTGAATCATATTCGAATTTGGGGTTGTCCGGCACACGTCCTGGATAAGGAAGCGAAGAAATTGGAGTCACGATCAGAAGTGTGCTTGTTTGTTGGCTATCCAAAAGGGACAAAAGGTGGTCTGTTCTATAATCCGAAGCAAAATAAAGTCTTTGTTTCTACACATGCAACATTCCTAGAGGAAAGTTATATGGAAGACTTTAAACCTCGTAGCAAAGTAGTGCTTGAGGAGATGACTTCGGATTTGGAAATTCCTAAAGTCACAGAAAACCCTGTGGAAAAAACACTAGAGAATCAACAACCACGGGAGCTTCGTCGTAGTGGGAGGATTATCAGGGAACCTGAAAGGTACATGTTCAATGGTGAAGTTTTTGAAGCAGAATCAATGGAACATGTTGATGATCCGGCTACGTACAAAGAAGCTATGGAGGATGTTGATTCTAGTCTTTGGCAAAAGGCTATGAACACCGAGATGGAATCTATGGATTCCAATGGGGTCTGGAAACTTGTAGACTTACCCCAAGGCATAAAACCGATTGGGTGTAAGTGGGTATACAAGAGGAAAAGAGGTGTGGATGGGAAAGTGGAAACTTTCAAGGCAAGACTTGTAGCAAAGGGCTATACGCAGAAAGAAGGAATCGATTATGAAGAAACCTTCTCACCTGTAGCAATGCTCAAGTCAATCCGCATTCTTTTATCCATTGCGGCTGCTCTCGATTATGAGATCTGGCAAATGGATGTCAAGACAGCTTTCTTGAATGGCTCTCTTGAGGAAGATATCTATATGATACAACCAGACGGGTTCAAGGCAAAGGGCCAAGAAGATAAGGTATGCAAGTTGCTTAAATCAATTTATGGATTAAAGCAAGCATCTCGTTCTTGGAATATTAGGTTTGATCAAGCAATCAAAACCTATGGATTCGAACAAAACATTGATGAACCATGTGTTTATAAATGTATCAAGAACGAGAAAGTGGTTTTCCTAGTACTTTATGTGGATGATATATTGCTTATTGGAAACGATGTGGCAATGTTATCATCTGTCAAAGTTTGGTTAGCCAAACAGTTTGACATGAAGGACTTAGGAGAAGCTAGTTATGTTCTTGGAATTCAACTCTTTAGAGATAGAAAGAACAAAACGATAGCACTCTCCCAAGCTTCATACATTGATAAAGTACTTGAAAAGTTTTCTATGAAAGATTCCAAGAAAGGTGCCCAACCTTTCAGGATTGGAATCAAGCTTTCTAGAGATGACTGTCCCAAGACATCGGAAGAAAGGGAGCGTATGAAAAATGTACCTTATGCATCTGCGGTAGGTAGTCTAATGTACGCTATGTTATGCACAAGGCCTGACATTTGTTTTGCAGTTGGTATGGTAAGTCGATATCAGTCGAATCCAGGACCGAACCATTGGGCTGCGGTCAAGCATATACTCAAGTATCTACGGAGAACGAGGGATTATATGCTAGTGTATTCCGGTCAGGACCTTGTTCCTATAGGATACACAGATTCTGATTTTCAATCAGATCAGGATTTAAGGAAATCGACTTCAGGTTCTGTCTTTACCCTTGGAGGTGGTGCCGTTGTGTGGAGGAGTATTAAGCAATCTTGCATTGCTGACTCGACCATGGAAGCCGAGTATGTGGCAGCCAGTGAGGCATCAAAGGAAGCGGTATGGCTTCGCAGGTTCCTTAATGACCTTGAGGTCGTTCCTGGTATGGATAAAGCTATGGTGCTTCACTGTGATAACAGTGCAGCAGTAGCTAATACCAAGGATCCTAGGCATCATAAGAGGAGTAAGCACATAGACAGAAAATATCACATCATCAGAGGCTTTGTTGAGAGTGGAAATGTGACGGTTTGCAAAATCGCATCAGAGGACAATCTTGCCGACCCGTTCACGAAGACTTTGGTGGCCAGAAGATTCGAAGAACACGTCGAAGGCATGGGGATGCGTAATATGTCACATTTACTCGCTTAGGGCAAGTGGGAGATTGTTGGGATCTATATGTGCCCTAAGGATAGAAAATCAATGTTAGGGATTTTCTGTAAATATGACATTTTGATATTAATAAGAGGAGGTTATTCATGTTTAATAAGTTGTGTCCTATTTACTTTCATTTGTTGATTGTATGGTTGAGCAAACATAAAATACTCCTTGACTGTTGGAAATATATCGGATTACCATATGTATACGGGTACACATAGAAGACATGGTAATTTGATAACAGTCAAAATAATAGTCCGCAATCGATGGAATAAGATTTGGGGATCTTATTCATGATAAGATTGTACAAGTTGTCTACTTCCTTGGAGGGATGGTTTGTCTTGACCATCGGATTGGTTCCGAGTGGAAACTTTAATGTATACCAGTATTGAGGTATGACATTGGATTGGACCTAAAGTGTTAATTGATTCAGTTTAATAATTCTGTTTATAAGAATCAATGAAGCTTTGATTATCATTCTGTATTAATCTTAATCCTGAAATGATTACTTGAGTTCGTATCCATGACTTATGTACTTTAATGCACTACAGGTGAGACACTGTTAATTTATGGTCAATATACTTGTGTTTTGGGTGCATGACTTATGGATAGAGAAATCAAGATTCATAGATATGGAATCCATAGCTATCTTAACGATAGTACATGTTATCTACTTAAAGGCATTATTCGGGGATTGAAAGATAGTATAACAAGATCTTGGCCATCGGTTTACTTTGTGTTCTCTGATGGTTTACCAATTGTATGGTTTTACAATTGGTGGTTCTTTCAATGGAGAATAATGGAACTTTAAGTTAAAATGATTGAAAAGGTAAAACGGAAAAAGTCCTAATTCAATCATGGATAACATATGGGGATTAAACAAGCGATGAATAAATCATGGAAGAAGCACTGCGTGAGAGAGCTTTCGTAATACGGTATGTAAACAGGAGTTCAGCTTCAAACTTTTAGTGGAATAGTTTTGAATTGATAATTGATGAATAATTAGTCTGGGATTAATTTTTCACAATTATAGGAGCCTCTTTACATATTTCCATCGGGTCCTCTACTAGCTCATATAGTTCTAAATAGCGTTCGGGATTTGTTCCTAAAGAGATCGGTAAATTTAAATGAAATTTTGTAATGTCTATTAAGACATGGTACTCTCTAACATGCATCGGAAAGGATTGGACATGTAGGATTTGTGTAGACAAATAATATGATTGTCAACACGTGATTGGTTAACTTGAATTTTGGAAATAAGATTGTGTTTGAATTATTAATTTTGGAAAACAAAATTTTTCTCTCCTAATCTAAAAGAGGTGGCACGGTTTTAGATAGGTGGTGAGAAGAAAATTTTGTTTCAAAATTGTTCAAATATATTCCTAACATTAAATTATTAATTGATTTAAATAATGGAGATTATTTGATGAATTTTTTTTCTTTAAATGTGGTGCACGGATTTTTGAGGAAGAAAAAATTCAAATATTCCATTTATTTAAATTAATTAATATGGTTGATGTTTGTGGAAAATATTAATTCAAATGAGTGAATCTTATTTAAATTCAAAAAGGTTTAAAAGAAATTTGAATCTAGATAGGACTAGGATCTTTTCACTAGTCTAGATTCTTGATTTAAAATTTGAACCACCAATCTAGATTTATCCTAAAGTGGCCGAATTTTTGGAGGAGATTTCCTCTTGGAAAAACGTTTCTAGGTTCAATGAATCTAGCCCTAAAGTTGTATGATCTTTTGGTTCAAAATTTATCCAGAAAAATAATTATTAATTATTTTTCAAGAAGGAATTAAATTTTGAAAAGGATTAGACTTCTATATAAAGGCTAGGAATTCTTGAGAAACTAATTTTTGGTATTTTACAAGAGAAAAACGTTTTTGAGAGAGAGAGAAAAATAATTTGGTTTCTTCTACTTCAAAAATTCGGTATCTTGTGAGAAAGAAAAAGAGAGAAAATTCCATTGAATTCAAAACTGTGAGGAAGGTTAAACCGAGTGATAATTTTCATAGGAGGTTAACCGGTTCCTGTTTTGTAGTTTTGAAGAAAGAAGTTGGATCGTATTCTCAACGAGGAACATCGGAATTGAGAAGGAGGGATCTAGACTTCGGAAAGCATTACCGGTCGCTTGGATTCATAGAACGTGTGCCCACACACTCTGAGACGTGGAACTCGAGAATAGTAGAGAAGACACGTTGGTCAAACGCTCTAGTGATTCCGGAATCCGAGAAATAAGGTACGCTTGATCATGAATA
>CM046372.1:15211239-15330831 GCA_025413025.1 Ficus hispida
GGAGGATTCGGAGCTGGTGATGGAGTTGGTTTGGCAGTGGCAGTGGGGGTGGAGCCGGAGGAGGAGCTGGAGGTGGCGGTAGATTTGGCAGCGGTGTTTGGAGGTGGTCAGGCCCATGGTGGAGGATTTGGAGCAGGAGGAGGTGTAGGTAGTGGTGCCGATGGCGTTGTTGGTGGAGGTGGCGGCTTCGGTGGCGGAGGAGGAGGTGAGCAGGCGGTGGTTCGGTCATGGAGGAGGTTTTGGAGCCGGAGGAGGTGTAGGTGGTGGTGCCGGGGGCGGTGTTGGTGGTGGTGGCGACTTTAGGGGTGGAGGAGGTGGTGGTATTGGAGGTGGTTCGGGTCACGGAGGAGGTTTCGGTGCTGGAGGTGGTGGTGGTGGAGGAGGCGGTGGTGGTGGTGGAGGCGGGTGGTGGCTGTGGCGGCGGCGGTGCTGGAGGCGGTTCTGGTCACGGTGGAGGTTTTGGAGGTGGAGGTGGTGTAGATGGTGGTGGTGGAAGTCGAGGTGGAGGTGGTGGTGGTGCCGGAGGTGGTTCTTGTTAGCAAAATATGAAAAATAGGACAATGAACAAATATCGGAATGAACAAACACGAAATTCGTTAGCAACAAAATTACATAATCATACAAGATAACATAAATTGTCGAAGAACACCGAGGCCCGTATGTCACACGGTTTCCTTAAAACAGATTCGCCTCCTTACCGTCAGTGCTCGAGGATCAATCGGCGTCTGTTTCCCAGGATACAACGGTTAACAAGTGGTAATAGAGCACCATGTTATAACTTCCGGCGAACTTGAAAAAATGCCCGAACTCTATCACTTAAGACTCCTAGACTCAGATCACTAAGAAAAGAAAAAGGAAGCTTGTATTTTTCATGTGTATTTTTCGACTAAGAATGGATGCCAATTTATAGACATTCATATGAGGAATCAACTAGTCAGCCATTTACAATGGCTTTAATGACTTTAACTTTCTAAAAGCCAAACGCTGCGTAACTAGCCAATACCAGCCAAACGTTTTAGCCATTTACAATGGCTTTAATGGTTTTATCTTTCTAGAAGCCAAACGCTTTGGCTGTTACCAGTTGTCACACACGTTTTTCATGCTTTTGGAATAAATCATGGTATTATTCCTATTAATTAGAAAACATTTTCCGAGGCTTAAATGTTAGCAACAGTAACCTTCATGGAGTAATTGCGGTCAATTACGAATTTAAATTGGAAAAATAAAAAATAAAAACCCAATTTAAAACTGTCCAGCAAAATGCTTGCATGGAGTGGGTAATTCAGTACAACATCTTTCCCATATGGGACAAGAGTCTTCTCACTTCTTTTCTCTAATTTTTCCAATTTCATTGGTGCAATTTTATGAGTCAATTTCTCATTCATCATTTCATCATTTTGAGCGTATTAAAATTCGATTAAGATCTTCTTCTGGAGAAGAACACGAATTCACCATAAACTAACATAAAGTAGGTCTCGCTCAAATTCAAGCCTCAAAATATCCATTAAAATGGTTTTTACAAGTCATTTTCCAAACCCCCCCACATGAATGAAATTGACAGGAAATACTAGACAAATCTACAGAGATTTGACCTGGTGATAGAGTTCAATGGTTGAAACCTGCAAAGGATAGATAGATGTTACCCTTTGAACCTTCTCTTGTGATAATCTATTTACTTTACTGACTGATCAGTAGATGTGATGTCCTTGAACTGTTCTGTCGTTTGTGTAAACGATGATATACCTCACACAGGAATCTTCCTGACATAATTCAGTTCTCACTATTATGTCCATTTTGGCCATGGACATCTTGCCTAGTTCTGTGAGAGTTTCTAAAGAATTTTAGCCTTACAAATTTCTCCTTTGCAGCGGCTCCACTCCTTTCTCACATAGGTGATTTCTTAATCAAGAGTAATCAGCATTACTCCACTCGGATTCCCGACGCTTAAGAATCATTAAAAGCGTAGCTTAACGTATCTCATATGGGTATCACTGTTTTCATCATAGGAACGGATTGGAGGGTAACCCCCACAGTGATCCAACTTGGTCTTTACAACTAGGTTGTCCCTTTGAACCTAGATCTTGGGATCTCCAGTCAACTAGGTTGGGTTTCCATTGTATCGACCTAATTTTTATGGCTTTAGTCCTATTCCCCTCGATGACTTATCAACTAACTCTCTATTTAACCCTTTAGTTAGCGGATCCGCAATGTTATCCTTTGACTTCACATAGTCAATAGAGATAACCCCTGTTAAGAGTAGTTGTCTAATGGTATTGTGTCTATGACGTATATGTCTAGACTTACTATTATACATATTGCGTGCAAAATTTACCAAACGGTACCTCATATTCACCACCACAGTCACTTCTTAACACCTTAGTCTTTTTGTTGAGTTGATTCTCAACTTCATTTTTATAGAGAGCAAATTTCTCTATAGCTTCGTCCTTGCTTTTAGCAAATACACATAACAATATTTCGTGTTATCATCGACAAAAGTAATAAAATACTTATTGCCACCCCTTGTTTGTATGAATTTTAGATCGCACACATCACTATGAACCAAATCAAGAGGTTCGGTATTCCTTTCAATTCCTTGGAAAGATGACCTTGTCATTTTCACTTCAACACAATTTTCGCACTTATATTTGGAATCAATTTGGAAAGCGGGTATGTGATCCAAGTTAATTAATCTACGCAAAGTATCATAATTAACATGTCCTAGTCTACCATGCCACAAACTGGAAGATTCAAGCAAATAAACAGAAGAATTATTAACTTTATTAATATTTCTTGGCTTTAAAAGCCCATCTATTACATAGCCTTTTCCGTTATACATTTCATTCTTACATAAAACAACTTTATCTGACTCAATTCCAAGCAAAAACCATGCTTGTTAGGCAGAGAGGCTTATGTCAGACACATTCTGTGTAACGTCATCCACCACATTAGCCTCGTGGTTCTTCTTCTTCTTTGGCAATCTGCAATCAGCTGATTTGTGACCCATCTTGTCACAATTAAAGCATTTTCCTTAGAATCTCTGCTTCTTGGAAATTCCTCCTTTCGGTCCCAACTTGGACCCTTTTCCAGAATTATTCTTTTTGAACTTGGAGTCTTGATCGTGCTCTACCACATTTACCTTGGCCATATCCATATTGTTCTTCTTTTCAGAACCTCTATTGTCTTCTTCAATCCGAAGCCTAACAATAAGTTCTTCGACGTTCATCTTCTTTCGCTTATGCTTCAAGTAATTCTTGAAGTCCTTCCATGCAGGGGGTAGCTTCTCAATGATGGATGCTACTTGAAAGATTCACTTATGATCATCCCCTCGGCATGAATCTCATGTATGATCAATTGAAACTCTTGAACTTGACTGATAACGGTCTTGGAGTCCACCATCTTATACTTAAGGAATCGACCCACCATGAATTTCTTGTGGCCGGCATGCTCGCTCTTATATTTACGGTCCAAAGACTCCCATAACTCCTTCGCCATTTTCTTCGTACTATACACATTGTATAGAGAGTCTGCCAAACCATTCAAAACATAGTTTCGACACAAAAAATCAGAATGTTTCCATGCTTCAATAGCACTGATGACTTGAACATCAAGTTCATCTTCTTTAAGTTCAGGAGCCTCTTCAGTCAAGAACCTCGCAAGATTCAAGGTTGTTAGGTAGAACAACATCTTTTGCTATCACCTCTTAAAATTCATCCCACTGAATTTCTCCGGTTTCTCTTTATGATTCATAGGAACCGAAACCGGAACCGCAGAGGTAGGCACTCATGCCACAGAAGCGGATGGAACTTGACCCACGGTCATCTTCTCATCAGTCGTGTCAACATTGTTTGAATTGTTTTCCATTTTTTGAAAAAAACCAAACATACATTTTAGAAACACAATTTTATTTTATTTTATTTCTTTTTAATATAATATATAACAGAAAACTCCAAATACAAATCACAAACGACAATATGAAGATATGTAATAAGGCAAACCGGTGTAACTGAAGTAAAAAAAAAATATGACCGAATACTTAATAAAACCAGAAAGCAAAATAGAACCGGTAACGTTATGACTTATATGAATATCAAAAGCCAAATCGATAATCAAAGAAAAAGATAGGAAACAAAATACACCACTTGCAGCTTTTACACAAAATATATAACCTCAAAAAAACCAGAAACACGTTACAGAAGAAACAAATAAAACCTACAACAAAATTGATGGAAATATATATATATATATATATATATATATCAAACCAAATGAAACAAGAAAGAATAGTCCTATCAGAATCAAAGCCCAATCAACACAAATATTTGAGCATAATAAAAACATGTCTAGATAAGCTATAATCAGAAATAGGAAATGTTGTCAAATTTTCTTCCCGAACCTGCTCGTTGACAAGGAAGAATCTGTTTTAAGATTGTTAGGAAAATATGAAAAATAGGACAATGAACAAATATCGGAATGAACAAACACAAAATTCGTTAGTAACAAAATTACATAATAATACAAGATAACATAAATTGTTGAAGAACACCGAGGCCCATGTGTCACACGGTTTCCTTAAAATAGATTCGCCTCCTCACCGTCAGTGCTCGAGGATCAATCGGCGTCTGCTTTCCAGGATACAATGGTTAACAAGCGGTAACAGAGCACCACGTTACAACTTCCAGTGAACTTGAAAAAATGTCCGAACTCTATCACTTAAGACTCCTAGACTCATATCACTAAGAAAAGAAAAGGAAGCTTGTATTTTTCATGTGCATTTTTTGACTAAGAATGGATGCCAATTTATAGGCATTCATATGAGGAATCAACCAGTCAACCATTTACAATGGCTTTAATGGCTTTAACTTTCTAAAAGCCAAACGCTGCGTAACTAGCCAAAACCAGCCAAACGTTTCAGCCATTTACAATGGCTTTAATGGCTTTATCTTTCTAGAAGCCAAATGCTTTGGCTGTTACCAGTTGTCACACACGTTTTTCATGCTTTTGGAATAAATCATGGTATTATTCCTATTAATTAGAAAACATTTTCCGAGGCTTAAAGGTTAGCAACAGTAACCTTCATGGAGTAATTGCGGTCAATTACGAATTTAAATTGGAAAAAAAAAATAAAAACCCAATTTAAAACTGTGCAGCAAAATACTTGCACGGAGTGGGTAATTCAATGCAACATCTTTCCCATATGGGACAAGAGTCTTCTCACTTCTTTTCTCTAATTTTTCCAATTTTATTGGTGCAATTTTATGAGTCAATTTCTCATTCACCATTTCATCATTTTGAGCGTATTAAAATTCGATTAAGATCTTCTTCTGGAGAAGAACACGAATTCACCATAAACTAACATAAAATAAGTCTCGTTCAAATTCAAGCCTCAAAATGTCCATTAAAATGGTTTTTACAAGCCGTTTTTCCAACAGTTTTGGCCACGGTGGAGCTTTTGGAGCTGGAGGTGGTGTAGGAGGTGGTGGTGCCGGGGGGGGGGGGGGGGGGGGGCATAGGAGGAGGCGGTGGTGTTGAAGGAGGATCAGGCCACGGTGGTGGATTTGGTGCTGGTGGAGGTGTAGGTGGTGGTGGAGGCCCCGGTGGTAATGGAGGAGGTTTTGGTGTTGGAATTGGGATTGGCATTGGAGTCGGAGTTAGTGCTGGAGCTGGGCATGGATCCGGTAGTGGCTCCGGCAGTGGTGGAGGTGGTGGACATTAGCATACACTTAGTATGTGATACAAAAGTCCTTGGCAAAAGTTGTAAACAAAATACATTTTCTGTGTTTGTAGCTTTTACCATTTTGTAAGAGGTGTACATCATTTAACCTAAATATTGTAATTTTTGCAAATCAAGCGAAACAAAGTGCACTTTCATTTGCGTACAAAGCTGCAATTTGTTATTTTCAATTGTTACGATAACTTTTATGATTGCAAAGTGAATTTTCTGGTTTCAAAAAAAAAACAAAAAAAGGAAGAAGATAAATTTCTACTAATTAGTTTTTCTTCTCAATTCTGATCTACACTTTCTATTGACTAAAAATATTCTGATGGAACTACTTTCACTGCTACTTTATGCTGAAGATAATTTCCGGTGAACTTAAATGCTCACCACACACCGTATAGTTTTCAAGAGTCAAGCCATTGATATTTTAGTCGACACACCCAATCCACTTGCTCAATAATTTTATTAGGCAATTTGTTGTTGTTGTTGTTGTTATTTTTTTTTTTTTTAAGTCAATGGAGCGTTTTATATACTTTACTTTTTCTCTGAAATTCATCTCACGATCATGTATCATCAGTGGCTACAACATTGGTAAGAGTGGGGTATAGGCCCCCACTCAACTTAATTCTAAAGTTTACTCTAACAATTTTTTTTTTTTTTTTTTTTTGTATTCTCATTTTTAAAAATATATATAATAATATCTAATTTAATAATTAAAATATGTCATCATGTCTAATTGTATTGGAAAATTTTCATTAATGCACTCACTCAATAATTGAAGCCTATAACTATACGTCTCCATTCAATTTAAAAATATCACAAAATTCTTAGCCAGCTTCGTCGGTGAAAATGACACAAACAGAGTATCTGTATATCAAGATATAATCGTATATATGTCTGTAAGTCTGTATTATATATGTGTTTTAAAATAGTACATTTTAAGCTAGATAAAATTTCATATCTTAAAAACCATTTACACTTATGTTTGTCGTTTCAGCAGAAAAAAGTATGGGCCGACGGTCCGTAATACTATTTCTAATGCATGTAAATAAGATTTTTCTTTGTTTCTCTTTTTGAATGAGGAAAATCATAATATATCGAAACATGTAGAAGAATGGATTAAGTGGGATTATGAATCACTTGAAAACCTAATTTTCGCATTTACGTTGATCATCGCCATCTTTTTGTACAATTATATATTATCAGACCAACTTATTCGAAAGTCAAAATTCCCCATGCATGCAACTGAGAACTGACTGACGTGCGAAAAAATGTATCCCAAATCGTCGCTTTGACTTGTATTTTCAATGTGTTTTTGCATTTAATGATCAGCCACTGCCCCAACGGCCCAACGCGTCATATGGGCATGCAACCATTAAAGCTGCTTGGTGGAGTAGCAACACTGTCTAGTTGGCTGGTGATTCAAAACTCAATTATAAAAAAGGACTATCCCTTTTGAGCAAAGACGTTCAACAAGTACTTAAGTAAGCTAAAAAAAAGATCAATAATAATATGGGTGTCTCTCCAAAATGGCTATCTTTGAGTCTTTTTGTTCTCTGCATTGCTCTTCATCTGAGTTCAATTGCTCTCGGATATGACAAGCTCGACAATGCTAGATTCCGAGATGATGACTGTCCATGGGGCCGGCGGCGTTGCGGTGGTTGGTTTGGTGTTCGTAGGGGTGGTGGCTTTGGTGACGGAGGCGGTTTTGGTGGTGGTGGAGGTGGAGGTGTCGGCGGCGGAGCAGGTCTAGGTGGAGGGTTTGGAGCTGGAGGTGGTGTGGAAGGCGGCGCCGGAGGTGGAGTTGGAGGTGGTGGCGGCTTTGGCGGTGGTGGTGGAGGTGGTGTTGGAGGCGGGTCAGGCCGTGGTGGAGGCTTTGGCACTGGGGAAGCTGCAGGTGGTGGTGCGGGAGGTGGTCTAGGGGTGGCGGTGGCAGCCGGCGGTGGCGGTTTCTGTGGTGGAGGGGGTGGTGGTGTAGGTGGGGGTTCCGGTCATGGAGGAGGCTTTGGGGTTGGAGGAGGTGTAGGTGCTGGTGCCGGAGGAGGTGTTGGTGGTGGCGGTGGGTTCGGTGGTGAAGGAGGAGGTGGTGTTGGAGGTAGTTCGGGCCACGGAGGAGGTTTTGGTGCCGGTGGAGGAGTAGATGGTGGTGTCGGAGGTGGTGTTGGTGGTGGCGGTGGGTTCGGTGGTGGAGGAGGAGGTGGTGTTGGAGGTGGTTCGGGCCATGGAGGAGGTTTTGGGGCCGGAGGAGGAGTAGGTGGTGGTGCCGGAGGTGGTGTTGGCGGCGGGGGTGGGTTTGGTAGTGGAGGAGGCGGTGGTGTTGGTGGTGGTTCGGGCAGCAGAGGAGGTTTCGGAGCTGGCGGCGGTGTTGGAGGAGGAGGCATTGGTGGCGGGGGAGGTGGCGGAGGCGGAGGTGGAGGTGGCAGGTCAGGTGGTGGTTCTGGTCAGGGTGGAGGTTTTGGGGTCGGAGGTGGTGCCGGAGGAGGCGGCGGTATTGGAGGAGGGTCTGGCCAAGGTGGCGGTTTGGGAGGTGGTCGTGGAGGAGGATTTGGAACTGGAATTGGGGTTGGGGTTGGGTTTGGCATTGGAGTAGGAGCTGGTGCTGGTTCCGGTGCCGGTGCCGGCCAAGGAGTTGGTAGTGGTGGAGGTGGTGGTGGACGTTAAATCACTGATTAATTGTTTGTGTTCGGCAAAGCTGAAATTAGCATGACCAAAACGGAGTTTAGGGTCCGTTTGGTAAATGAGTTTGAGTTGAAAAAGTATTGTTTGAGTTGAAAATTTTTGTTGACTTTAAAAAAAAACAAAATTTTTTCAGACAAAAATAAAAATTTAGATAAAAAAATACAGTTTGAACCTTTGTTAAGTTTTCTTTTAAAATCTTTATAAAAAAAATCGTATTTTTATAAAATCTTAACTTTTAAGCAAAGACAGTTAAAAATTGTCAAGCTCTGAAAAAAAAAATCTTTGAAAACAATTTCTTAATTTCAGTTATCAGTGCATGTGCAGGAATTTCCTGTATTTACACTATTTTTCTGAAAATCCTGTGCTGGAATTTCCTGTTTCCTGCACAATTTTGGGAATCTGGTTTTACTTTAAAATCTGTTTAGAATTAGAAAAAGATTCCTTCATAAAAGTTGTAAACTCGAATAATACTACAACTTTTGTGTTTTTCACAATATGCATTTAACTGTTTTCTTGTTGCTGGTGCACACTAGGTCTGGCTGATCAGGCTCGGGTTTTCACAAAAACAGAGGCCTTTGGAGCCTTATTTTTAAAAACCGTCCATGAAACCCCCTAGGATTTTCCATTTTCTACAACTTTGTAATTTTGAGTTTTCCCAAATTCGGCCCCTAAGGGCCTAAAAATCCACTTTTCCAGAAAAGTTGCCCAGTTTTATCTGAAAACTGACAGTTTTGCATGTGGTCCATTTTACGTAAATTTACCAAAACATAATTAGAGGCCACCAAACCCTAATAAAGCACATACTGGTAAAACTAACTAGAGCATGAGCATAATTGGTGAGCTTATGCTCTTACAATCTAACTTTGGAAATACACTTAAATTTCTAATCAAAGCTCAATTAAAAAGCTAAGGGCGCCAAAGAGAATTACCCTAACCAACTCAAAGGTTAGTGCTAGATTTTTGAACCAACTTTTTCTCCTTGCTCCCTACCACAAGTGGCCTTCCTTGGCTTAGTAGGTTCCCAAAAATTGTCTACCAACTTGGTTGGTGACTTCTCCAAATTTTCCAACCACCACCACCTAACACTTTTTCTTATCTTTTTCTTTCCTCTAGGGTTCAGTTTTTAGGAGGAGAGAATGAAAAGAAATTTTGGCATGGTTTTGGGGTGTTTTCTCATTTTTGTGAATAAAATGAGCCCCCTCTCCCTATCACCTATTTATAGCTGATAAATAATTTAATTTTTGGATTTATTTTTAATCCAAAAATTACATAATGGCCCTTAAGAGAAAAATATTTGCCCATTAGTCTTTGAGAACAAAATATTTGCCCATATACCCCCTTAGGTGCCGGCCATGAGGTTGCTTATTCACCAAGCAATTGCTTACCTCACCATGCTTACATCATCATGCTTACTTTTCTAAAAATTATACTTTAACCCTTACGGACAAAATATTTACACTTTAGTCCCTGAAGGTGGTCGACTATGGTGGAGCCACTTGACTTCCAATTCTTGTATAATTATCCATTTGATTCCAAAAATCCCTTAATATAATCATACAGTCCATTTCCTTACTAACTTAAATAATATCAATAATGTTTTTTTTTTTACCAAAAACAGTATTGTCATATTGGACTACAGTCCAAAATTCATATGCGTAAAATTAGACTGCGTATCGGATTTTCTTAGAACTTGAAACTATTTAGTCCATATTACCCTAAATATTGTGCTTGATTTTTCTAGGGTGGTCTCATAGCTTATTCTTGCTCATTCATCCGTAATGACAGTTTTCTGCAGTATAATTTTCATACTGTTAATTATACTGCAGTATCGCCTGAGTCAAATCTAAAGTCAACATGGTCAAACTTTGACCGGCATAAAATCATAAATTCATATTCTGCTCTTTTTCTCAAAAGCCTCATGCTTGACTAAGCAAAGTATTATTGAGTCTCGTAGCTAATTAAACGAGAATTCAAACATATACTGATATTCAACTCAGATCATGAGTTTCATATCGACATACAAGATTCAATCTTAGATTTTCCTTGTCTCTAAGAAAAGCATAGGTTCATCACAATTTCGGGTTCTTACATCCTGGCTGCTCTAGAGAACAACCCCGAAGATCCTCCATAATCATCATCGCCAATGATGATGATGGTGATGACGAAATCGTAAAAGAGTTAAAAGATCTGAGGAGTAGGAGGAAGCCCAGAGGAGATTTTATTTGATGATGGTGCATAGACTCCGACGTTTCCTCCATCGTCACGATATAGTAGATAGCTTAGACTTAAGTTTGACCTTTCTACCCTTTTTGACTTTAGGATTGTATATATGTATGATGGTAAAGTGATAGACATTTCCATCCCATTTTTGACCATGTATGTATAGTAAGTATAATGTATCAGAGATATACATAATACTATCAAAAAACGATGTATTTTTGTAATGTACAAAAGGACAAAGTTCATATATGAAATGTAAATAAGGATGCTATGATGTAATGATCAAGTATCCTTTATGAAAAGTTTATGATGGATTTATGAGGAAGTTATGGCATAATATGATGAAATCACGAGGGATGTTTAATATGATGTCTCTATGACATGATATGATGATGTTATGATAAGACGCGATGTTTCTAAGATATGATATGAATGAAAGAAAAGATATTAGAAGTAACGATATCTTTTCTTGTGATGAAATAGGAATTAGAAGATGGTACGTCTACGCACACGAGTAAACCAAAACCCGCAAGAACTTGATCTTGCGAATGTTGTAGCCACTTTACAACGGCAACTACTAGAACAACAGTAAGAAAACCAATCAACTTCGAGAACAAATAGCTCATTTAAACCAGATACCTTATGCTAACGCGGTTCCAACCTAGGATAACTCAGTACCCCCAATAGATCCCTAGGTACCGGGTGGTCATCAAGGGATTCCTTGAAATGTCGAAGTTCTATTAGCACCCATAGGGGTACAAGCGAACCCATCCTTTTTTAGAAAGGATTTGTTGTATGAGCGCTTTAGGCGAATGAAGGCGCCTGAATTTGAAGGACCCACAAACCCGATAGAAGTTGATAACTAGTTAATTGATATCCAAGTAATTTTGGATTTTATGGGACTTACAGAGTAGGAGAAGGTCCTTTGCCTCCTTTGCACTCAATAAGTATACACGGCATTGGTGGATGACCATTCAGATTCATAGAAATGTGGCAAACATGAGTTGACAGGATTTTATAACCGAATTTAGAGCCATGTATTACAATAAGGAAATCTTTGCCGCTCAACAAGATGAATTCAATAATTTGAAGCTAGGGTTGATGATAGTACTGGCAGCTGTTAAGAAATTTGAACAGTTAGCCTGCCTATGTCTGGAACTTGTACCGAACGAAACCTAGAAAGTAAGAAGAAGATGAAGATGTTTCGAATGGACATTGCCAAGTAAGTTAGTGCTGGAAGTAGTCCTCCAACCCTTGTATCTGACTGTATCAATTGGGTAATAAGAGCCGAGTACTGGATTAACCAGGATAAGGAGACAAGGGCTCAAATCATTAAAGCTAAGAAAGAGGAAAAAGCCGTGGTGAAGCAGTCACAGCCCAGACAGAACCAGGAGTTGTATTCGAAGGTACAGACAAATTTTTAAGCCCAGAATTCCAAATAGCTCGGGAAGAATAAAAAGAAGGGGAATGTTATGAGCTAGGGCCAATAGAGGAATTACCCTCATAAGAAGAGCAACCGAGGCAATGCGGGTAATAATAGTCATAACAACAATTATCCTGTGTGCGGCTAGTGTGGACAGAAGCATTTTGGGATACGTAGATTGGGGACAAACACCTACTACCTTTGTGAGAAGAAAGGCCACTATGTGAGGAATTGTACCCTAAATAGCCAGAATCAAAACCCTCAGTACCTGAATAGGAATTCCATCAACCAGTTACACGTGGTGCAAGCAAAGATTGAAGGCCCGTCAATCACCCAAGGAAGACTAGAGGCTCCAGAATCACAAGCCAGGATATAGGTATATACACAAAAGAGGACGTTGAAGCTGGATCTTTTTATGTGGTAACATGTCAATTTCTGTCGCCAACATGATGCAATTGCCTTATTTGATTCTGGGGCTACTCATTTGTTTGTATTAATGGAGTTTGCTCAGAAATTGGAAAGAAAAATTGTTGTTGGTCTTAAGTGAACCTCCCTTTCATCAGGAGAAATTCTGTTATCTGATTATTGGGCACAAAATATTCCAGTGCTCAATTATGGTAGAGAGCTTTATGTAGATCTCGTTGTGATTTAGCTTCAAGATTGTGATGTTATCCTAGAAATGGATTTCTTAGGTAAGTACAATGCTAAGATTGATTGTGAAAGCGTTGTGTGA
Organism: Ficus hispida; assembly: GCA_025413025.1. NCBI lineage: Eukaryota > Viridiplantae > Streptophyta > Magnoliopsida > Rosales > Moraceae > Ficus > Ficus hispida. The sequence goes on from CM046372.1 coordinate 15,224,011, forward strand.
TATTTAGTCCTTTCGATGAAGAGGAATTCGACTTCTACAATTAGTCCCGAAGCTCGTCAACTAGGTTAGTTTCGACAATGAAGGCTTGGAAAATGTTAGCTAGTAGATGCCAAGGATACTTAGCTAACATGGTGGACAAAAAGCAAAAGGTAAAGTTATAGCCAGAAGATGTCCCCATTATCAGGGAATATGTGGATGTCTTTCCCAAAGACTTACCAGGCCTCCCTCCCGAGCGAGAAATTTCTTTTGAGATTGAATTGTTGCCTGGAGCTGCACCAATATCAAAAGTGCCTTACCATATGGCACTAGCTGAACTTAGAGAGCTCCAAGTGTAGTTACAGGAATTATTGGATAAAGGATTCATCGGACAAAGCCATTCCCATGGGGAGCACCGGTTTTGTTCATAAAAAGAAGGACAGATAGCTGTGGATGTGCATCGATTACAATGAGTTGAATAGGATTACGATTAAGAACAAGTACCCTCTCCCTAGAATTGATGACCTTTTTTCTAATTAGGGGAGTAATGGTATTTTTGAAAGTTGACTTGCGATCGGGATACCATCAACTAAGGATTAAGGAGGCGAATATTCCTAAGACAGCTTTTCGAACATGTTATGAGCATTATGATTTTCTTATCATGCCCTTTGGATTAACCAATACACCAGTTGCTTTTATAGATCTTATGAGCCGGTTATTTAAAGAGTACCTAGATAAGTTTGTTATCGTCTTCATTGACGATATTTTAATATACTCAAGGTCTAGAGAGGAACACGAGCAGCACCTAAGGATGATTTTGGAGACATTAAGACAGAATCAACTTTATGCCAAGTCCACAAAGTGTGAATTTTAGTTGGAAAAAGTTCATTTTTAAGGTCACGTGGTTTTAAAGGAAGGAATTTCCGCTGATCCAGCTAAAGTTGAGGCGGACAGTAAGTGACCAGTACCAAGAAATGTTACGGGGATACGAAGTTTTCTTGGACTAGCCGGATACTATTGATGTTTCGTAAAAGAGTTTTCCAAGATAGCCGCCCCTCTTACAGCTCTTACTCGAAAAGGAAACCAATCCGAGTGGACGCAAAAGTGTGAAGAAAATTTTCAAGAGTTTAAAAAGAAACTTACTAGCACACAAGTATTGATAAATCCCGACGTGGACACAAGGAATTTTGTAATTTGTAGTGACGCCTCTAAGACCGGACTAGGGGCTATCCTAATGCAAAAAGGAAAGGTGGTCGCCTATGCCTCCCGATAGCTGAAAGATCACGAACGAAACTATCCGATGCATGATTTGGAACTTGCAGTGGTGGTTTTCACGTTAAAGATCTGGAGACACTATTTGTATGGCAATATATGTGAAATCTATAAAGACTATCAGAGTCTCAAGTACATCTTCACCCAGAAGGAGCTCAATATGAGGCAATGTAAATGGCTGGAAATTGTGAAAGATTACGATTGTGAGATTCTTTATCACTTTGGAAAAGCAAATAGGGTTGCGGTTGCCCTAAGCATGAAATCATCCGGCATGTTAATGTCACTTGGAACATTGCCCAAGCCACTTCAAAAGGAAATTTCTGATTTTAATATGGAGATGATAACTGGGAAATTTTATATTCTAACTCTTTAGTCCAATCTCCTAGAATCTATCACGCTCCATCAAGGGAAAGACCCCTTTTTGCTCAAGGCGCAACTTTTTCTTGGAGAAAGAATAAGAATTCAAGGTCTCTACAGACGGGACACTCCATTTTAGGGGAACGATCTGTGTCCCTAATTTTGAGTTTCTTAAGAATCATATATTGTCAGAAGTACATGAGACGCCATACTCGGTACTCCCTGGAGCTTCCAAGATGTACAGGAACCTTAAAGAAAATTATTGGTGGCAAAACATGAAGAATGAAATCGCAGATTTTGTGTCAAAATGCCTAACTTATCAGAAAGTTAAGATTGAACACTAACAACCTGGCAGAGATCTTCAGAAAATTGAGCTTCCCGAATGGAAATGGGAGCAAACTACTATGGATTTTATAGTAGGATTACCTAGGACCATAAGTGGGAATGACAAGATTTGGGTTATTGTCGATAGATTAACCATATCAGCCCACTTTATTGCTATTAAGGCTACTTTTTCAGTAGAAAAAATTGCTGAAATCTACGTATCTCTGATCGTTAGGCTACATAGAGTGCGAAATCCATTATTTCAGACCGTGATGGGTGTTTTACCTCTTGATTCTGGTCAAGTGTTCACACTACTATGGGGTCGAAATTAAAGTTTAGTATAGCTTTTCATCCCTAAACTAACGGCCAATCGGAACGAATTATCCAAACACTGGAAGATATGTTGAGATCTTATGTTTTGGATTGCAAAGGAAGCTGGGATCAGAAGCTGTCCTTGATTAAATTTTCTTATAACAACAGTTATCATGCCTCAATTGGTATGGCTCCATTTGAAGTGTTCTACAGAAAGAAATGTCAATCCCCGATTCATTGGCAAGAAGTTAGACAAAAGCAGCTTCAAACTACAGATTTTATTAGAAAAACCTCAGAGGATATCAAGATGATCAAACAGAGACTCGACATAGCTTTTAGTAGACAAAAAAGTTATGCCAACAAACGTCTTAGAATTCCAAGTTGGAGACTCTGTTTTTATTAAGATTGCTCCTATGAAGGGAGTAATGAGGTTTGGTAAGAGAGGAAAACTCAGTCCAAGATATGTAAGACCATTTGAAATCCTTAAAAGGATTGGAAGAGTAGCCTACAAGCTTGCTTTGCCGCTAGAATTAGTTTCTGTGCATTATGTCTTCATATTTCGATGCTAAAGAAATATGTACCTAACCCTTCTCACGTTCTAAGTCAAGAACCAATTGAAGTACAAACTAATTTGACATATGAAAAGAAGTTGGTCTGAATTCTAGATAGAGAAGAAAAGGTCTTAAGGAACAAGACAATTCCTTTGGTTAAAGTGCTATAGCGGAATCATAACATTGAATAAGTAACTTAGGAACTAGAAATAGAGATGAGAAAAAGTTATCCCAACTTATTTTAATTTTCGAGGACGAAAATTTTTAAGGGGGGTAGATTGTAATAGCCAGCCTTTTTACTGATTCATGATTTCTTTTTTAAGAAATATGAATGTTTATGTGAATTACATGATCTGATTTTATCAGGATATATGCAAGTTCTTAAGACTCGATAATAGTTTGCTTAAGCCGAGTATGAGGCCTTTTGAGGAAAAAGGTAGTTTGAGGATTTATGATTTTATTCCAGTCAAAGTTTGACCAGGATGATTTAAGGTATGATTAAGATGGGATTGCAATATAATAAACAATATGAAAATTATACTATGATAAATTGTCATTATGAATGAAGAAGCAAGAATAAGGTACGGGACCACTTTAGAAAATTCAAGCACAATATTTAGAGCAATAAGGACTAAGTAGTTTCAAGTCCTAAGAAAAACCTACATGTAGTCCAATTAAGTACAGATAAATTCTGAACTACAGTTCAGTATTGCAGTACTGTTAATAGTTGAAAACAGTATTTATAATATCTACGTTAGTATGAAAATATGCACTGTATATTAGGAGGAAAGGTCAAATGGAGCCCTAATGAGAGGTCACCTCATCATGGATAAATATGTGAATTTTGGGATTTTTAGGAAAAATTGGAAAGAAATAGGTAGATGATAATGAAGAAATTACTTGGCCTACAAGGACCCCATAATGGCCAGCCACCTCAATGGAGTAGTAAGCAAATATTTTGCTTTTGGAGACCAATATGTAATTTTAGGAATAAAAAAATTCTAGAAATTTAATTATTTTTCACCTATAAATAGGTGGTGATGGTGTTGTGGTGAACCATTTAGTTGCACCCCAAAAAGTTTAGTTCATTCTCAACTCTCTCCCTCACCCTTTAAAAAAAAAAAGAATGGCCGGTTATGTGTGAGTGAAGTGGGGAAGAAATTTTCTCAATCTAACGTGTAGATCCACCCTTCAAGAACTAGAGGTAATCCTCTTAATCCCCTAAGTATTCTATTAAGCTTTGATTTAAGTATTTAAATGTATTTCAAACATGGGTTTATAAGAGCATAAGCTCACCCTTTCTATTTTTCATTTAATAGTTTTATATGCTTAGTATGTGCTTAATTTAGGTTTAGATGGTATTGATTAATAAGTTTAAGCATGCATGAGATTTCATGCTTTAGAAAAAATGTGGAATGTTTGTATGCCTATTTTGTGTTTGTAATATATCCCCACATGCTTAAGAAGAAGTATTGTATGAATGATGATGATGATGTTGATGTATGATGAATGAAGGGTTAAAAATTAACCTAAAACACTAATCTGGTAAAACAAGTACGGATCTACTTATTTAGGTTTTAAGTAAGATGATTAACTGTATGGATGATAAGAATGTACGTAACGCACTGCATGTTTGTTATAGGCTGACGTTTTCGACCGTTTGAGGTAGGAAGTGTGAAATTTTAGATAAAAATCACCCAAATATGAAACTATCAATTCTCGGATCAAGTTAGACTATGATTTGGAAACATAATTTTGAGGCCTTTAGATACCGAATTTGAAAAAAGTTAAAACTGTAAAGTTGTAGGAAATTGAAAATCTTAGGGAGCAACAAAGACTATTTTTAAAAATATGACTCTAAGACCTCTGTCGTTATCAAATCCGAGACTAGCCTGAACAGTACATGGCCAGGAGGATTCAAAAAGGAAAACGGATAGGTTAAAGGTAAAACTAAGTTTTGAGGAAAGAACGAAAGTTATAGGATTCTTCAAGATATACACTTTCATGAAGAAAACTTTTTCAAATTCAAAACGGATTTAAAAAAAAAAAACTAGAATTTCAAAACTGGGCAGGGTACAGGAAATTCTTACACAGGATTTTCAAAACAGTGCATAAACAGGAAATTCCTACACATACAGTGATAACCAAATTTACGAGACTGTTTTCAAATAAGGTATATAAAATTTTACAGTTTTACTATCTTTGTTTTAAAAAATTACAGTTAAAAAAAAATAGTGTAAAAAGGTTAAAATTTTATAAGAAAAAGGTAAGACAATATCAAACAAGGTTTTGTGGGGGAAAAAAAAAAAGACTAAGTTATATGGTAACAATAGTAAGACATATAGTAATCGGAAAGGATACCAATATTTATTGGGCCTTGTACCCATGGTTACTTACAGTAACTAAATAGAATACCACTATAATATGTGGGGCATTTATCTAGGGTTACTTATGGATGTTGGTTTGGATACTAATATTTAATATTATAGTTTATAGTAAGATAAGATGATTCTTATCTCACGTCATTTTTGGAAACAGGAAGGTAACCTATTGTTGTGACCTATCGGAATAATAAACTCAGAATCTAGCATAACCTATAAGTACAACTCTGCCTACAATATAAGCAAATTGTTTTACTACTTCACATGTTTTTTTTTCAAAGCTCATGTATTCATGTATGTATTGCATATTATTTATGTTTTACTATGTGGCATCATGAAGCGTGCTCACTAATGATAAATCACACGATAAGAATAAGATCAAGTTTCAAATAAGAAACTGTTTACAAGTATGAAATGGGTTTTTATCAAGTATGTTTCAAGTATGATGGCAATCAAGTTCCTTGTATCATACCGACCCGCACTAGGTTGGGTTTGGTCTATGGTTTGAGTTGGATTAGACTGGTCATCCTAACCACTCCATGACTACGTGCCACGGTATATACACTTATGTTAAGTAAGAGGGACAAAAATGTACTAACCAAAGAATGTATAAGAAAGCATAATTGGTTCATGTATTGTTTTATTTCAAAATGTTTTTGCGGAATGAAAGTTATACTTGCTAGGCGAAAGCTCTTACGTTTATGCAATAGGTAAGCTACCTATTGACATTGCTTGATACAAGATGGTGGGGTATGGCATGATGGCTATCTGTGAAACTTTGGGATGGAGACCGCTACGCAATTTGTATTATGATAGTTGTATCTGTTATTTAATATACTTTGCTATATGTTAAAATAAGTTTGATATTTTAATACTTAATTAATAAAGTATAGATATATATAAATACATGTTTAACTCGGATTTCAAATTGTAAAAAAAAAAAATTTATTCCATATTTCTGTATTATTAAATAAGCTAAGTAAGTTTGTAAGATAAGCATGGTAATGGCCTACGTTAGATGGGTCGTTACACGGATGCCACGTGCCCTACACGTTGGGTGATAGGGGGACACGAGTACATATCAGAATTGGCGTAAGTGACAAGTACTGTGTCAGTTCGGTCAGGTGGCGGAGGCTGGTGTCGAAGTAGGAACATGGATAGATTCAATGACAGGTATCAAACATCAAGTGTCAAATGGTATAGAGTAGTGGGTGTGGCGTGCTCTACCACAATATGATTGTCAGCCGGTACGGAATAGAGTGGCAAGGGCAACATAGGCCAACTATCCTAAAAGAGGCTCGGTCGTGGTCAGGGAATTATTACTCGAGCCCGTACTTTGGATCCTGATGGTAGTCTGCTCGAGGTCACCAGAGGAGAGCTAATCTAGGGATCGACAACTCAACAAAGGTGATGGTAGGTCAACCTAGTGACCCGATAAGGGCCTATAAAGAACCGGACTTATCTGGTCTAGTCGAATCTTTTCAGGTAATCGGATTTTCTCCACTGGAGCGGTAAATTAATCTATTTGTTCTTGCACACCTCGTTCACCAGCGGGAAAGTGGTCTCCAGCATCGGAAATTACACCATCAACAGATGATAATATAAAAAAAACAAAAACAAAAACAAAAACAAAAACAAAAACAAAAAAACAAAACAAAACAAAACAACAGCATGTAAAAAAAATACGGATCTATTCTTTTTTTTTTTTGGCTCAAATCCAGATCTATTTCTTAAACAGTGAAAGTTTTTTACTTTCCCTAAAATATAAAACCAAACCTTTCTTAATTTTCAAAGTTTGTTATTTCTCTACAATATATAGCGTAATAATTAGTTTCACTTCAACGAAAATAATATTTCCTTAAGTTCCCCAAAAAAAAAATTTCAAATTAGTAACATTTCCTTAAAAATCGTTGAAGAGAGGGGAAAAAAAAAGAAGGGAATTCTTTTCCTTAATAATCAAATTTTCAAATCAAATTTAGTTCACAAATAAATAAATAAATCAAATTAGTAACATTCGTAAAACGTAAAAACCCAGACTTTGAATTCAATCAGCGTATGATCCTACAATCCTGATTGGGGCTCTGCGGTGTTCGCTCAAATCAGATCGGCTTATGCCTATACAATGGGGGTTATCTTACTGGAGAAATTTGAAGACAAAAATCAATTACCTAATAAGTGAATGGAAAAATGCTGCTCACCCGGCGCCTCTCACCCCACTCAAGCCACAGTCCCCCACATATTTTTGTGGGGCTCTTCATTGGGATTTTGCCGATAAGAGTAACGATTCAAATTGTAAAATACTTTCTTTTGATCTGGAAGAGCAGTTCCACTTCCATGTATTCGAATATCACTGCCTTGTGAGATCGGGAAAGGCCATAATTTGGCCATGGGAGTACTGAGAGATTGTCTTTCTCTATGCTATAATTTTGGTCAGGGTCGCGTTGATATATGGATGATCAAAGAATACGGAGTTTGGGAATCTTGGACCAAATTTTTCTCCAACGATATTGGCAGTGCTTGAGGATCCTGCAATGGCTTTTATCAACCTTTATTTTACCTAGATAATGGAGCATTGGTGATGTTCAATTCTCCTTGCAATGAATTGGTTTACTACGACGAATCAAGAGGCCTAAGATTTAAATACTTCAGGGCTGGTCGCCGTCAACGTTGAAATCATTGTTCATACTCCAAACAGCTTCATTTTGCTCAAGGATATTCTAAAGGATTCTCCTGTCAGGGTAAACGTGTTGAATGTGAATTCAAGGTATGCACACACACACACACACACACACACACACACACACACACATATATATATATTCCTCTTTTTCTCTTTTCTTTTTTCATGTTTTCAATCTGCTTTGTCTATGTTTTGTAATATAGTATTTTAGCCTCTAGTACATTACTTCTAAAAGTTGCTTTAAATTCTCTTTTGTATTGTTAATTAATGGGGGAAAAAATAAAGGATGAATCTCAATTTATATCTTTGATTTGGCCAAGACTATCTCTGAAGCTAAAATCGTTCCAAGAACATGCCACAAACTTTGAAATCTTTGTTCTTGAGATTTGCAAGTCCATGAGTTAATTTGCTCATTTTCCATTAGCTGCCATATATCCAGGTCTTCTTTTAATTTGAGGCATAACTTTTGATTTCTTTGTATATCTATGCATCACATGCAATGAATATTATCGTCTATTTGGCCGATTCAGACTGCCTTTTTAAATAGGACTAATCACAATTTGCTAACGACTTAATTACTGGAATGTAATTATGTGTCCTAGCTTAGGCAAGTCTGAATGTTAAAGTTGTTGCCTACAGGGTCATATGATTGATTTAGTTCTTGGTCTCCTGATTTCTATCTCTTGTGAAAGGGCGGGGCCGATAACATGATATTCCTTCTCTCATTTATTTTGTGGCACGAAATTATTGTTATCAGTATGTATAATTTAGCAGTCCTCTGCACATAATTTGAGGTATAAAACTTTCTTCAACAAGTTTTCCATCAGGGAAATGTTTGGAAGCTTTATTACCACAGGTCCACAGGGTGTTTTTTTCATCAATCTTATTGCACTTTCCGTTAATGCAGGTGTGGGAAGTTAACACTCCTAGAAGATACCAATATGCTCTAGCAGGGAGGGCCAAAAGATTAATCTTTCGTTTTTATGTGAAGCCATAGCTCACGTATTGTTGCTGTTCGTAGTTTCGATGCAAGATTACTTCCAATATTTATGCAATAAAAGTTCTTGGCCGCGTCCGATTATAATCATTTCATTAGTGGTTAGGTTTGATAAATGAATTAACGCTGAGAAAATATCAAATACTGTTTTTTAATTTCTTGTATCAGATGGTCTGATAATCTTCAGATCACATATCTTTCTATATATAATTAGTGTATATGCCTATCTAAACTGTGATTTTGTAACGACCCACCTAGCACAGGCCGTTACCATACATACATACATACATACTTATACGTAAAATAACAGAATAATTTTTTTTTTTTTTTATAAGCCGTATAAACATATTGCACAGGCGTAAGTAATTATACTGATTAAGTAAAAACGTTGTGCAGGCAGAAATAAAGCTTATAAAATAATCATATAACAAAACGCATGGCGGCATTGTTCCCACATTTCACAGTCCAGCACACCTCGCCTTCCATCTTGTATCATTGGTTGCTGACAGGCTGCTTACCTACAGCATAGACGTAAGACAGTGAGCGAAAGCTCAGCAAGTACAACTATTAATACCGCAATATTAAAACACAGCATAATCTAACCTAACATAACATTGTGTAACATAACATAGCATACCATTTCATAACCTTTCTTATTCATAACATGGCATAACATTTCATAACATAACTTGACATATCGTATGCATGATCCGTTTATGCTTCTTTATGCTCTCTTATCTCTTCATAACTTTCTTAACTTAACTTTACTTTTGGGCCCCATAACATAAGTGTTCGTACCGGGCGCGCTCTATGGACTTACTCTTGCCATAGCTCAACCCGACCTGACGCGGGTCGGTACGACACAGGCAATTGCTTGCCATCATAGCTTAATCTTTCTTTTGTTAATTAGTGAACATGCATCGTGATGTTCCACTCAATTAATCTTAACATATCTTAACCCTAATCATACTCCTATAAATCATAGCATACTTAACATTTCATACATCATGACATACATTCATAACATAAAATCATAGCACTTATCATTCACATAAAATCATAGCATTCCTAAGCTAATCTATAACACTGAGCATGTAGCATGTAGCATTCATAACTAGCAATCATACTTAGGCAAGTATTCACAACAAGCCTATACTGTAGGCGGAGTTGTACTTACCTCGTTCGTAAATGCGGTGTCCAATCGTGGAGTTAGGTTCCGCTGGGACACCTCGTCGTGCAACGTTCTGAAATTAAAAAAAAGTAAGGGTTAGAACTGTTGGTAGTATAACCAACATTCTTTTATAACCTTAGTTATAAGCCCTTACTTATTTTTACGTTATCCTAACTGGTTACTTTGGTAACCCTATTCGGGTTGTTTTTAACTTTGGTTTTAAAATCTTATTTTTTAGGAAATGAAAACCTTAATTTTTGGTATATAAACCCTTTTGTTTAATTTTAAGGATTGAAAATCTTAAAACGAGACTTATAAATTTATTGACTATTGGAAACTGCCTTTGGAACAGTTTCTCAATGTCCATTTGCAGTGAAACTGCAAAAATATGCATTTTCTGTGTCAACTTTGTAAATCCTGTACAGGATTTCCATAATTCCTGTACAGTTCTCCGAAATTCATTTTCATCTTAAAATACAGACTGAATCTGTAAAACTTGTCTTCATGAAAGTTGTAAACATTTAAAAACTCTACAACTTTTATGTTTTGGGTAAAACCCAGTTCTGGCGTTTTCGTGGTCAAAACCCCTGAGGAACTTGTCCTGGCCGTGCTCGGGTCCTGGACACCTTAGGCACGGGTTTTGGTAAAAACTGAGGCCATTGGAGCCTCATTTTACAAAACTGTCTGCGCTTTCCTCTAGGAAAAACTCTACTTAAAAACTTTCATGTTTTGAGTTTCCCCTGATTCGGCCTCTAGAAGCCTCAAAAACTGTTTTTCCCGAAATTGGCCAATTTCTACCCGAGTTGGCAGTTTTCGGTTTAAAATTTCGTTTACGTCCTAAAACGTTCACCCTACCTCAACCGAACTCAGCGGGAGCCTAAAACAGACATGCATAACGTTTCTAACGTTCGGGTTCCAACACGCAAGCCAAATTTACGTTCATCCATAACATATAAAAATCCTAGGCATTCACACAAACACCTAGCATGCACATAATCAACCACCAAGCCCTAAACCTAAACAAATCAAGCACATGCTTATAACTTGTAAAACAGGGCAGAATTTAAAAGTGGGCTTATACCCTTACAAACCATAGCTTAAATACATTTAAATTTCTCCACACGAAATTTAAATGAAAGCTTGAATCGGTTAGGGTTTTACCTCACTTTCTTGGCTCAAGGTGGGCTCGGTTTCCTCCCTTTTTCCTAACCAACAGCCGCTGGTCTTGCTTGGCTAAAAGGGTCCGAAATTTCCAGCCTTCTTTCCCTTGAAGTCCGGTCACCAACTTACACCAAAATTTCCAGCCAATTGCTCCAAAACCGGTTTGGATTCTTGGCTTGGTTCTCCCCCCTACAACCGGCCTTGGCTAAGGATTTGGGTTCCAAAATTTTCTCCAACTTTTGGCTTGGTTTCCTACTTGAATCCGACCACCCCTAAGCCCTAAACACTCTTGGTTTGCAAAATTTCTTGCCTTTCTCTTCCTCTCAAAGTTCGGATTTTGTGGAACAAAATTGCAAGAGTTTGGCTAACAATGCTAAATTGTGAACAATGCTCCCCCTATTTATAGAGGTTGGAAATTTCTCTTAATTGCACAATTTAGTCCTCAAAAAATCAGAAATTGGACTTTGAGGGGGGCATGTGGCCGGCCATTAGCTAAGGTGGAAGACAACTAATTCTTCCAATTTTTCTTAAATCACTTAATGATGTCATAATCAAAAAGTTAATGAGGTAAGCAGCTTAGCTTGTTTGGCTCTTCTCTTCTTGCTATTGCAGCCCATTTTTAAGTTATCTCAGGTATTTCATTACTGGATCACTTATGACCAGTATTGGTTTACCGAACTGCAGTCCAAAATTTACCGGGTAAAAATGGACGGTATAAATTTTCCTTATTTCTTAAAATCCTTTTGCCCTATACTTAACTATTGTGCTTGATTTTCTAGGTGGTTCTCATACCTTAAACATAACTTTTTATCTGTAAAAACACGGTTTTACCCGGTGTAATTTTATACAGATAAACATTTGAGCATACAGTCATTTTCTTGAACTTTTCGGGTCAGCCATCAACTTCCTTGTCAATTAGTGACCTTCTTGTCAAATTTTGACTTTCATGGTCAACAGTTGACTTTTTGGTCAACCATGACGTTTTTGGTCAAACTTTGACCATTTTACAAAATTTCACGATTTTGTTCCTTATTACCTAAAAGGTCGTTTTCTTAAATACATAACCATTTTTGAGTCTTATAAAGCCATAAAACTCACAAAACATAATAAAACCCTTACTGGGCTTTTTCCATAAATACCTTTACGGTTCAATGTAAATTTATACATAGAATCGTTCAGACATAAGAAAATCAGGTATTACAATCTACCCTCCTTAAAGATTTTCGTCCTCGAAAATTAGAACAACGGGGTAGTACTTTCTCATTTCGTTTCTAATTCCCAGTGGCTTCTTCTACTTTATGGTTTCCCATAATACCTTCACCATGGGAATTGTCTTATTCCTTAGAACCTTCTCTTCTTGGTCTAGATTCGCACAGGCTTCTCTTCATAGGTTAAGTCAGTTTGAACCTCTACTGGTTCTTGACTGAGCACATGCGAAGGATCTGACACATACTTCTTGAGCATCGATACATGGAAGACTTATGCATGGATGCTAACTCGGCGGCAGGGCAAGCTTATAGCACTTTTCCAACCCTTTCCAGGATTTCAAATGGTCCAGTATACCTTGGACTAAGCTTCCCTTTCTTTCCGAATCTCATTACACCTTTCATCGGAGCTATCTTGATGAAAACCGCATCTCCGATCTGAAATTCCAAAGGCCTTCTTCGTTATCCGCATAGCTTTTCTGACGACTGAAAGCTATGTCAAGCCTTTGTTTAATCTTCTTAATATCGTCAGAAGTCTTTCTGATGAAGTCCGTGGTCTGAAGCTGCTTCTGTCCAACTTCTTGCCAGTGAATAGGGGATCGACATTTTCTTCCGTACAGTGCTTCGAATGGAGCCATATCAATCGAAGCATGATAACTATTGTTGTAGGAAAATTCGATCAAAGACAGCTTCTGATCCCAGTTTCCTTGAAAATCCAGCACGCATGATCTCATCATGTCTTCTAGTGTCTGGATGGTCCGTTCTGACTGACCGTCGGTTTGGGGGTGAAAAGCCGTACTGAACTTCAGTTTCGACCCCATAGCATTGTGTACGCTTGCCCAAAATCGGGAAGTGAAACGTCCGTCTCGATCCGAGATGATCGATTTTGGTACACCATGCAGTCGAACGACCTGGGATACATAGACTTCGGCCAACTTCTCCACTGAATAAGTGGCTTTGATAGCGATAAAGTGGGCAGATTTGGTTAATCGATCGACAATAACCCAAATCGTGTCATTCCCACTTGAAGTTCTTGGCAGTCCCACGACAAAATCCATGGTAATTTGCTCCCATTTCCATTCGGGGAGCTCTATTTTCTGCAACTCTCCTCCAGGATGTCGGTGTTCTGCCTTAACTTTCTGACAAGTTAAGCATTTGGACACGAACTTCGCTATCTGATTCTTCATATTTGGCCACCAGTAGTTCTCTCGGAGATCCTTGTACATCTTAGAGGCTCCGGGATGTACTGAATATGGTGTCATGTGCGCCTCTGCTAGTATCTGATCCTTCAAAAACTTGAAATCAGGAATGCAGATCCTTTCTTTGAAGTAGATCATGCCATCTGCAGAGGTTCTAAACTCCTTATTTTTCCCGCCAAAGAGTTGTGCCTTGATCAACTGAGAATCCTTTCCTTGAAGGTTCTTGATGGACTCCATTAAATTGGACTGGAGGGTTAAGGCGGATAACTTTCCCGTTATCATCTCAAGGTTGAAGTCAGAGATTTCCTTTTGAAGCGGCTTGGGCAGCAGTACCAAAGACATCAGCACGCCAGATGACTTCCTGCTTAAGGCGTCTGCTACTTTGTTCGCCTTGCCAGGATGGTAAAGGATCTCGCAGTCGTAGTCCTTTACGAGTTCAAGCCATCTTCGCTGCCTCATATTGAGCTCCTTCTGGGTAAAGATGTATTTGAGACTTTGGTGATCAGTGAAAATCTCACATCTATTCCCATACAGGTAGTGCCTCCAGATCTTTAATGCGAACACCACCGCAGCGAGCTCTAGATCGTGCGTCGGGTAATTCTTCTCGTGATCCTTCAGTTGTCGAGAAGCATACGCGACCACTTTACCTTGCTGCATTAGGACTGCTCCTAGTCCCGTCTTAGAAGCGTCGCTGTAGATCACGAAATTTCCTGCTTCAACATCTGGAATAATCAAAACAGGCGCACTTGTCAGCTTCCTCTTGAGCTCTTGGAAATTCTCTTCGCATTTAGGAGTCCATTCGTACTTCTTTCCTTTGCGCGTAAGAATCGTGAGAGGGGCTGCTATCTTAGAAAATCCTTCAACAAAGCGGCGATAATAACCGGCTAATCCGAGGAAACTCCTTATTTCCGTTACGCTCGTGGGTCTTGACCATAAGCTAACTGCTTCTACCTTGGCTGGGTCCACAGAAATCCCTTCTTGTGACACCACGTGGCCTAAGAAATGCACCTTTTCGAGCCAAAATTCACATTTTGTGAACTTTGCGTAGAGCTGATGTCGTCGTAACATTTCCATCACCATCCTTAAATGCTGCACATGTTCTTCCTGGGACCTTGAATAGATCAGGATATCGTCGATGAAGACAATGACGAACTTGTCCAGATATTCCTTGAACACTCGGTTCATCAGGTCCATAAAAGCAGCTGGAGCATTGGTTAACCCAAAAGGCATAACCAAAAATTCGTAGTGTCCGTAGCGTGTTCGAAAAGCCGTCTTGGAAATATCTGAATCTCTGATTCTGAGCTGATGATAGCCAGATCGTAGATCGACTTTCGAAAACACTCTTGCTCCTCTGAGTTGATCGAACAAATCGTCAATCCTTGGAAGAGGATACTTGTTCTTGATGGTGATCTTGTTCAGCTCGCGATAATCGATGCACATACGTAGAGATCCATCCTTTTTCTTCACGAATAGCACAGGTGCTCCCCATGGAGAGTAACTCTGTCGGATGAACCCCTTATCAAGCAGTTCTTGTAGCTGCAATTGGAGTTCCCTAAGTTCAGCAGGTGCCATACGATAAGGCGCCTTCGATACTGGAGCAGCTCCGGGCAATAGCTCAATTTCGAATCAAATTTCGCGTTCCGGCGGAAGCCCTGGTAGCTCTTCTGGGAAGATATCCACATACTCCCTGATAACGGGTACGTCTTTCGGTGTCCACTTCACTTCTTGCTCCTTGTCCAACATGTTAGCTAAATACCCTTGACAGCCATTAGCTAACATCTTCCACGCCTTCATAGCTGAAACCAATCGGGTTGCTGAGCTACGAGGTTGTCCGTAGAAGCTGAATTCTTCCTCGCCATATGGGTTGAAAATCACACAACGCTTCCGACAGTCGATCTTAGCGTTGTATTTCCCAAGAAAATCCATCCCTAAGATCACATCGAAATCCTGTAGCTTGATTGCGATGAGATCTACGTACAGCTCTCTGCCACAAATAATCACGGAGGTATTTCGTATCCAACAGTTGGACCACAAAACTTCTCCAGATGGCAAGGAGGTTTTAAAAGGTTGGCTTAATCTATCCACACCTCTTCCTAATTTCTGGGCGAACTCCAATGATATAAATGAATGAGTGGCACCAGAATCAAACAGGGCAATTGCTTCATAAGTGGTGATAGAGATCTGACCTGTCACCACATGTGAAGTGCCTGCTTTCGCATCTCCCCTTGTATAGGCGTAGATTCGGGCTTGAGGCTCAGGAGCTTCCAATCTTCCTTGGCCTATGGAAGGTCCTTCTAGTCTAGTCTGGGCCGCATGAAGCTGACTGTTTGGGTTCCTGTTCTGGTACGGAGGGTTCTGGCCTTGCTTATTCATATTGCAGTTCTTCGCAAAATGTCCCTCCTTTCCGCACAGATAGCACTCATTAGTCCCCATTCTGCAAACGCCCGGATGTTTTCTGCCGCACTTTGTACATACCGGGTAGTCAGAGTTATTACCCTCATTTCCTCTATTATTCCTCTTCTGAGGGTAATTTTGTTGCTGGCCCTGTCCAGAAAAATTTCCCTTTCTCTTGTTCCTCCCAAACTGTTTGGAACTTTGAGCAGGGTTATTATTCTGACCTTTCTGATTGGCCTCAGCACTCTAACGGGGCTGGGTCTGCTTAGTAACGGCCTTTTCTTCCTTCTTGGCCTTGTAAAACTGCGCCCTTGCTTCCTTGTCCTGGTTGATCCAGTATTCAGCTCGTATTGCTCTGCTTACGCAGTCGGATACCAGGGTAGGTGGGCTGCTTCCTGCACTAACTTGCTTGGATATGTCGGTCCGGAACATCTTCATCATTCTCCGAACCTTCTCTGTCTCGTTCGGTACCAGCTCTGGGCACAAGCGCGCTAGCTGTTCGAACTTCTTAACGGCTTCCATCACCGTCATAGACCCTTGCTTGAAGCTGGTGAATTCGTCCTGTTGAGCGGCAAGGACTTCTCTGTTGTAGTACATACTATGAAACTCAGTCACAAAATCCTGCCAGCTCATTGCCATGACGTTCCTACGCATCTGAACGGTTATCCACCAGTGTCTCGCGTCCTTCTTAAGAGCAAAAGAAGCACATAAGACTTTCTCCTGTTCAGTAAGCCGCATAAAGTCTAGGATAACTTGGATGTCTATCAACCAGTTGTCTGCGGCTATTGGGTCTGTTGTTCCCTCAAATTCAGGCGCTTTCATCCGCCTAAACCTCTCATATAACAAATCCTCTCTTGCCGGAGGTGGATCTGCCGGTACCCCAGCAGGTGCTACTGGTACCTCAGCATGTCGCGGAACATTGGGCACTGGAGGTGCCACTGGAGGTGCTTGCTCCGCGGGTAAGGGAACCTCGTTGACCTGGGGTCTCTGGTGTAACTGAGCTAGCTGCTCTCTCAGCTGGTTTGTCTCTTGTTGCTGCTCGAGCAACTGTCGTTGTAAATTCGCTACAACGGTTGCTAGATCTGGCGCAAGTGGGTTTACTGGTGCAGCTTTTCGCGTGCGAACCATTTTTAAATTCCTATTTAAATCATAAGAAAAGATATTACTAACTATTAATATCCTTTCTTTGCATTCATATCTTAACATATTATATCACAATATTGTCATATCATAATATAATATACTTATCATATCGTATCATAAACATTCATCACATTCATATCATATCATTCATAACTTGCTATTTCATATATTTTTCTTGTAAACTGTCTTTTTGTAAACTCACAAAAAGTACATCATATTTACTTAACTTGTAATTACTTTTCTTTACATCATACATATCATACTTACATTATCACATTTACATATCTTATACATATACAAAGTCAAAACTTTGAGATGGAAGTGTCTACCACTTTACCATCGTACAAAAGTACAAGCCTATTATCAAAATAAAATAAGCTAGTACATCAGTCTCAAAACATATACATATACACGTGATCTGAGCCTAATCTAACTCTGCTACCGTAACGGTGGAGATATCGGAGTCGTCCTCTCCGTCATCGTCTGGGATCTCCTCAAAATTATCTCCCTCGTCGGGCCATCCTACTAACACTGGCCCGTCATCGTCATCATCCTCATCGAGCCATCCTCCGAATCCTGGCTCGTGATCGGGCTCCTCGTCATCGTCCTCGTCATCACTAGATATGACGATGATCGGAGGGTCCTCGGGCGCATCAGCATCCATGTCCTCATCAGCATCATAACCATCATCCTCGGCCTCCTGTACCGGGTCGGGTATTGGATCCTCCTGGTCGACCGGGTCGGGCTCATAAGCGGGCTCTGGCTCATATATCGGCTCCGGCTCGTAAACCGGCTCGGGCATCTCGGCGTCATCGACTGGTACCTCATGCTCTGCTACGTGAGCATCGGCCTGCAAATCCTGTGCGATGACCTCCGCAGCTAAAATGTACCCGATCATATGGGCCACTGTCATAATCTGCGTCGGTATGGGCTTGTGCTGACGGATCTGTGCAGGTAGTCCGTTCCGCAGGATCACTATAGACTGTAATCCTGAATGCGGTATGTCCAACGGAATATGAGGCAACATAGCCTCCTGGAATCTCCGACAATAGTGATCCATCGGCTCATGTGGATAGGCTCGCCAGTCATCGACCATCATGTAATACCGCTCGTGCTGCATATCCCGATAAATCTCGGGATCTCGATAATGCTCGTCTATCCCATCGTCCAGCACCGGTCCATAGCGGTTAGTCATGCAGACACGAAAATGTGCCCACGTACGAGCAGGTAACGTCCCCTCGCCGATCGTCATCCACCATAACCGTGCATCGGCTGCCAAACATCGACTAGCCAATGAAACATGTAGATGTGGCTCTATGTGGCAAAGGAGGAAAATCATCTCCAGATCGTAGAACCAGACCGATAATGCCACCGTCCGGGGTGTTCCATCGAATAGTAGAGGCCGTGACTCGTAGAACGCTGAAACCGCGCGTCGGTCCTCTTCTACGGGCTCCGGATCCATAATCGTAAATCTAATCATACATATTCGCATAATAATTATTAACATATGAAAATAAAATTTTAACTTACAATGATGGAGGCGATGGCAGGCTGACTGTGAAATTTAGTCGCAGGAAACCGCTCTGATACCAACTCTGTAACGACCCGCCTAGCACAGGCCGTTACCATACATACATACATACATACATACATACTTATACGTAGAATAGCGGAATAAATTTTTTTTTTTTTTTTATAAGCCGTATAAACATATTGCACAGGCGTAAGTAATTATACTGATTAAGTAAAAACGTTGTGCAGGCAGAAATAAAGCTTATAAAATAATCATATAACAAAACGCATGGCGGCATTGTTCCCACATTTCACAGTCCAGCACACCTCGCCTTCCATCTTGTATCATTGGTTGCTGGCAGGCTGCTTACCTACAGCATAGACGTAAGACAGTGAGCGAAAGCTCAGCAAGTACAACTATTAATACCGCAATATTAAAAACACAGCATAATCTAACCTAACATAACATTGGGTAACATAACATAGCATACCATTTCATAACCTTTCTTAATCATAACATGGCATAACATTTCATAACATGAGTGTTCGTACCGGGCGCGCTCTATGGACTTACTCTTGCCATAGCTCAACCCGACCTGACGCGGGTCGGTACGACACAGGCAATTGCTTGCCATCATAGCTGAATCTTTCTTTTGTTAATTAGTGAACATGCATCGTGATGTTCCACTCAATTAATCTTAACATATCTTAACCCTAATCATACTCGTATAAATCATAGCATACTTAACATTTCATACATCATGACATACATTCATAACATAAAATCATAGCACTTATCATTCACATAAAATCATAGCATTCCTAAGCTAATCTATAACACTGAGCATGTAGCATGTAGCATTCATAACTAGCAATCATACTTAGGCAAGTATTCACAACAAGCCTATGCTGTAGGTGGAGTTGTACTTACCTCGTTCGTAAATGCGGTGTCCAATCGTGGAGTTAGGTTCCGCTGGGACACCTCGTCGTGCAACGTTCTGAAATTAAATAAAAGTAAGGGTTAGAACTGTTGGTAGTATAACCAACATTCTTTTATAACCTTAGTTATAAGCCCTTACTTATTTTTACGTTATCCTAACTGGTTACTTTGGTAACCCTATTCGGGTTGTTTTTAACTTTGGTTTTAAAATCTTATTTTTAGAAAATGAAAACCTTAATTTTTGGTATATAAATCCTTTTGTTTAATTTTAAGGATTGAAAATCTTAAAACGAAACTTATAAATTTATTGACTATTGGAAACTGCCTTTGGAACAGTTTCTCAATGTCCATTTGCAGTGAAACTGCAAAAATATGCATTTTCTGTGTCAACTTTGTAAATCCTGTACAGGATTTCCATAATTCCTGTACAGTTCTCCGAAATTTATTTTCATCTTAAAATCCAGACTGAATCTGTAAAACTTGTCTTCATGGAAGTTGTAAACATTTAAAAACTCTACAACTTTTATGTTTTGGGTAAAACCCAGTTCTGGCGTTTTCGTGGTCAAAACCCCTGAGGAACTTGTCCTGGCCGTGCTCGGGTCTTGGGCACCTTAGGCACGGGTTTTGGTAAAAACCGAGGCCATTGGAGCCTCATTTTACAAAACTGTCTGCGCTGTCCTCTAGGAAAAACTCTACTTAAAAACTTTCATGTTTTGAGTTTCCCCTGATTCGGCCTCTAGAAGCCTCAAAAACTGTTTTTCCCGAAACTGGCCAATTTCTACCCGAGTTGGCAGTTTTCGGTTTAAAATTTCGTTTACGTCCTAAAACGTTCACCCTACCTCAACCGAACTCAGCGGGAGCCTAAAACAGACATGCATAACGTTTCTAACGTTTGGGTTCAAACATGCAAGCCAAATTTACGTTCATCCATAGCATATAAAAATCCTAGGCATTCACACAAACACCTAGCATGCACATAATCAACCACCAAACCCTAAACCTAAACAAATCAAGCACATGCTTATAACTTGTAAAACAGGGCAGAACTTAAAAGTGGGCTTATACCCTTACAAACCATGGCTTTAATACATTTAAATTTCTCCATATGAAATTTAAATGAAAGCTTGCTCGGTTAAGGTTTTTACCTTACTCGGTTTGGCTTGATTAGCTCGGGTTTCCACTTCCTTCCTCCTCCTCAATTCACCGGCTGTTTTGGTGATTGGCAAGTGCAAACTTGCTGCCTTTCTTGCCCCAAATCCAGCCACCAAATTGCACCAAATCCGGCTGCCTCCAACTCCAAAACCGGTTTGGATCAAGCTTGGTTCCTTCCCCCCCTAGAACCGGCCTTGCTAGGGAAATGGGCACCAAATTTTTTTCCAACTTTTTGCTTGGTTACTAACCTAAATCCAACCACCCTAAGGCCTCCCACACACTTGGTTTTGCAAATTTTTCTTGCCTTTCTCTTCCTCTCAAAGTTCGGATTTTGTGGAACAAAATTGCAAGAGTTTGGCTAACAATGTTAAATTGTGAACAATGCTCCCCCTATTTATAGAGGTTGGAAATTTCTCTTAATTGCACAATTTAGTCCTCAAAAAAATCAGAAATTGGACTTTGAGGGGGGCATGTGGCCGGCCATTAGCTAAGGTGGAAGACAACTAATTCTTCCAATTTTTCTTAAATCACTTAATGATGTCAAAATTCAAAAAGGTAATGAGGTAAGCAAGGCTTAAGCTTGTTTGGCTCTTTTTCTCTTTTTTCTTGCTATTAAGCAGTCCATTTTTAAGTTATCTCAGGTATTTTCAATACTGGATCCACTTATGCACAGTATTGGTTTACCGAACTGCAGTCCAAAATTCATCCGTGTAAAAATGGACGGTATGAAATTTTCCTTATTTCTTAAAATCCTTTTGCCCTATACTTCAACTTAATGTGCTTGATTTTCTAGGGTGGTTCTCATATCTTAAACATAACTTTTTATCTGTAAAAACACGGTTTTACCCGGTGTAATTTTTATACAGATAAACATTTAAGCATACAGTCATTTTCTTGAACTTTTCGGGTCAGCCATCAACTTCCTTGTCAATTAGTGACCTTCTTGTCAAATTTTGACTTTCATGGTCAACAGTTGACTTTTTGGTCAACCATGACGTTTTTGGTCAAACTTTGACCATTTTACAAAATTTCACGATTTTGTTCCTTATTACCTAAAAGGTCGTTTTCTTAAATACATAACCATTTTTGAGTCTTATAAAGCCATAAAACTCACAAAACATAATTAAAAACCCTTAACTGGGCTTTTTCCATAAATACCTTTACGGTTCAATGTAAATTTATACATAGAATCGTTCAGACATAAGAAAATCAGGTATAACATTTTAGATATTCCTAAGAATCACGATTATGCACTTGTGCTATCAAGGAAATGTTAGAAGCAATGAAAAGAGCTTTTGCTATCTAGCAAATGGCTAGTTGATTTAGGTATGCCTGTCATTGCATCACTTGAACGATAGTATGATTTTCCAAGATTGGCTTTGAAAGAATTCAAATAAAATATTTTTATAAAAAAAATCTCATGTTTAATAGAACCCCCTCATTTTATGTAAGACGGCCAAATCCTTGAGGAGAAAATTCCAAGATGGGGGCTGTCATTGAAAGTAAAGGTTCCAAGTTAGGAGCCATAGGCCAAATCCTTGAGGAAGTAAATTCCAAGATGGGGGCCATAGGCCGAATCCTTGAGGGATAAGTTTCGAGAAAGGGACGAATTCCAAGATAGGGGCCATTATGAAAAGTAAAGGGTTCTAATAGCATAAAATCAAGTTTCAAGAAAGGAACTATTTTCAAAAAGTGTTCTAAATGTATGATACGATATGTTTTCCAAGTGTGGAAAATTATGTAATACGATAAACTTTTCAAGTATGAAAAAGTTATATGATAAGATATGTTTTTCAAACATAGCAAGTTATATGATATACTTGCTCAGTTTTTACGTAAATAGTTCTTGTGATGCAATATGAAGGGACAGTATGTATGAAAGTAAGAATGTATGCAAGTATGTATGAATGTATGTAAGTATGATGATAAGATATGAAAGTAAGATTATGGTTCTATATAAAAGACATGACCCCATTAAAGGATTAAAATGGGAATTTGATCAAACCATTATGAATTTATGGTGGATTTTAAGAATAGTTACCTAGAAGTAACTGAATTTTCGAGGACGAAAATTTTTTTAGGAGGGTAGAATGTAAGAACCCGAAATTTCGATGAACTTATGATTTCCTTAGAAATAAGGAAATCTAAGATTTTATTATGTATGTCGATATAAAGCTCATGATCTGAGTTAAATATCAGAATATGTTTGAGTTCTCGTTTAATTTTAATTAGCTACGAGACTCAATAATAAGAGTTGTACTTACCATAATAGGTTGCTTTGTCAAGCACGGGGCCTTTTGAGGAAAAAGGACAAAATAGGAATTTATGATTTTCTTCAGGTCAACGTTGACCAAGTTGACTTTTGGTTTGACTGAGACGGTACTGCAGTGTAATCAACAGTATGAAAATTATACTGCAGAAAACCCTCATTTCAGTCAAATAAGCTATAAGACCACCCTAGAGAAATCAAGCACATTAGTTAGAGCAGTATGGATTAAATAGTTTCAAGTCCTAAGAAAAATCAGTTACGCAGTCCAATTTTAGGTAGATGAATTCTGGACTGCAGTCCAGTATGATAGTACTGTTTTTAGTGATAAAAAAAAAACAGTATTGATATTATGTAAGTTAGTAAGGAAATGGACTGCATAATTATATTAATGGATTTTTAGAATCAAGTGGATAATTATGCATGAATTGGAAGCCAAGTGGCTCCACTAAAACCGTCCACCTCACAGGGACTAAAGTGTAAATATTTTGTCTTTAGGGGCTAAAGTGCAATGTTAAGAAAAGTAAGTAAGTATGTAATTATTGAGTTAAGGAATTTATGTATATTCCTAACCAAGCCTCTAACTAGAGTTGAACTAGGCCAATGGCCGGTTACATTGATCGGTTACATTGGGTGGCTTGGTGAACAAGCAACAAAGTAGAGATAAGTTGAAAAGATATTTCCTTTGGCTCACACACTTGTATGGCCGGTTGATAGGGCTGCCTTAGAGAGCAAGCTTTTACCTTGGTGAGGTAAGCTTGATGAAGTAAGCTTGATGAGGTAGGCATGGTGAGGTAAGCAACCAATTAGCTTGGTGAGCAAGCCAAATATTTTGGTTCACACACTTGCATGGCCGGTTCTTTAGCAAGCCTTGGTGAACAAGTTTTGCCTTGGTGAGGTAAGCAATGATGCAAGCAAGATGATGTCATCATGGTGATGTCATCAAGGTGAGGTAAGCAAGTAGTTAGCTTGGTGAACAAACCAAATTTTTGGTTCATGCACTAGTATGGCCGGTGGACATTGAAGCCTTGGTGAGCAAGTTTTGCTTTTGTGATGCAAGCAAGGTGACATAGGCTTGATGAGGTAAGCAAG
The DNA here is from genome assembly GCA_025413025.1 of Ficus hispida. Classification (NCBI taxonomy): domain Eukaryota; kingdom Viridiplantae; phylum Streptophyta; class Magnoliopsida; order Rosales; family Moraceae; genus Ficus; species Ficus hispida. The sequence continues at coordinate 15,248,096 of CM046372.1, forward strand.
AAATTTGCTTGGTGAGCAAGCAAATTCTTGGCTCATTCTCACCTTGAATGGCCGGCCACCTAGGAGGGGTTGATGGGCAAATATTTTGCTCATTAAACCCTTATATGCAATTGTAGAAACTTTAAGTTTCACCTATAAATAGGGGTAGTTGGTTCACAATTTTTGAGCATTGAATTGAACCCGAAACTTTGCCAAAATTTCCACTCATTTTCTCTCCCCCTCACCTAAAGGCCGAACCCATGGAGAAAAAAAAAAAAAAGAGAGAGGTTGGCCGGATTTTAGAGAAGAATAGGTAGGGAAAATTCGGATCCAAGTTGAGATTTCATCTCTAAGATTTAAGGGGTAATCTTCTCAAATCCCTAAGCCTTTTTATTAAGTTTTGATTCAAGGTTTTATGTGTATTTTCAGTGGGTTTTGTAAGAGCTTAAGCTCATTTATTTTCATGCAAAAGTTTAGTATGTGCTTGATTAGGGTTATAGTAAGCTAGATCTATGTTGTGGTAGCTAGATCTAGGTTTTTATTTATGTGTTATGATTTTATGTATGGATGTATGTTATGATAAGTTTTTACGTTAGACACGCTGCATGTTTGTCGTAGGCTCACGGTTGCGGCCGTTTGAGGTAGTGTGCGCGTAGATTTTTCGTAAAAACGGATTTCAAGCAAAACTGCCAGTTTCGGGTAAAACTGGGCAGCTTACAGGAAAACGAAATTTTGAAGCCCTTAGAGGCAGATTTTGGAAAAATGTAAAACATGAAAGTTGTTAGGAAGGATTTTTCCTAGGGGACAGCGTGGACAGTTTTTCAAATTACGGCTCCAAAGGCCTCTGTTTTTATGAAAATCCGAGCCCTGGTCTGCCCAGACCTTATGCACGGCCAGCCGGCTTCAACCAAGAAAATGAATAAGTTAAAGACAGAATTAGGTTTTGTGTAAAACATGAAAGTTTTAGGATCTTTCTAGATCTACAACTTTCATGAAGAAATATTTTTCTAATTCCAAACATATTTTAAAGTAAAAAAATTAGATTCCTAAAACCGTGCAGGAATCAAGAAATTCCTACACAGGATTTTAAGAAAACAGTGCAAAAACAATAAATCCCTACTCATGCACTGACACTTGAATTAAGAAAACTGTTTTCAAGAATTGAACAAGTTTTCTGAAGAAAAGAAATAACTGAATTATGCTAAGTAATATGGTAACCAAGTGGAATACCACTATTGGGTCTCAGTAACCCAATAGGACATTAACCTATTTATGCTTGGGCTCATACCCAGGGTTACCAGTAGTAACCTGAAAGGATACTATTTAAGTATAACTGATCAAGTTTTATATAAATAATCAAGCAAGATATTGTTTGATTGTTATTAGGTCAGGTGCCCTAAGGTTACATTTGGTAACCGAATAGGATACCAACTTTTAAGGATTATGATTTATAGTAAGATAGAATATGACTGATTCTTATCTTACACCCTGTTAGGAAAACGGGAGTATGGGTTATGTTTGGCGATAAACTAAGAGCGTAGGACAACAAGTAAGTACAACTCCACCTACAGCATGGACAAAACATTTTTGTTGCATGTTATGTTTTTAAGAAATCATGTATTGATTTACATGATTTACCTATGTTTATGTTATGATAAGTTTAAGTTATGTTATGATAAGTTTATGCTATGATATGTTTATGTTATGATAAGTTTAAGTTATGTTATGATAAGTTTATGCTATGATATGTTTATGTTATGATAAGTTTAAGTTATCTTATGATAAGTTTATGCTATGATATGTTTATGTTATGATAAGTTTATGTTATGATGTTATGTTATGAAGTTTATGTCATGATAAGTTTATGTTATGATATTATGCTATGGTATGTTATGTTACGGTAAGTTATGTTATGATATATTATGATTGTGATTATTTTATGTTGTATGTTTGGCTACGTGACATCATGAAGCATGTTCACGATTATTAAATCACATGGTAAGAATAAGTTAAGTCAGGAGATAAGATAAGACCTGTTAATGTTATTGTGTCGTACCGACTTGCCACGAGGGCGGGTTTAAACGGTTAAGTCAATGGTTTGAATTGGATTGGACTGCCTACCCCAATCACTCTATGCAAACAATTAGTTTCATAGTTTGACTTGGTTTGGATTGGCCGCCTCCAACCACTCCATGGATGAGTACTACGCTACGAGCATGTATGACATATAAGGGTTTATAACCAAGATATTGAAAACATAGTAGCTTTGAAAAAGAACATAATCGGTTCACGCATTTTATATGTTAAAAATGTTTTTGTGGATTGAATATTATACTTACTGGGCAATTAGCTCATTACTTACGTTCATGCTGTAGGTAAGCAACCTAACGGCAGTACTTGATGCAAAACTGTGAAAGTTGGTGCTGCGGACTGTGAAATGTGGGATGGACACCGCCACGGGTTTGGAAAATATGTTTTTATAAAATACGTTTGTAAAATGTGTTTTGTTATGTTTAAGAAAAGTTTCAAGTATGTATGGCAAGCAAGTTGCCTCGTGTTGTACCGATCCGCGCTAAGTCGGGTCTGGTCCACGATATTAGTACTCGTGTGAGTACATACGAATATGCATGATGATAAGTTAAGTTTAAGTTTGAAAATAAAATAGTTTTTAAAATCAAGTTTAAAGTTTGAAGGAAAGAAAAGAATAAAAGAAAAAAATTTATTCTGAAATTTTCTATAAGGTTAAGTATTTAAGATTGAGTTTTAATTTAAGTAAGGTGACGACCCGGCGAAGGAAATCGGGGCGTTACATGTAAAACTGTGTAGGAAATAGGAAACTCCTGCTCATGATTTTCTAAAACAGTGCAGGAAAAGGACATTCCTGCACATACACTGATGGTTCGACTGTGGAAAGCTGTTCTAAGGGCAGTTTTCAACACTTAATAATTTTGCAAATCCTACTTAAGAATTATAATTTTTCAAAAGTTGAACAAAGGATTTTTGAATTAAAAAGGACCTAAATGTTAAGTTTTTTTCAAAGAAAAGCCAAAGAAAATTTTGGGACCCAAGAAATGGGGACTGGATTGACCAACGGTAATCTGGAAGGATATCCAGGTTATAGGACTGGGCCAAAGCCCAGGGTTACCCAATGTAGCCCAACAAGATACCAAGTTTAAATATGGATTAAGACAAGAAAGATATTATATAAGGGGGGGGGGGGGGGGACATATAACTATAGTTATGCATGAATGTTGGTTAGATCCCCAACATTTTTAAATCCTTACCTATGTCCTTTATTATAGCAGGAGATAACCTGCTGTTGTGTCCGAACTTGGAGCGACACATTAACGGACATAGTAAGCGAGGTAAGTACAAACCTTGCCTACAGTATGGGAGATAATAATCTATTTTCAAGTATATGACATGATTACATGTTATGCCAAGTTATGTTATGTCATGCTATGCTATGCCATGTTATGCTATGCCATGTTATGTTATGCCATGTTATGCCATGCTATGTTATGCCATGTTATGCCATGTTATGGTACGATAAGTCATGTTAAGCCATGATACATCAAGTTATGCCATGTTTAGTTCATGTGCGTCATGACTATTAAGATCACATGTAAAGATTCTTAGTCTTGGAAATGTAACAAGACTAAGACTAAACCCAGACAAGTAAGGTGTCGTACCAACCTCCCGTTGATGCGGGAGGATCATGTATGTTTCAAGTTTATGATTATCAACCTTCCGTTGATACGTGAAGGGTCATGTTCATGTTTTCCAGAATGGTTAAGGGCCTTGCAAACCCTGACGTTCTGAGGCTTGCGCGCTTTTGGTACGTACACTAGGGGCCCACATGTTAAACAAGATAATAAGTTCAAGTCAATAATTGGTTATAAAAGACTCATAATTGATTCATGCATGAGTTGCACGACATTTGGTACATTTTGTGAGATTATGTTTGTACTTGCTGAGCGAAAGCTCATCAGTATATTTCATACTGTAGGTAAGAGGCCTGCGGCTTAATTGAAGGGCCATGTGGACGATGCGGCGGGTGAAGGGCGGTGTGGGATACCACTACGCAAAATCTTCCGCAAAGTTATGTTAAGTTTAAGTTTATATATATATTTTAAAGACAGTACGTTGTATAAAAATTATGAGAATTTAAAGACTTGAACAAGTTATAAGAAATATGTATATATGTTTTTAGCTCAGTATGTATGTATGATAAATTTCTATACAAGCAACCCTATGTTTATATAAGTTTGAAAAAAAAAATTTATTCTCAATTTTTCAAGAAGGTTTAAGTAGTTATATAAGTTCATGTATGTACGGTAACGGCCCTACGTAGGTTAGGGCGTTACAATGAATCTACCCTTGGTTGCCTATAGCCTAACCGGCCTTGCTCCTCCAATGGGCACCAAAACTTTTTGGTCCCTTGGTGGTTGTCCCTACAAATTCCGGCCACTCACCCCTAATTCCCTAACACTTTTCTCTCCCTTTTCTTGCTTACCCACAACCGGCCTCTTGGCCACAAAATGGGTTTCCAAATTTTTCAACTCATTTTCTCTTCTTCCTAGTTGAAATCCGAACTTTCCCTAGTGAATTCTCTCTTGGATTTTTGTTTTTGCTCTATTCTTTCTTGGCTGCCTAGGGTTTGGTTTTGAGCAGAAAAATGGGCAGAACTTAGCTAGCTTTTTCTAATTTTTTTGAACAAATGGCACCCCTATTTATAGAGGTTTTCAAACTTTGCTAAATTGTAAAATAGTCCTTCAAGAACCAACTTTTCCCACTTTTGGAGGCTTAGGTGGCCGGCCATTAAGGGTCCTTGGTGGGCAAGTTACTTGCTCACCAAGTCTTGCTTACATCACCCTAGTGGCATCACTTGATGATATCATCCTTCTTACATCACCTTTTCTTAAATTTGCACTTTAGTCCCTCAAGGACAAAATATTTGCCCATTAATCCCTATAGGTGGCCGGCCATAAGAGATTTGCTTGGAGACCAAGTTTGCTTACATCATCATGCTTACATCACCTTACTTACATCATCAAGGCAATTTCTTAAAATTATACTTTGGCCCCTATGGATAAAATATTTGCACTTTAGCCCTCCAAGTGGCCGGCCATATGGTGCTAGGTGGCATCCAAAGATTTTTTCCAATTTTCTTTAATCAATAATGATGTCATAAATCCAAGATAAGGTGATGACATCATAAGGCCTTGTTTGGCTTGTTACTTAATATACAGTTCATTTTTATGCTAAAACAGATATTTCCAATACTGTTATTAACTAATAACAGTATTTTACACTGTACTATAGTCCAAAATTTATCTGTGTAAAAATGAACTGTATAAAATTTTTCTTATTTCTTGGAACCTTTCTTGCCCTTAATACCATACTTGGTGTGCTTGATTTTTCTAGGGTGGTCTCATAGCTTATGCTTGCTTATTCGTTCGTAATGAAGGTTTTCACATTATATCTTCCATACTGCTTATTGTCTCTTAGTACCTTCATCTATTTTGACCTTACTGGACAACCTTTGACTTTTTGGGTCAAACTTTGAGCAACATGAAATCATAGAATTTTTATTCCCTTTTTGCTCAAAGGTCACATGCATGACTAAGCAAACTGCTTATTGAGTCTCATAGCTAATTAAATGAGAACTCAAACATATACTGATATTTAACTCAGATCGTGAGCTTCATATCGACATACAAGATTTAAACTTGAAATTTTCCTTGTCTAAAAGGAAATCATAGGTTCATCAAAATTCCGGGTATTACAAGAAGGAGGTTGTTTTTCAATTGGCTGATGGGCAACGATTTAAATTTAGTCGTGTGAAAAATTCTTCCTTAATTATTTCAATGATGAAAGCAGGAAAGCTTACTAGTAAAGGTTGTAAAGGTTATTTAGTTTATGTAGTTGATACAACAGTTCAGCACAGTTTAAAACCGGAAGATGTGCCAGTCATACGGGAATATCTAGAAGTATTTCCAGAGGACCTTCTAGGGCTGCCACCTAATCGAGATATTGAATTTATTATGGATTTGGTTCCGGGAACAACACCTATTTCTAAAGTACCGTATAGGATGGCCCCAACAGATTGAAGGAGTTAAAGTGCAACTTCAGGAATTACTAGATAAGGGCTTCATTCGTCCTACTTTCTCACCGTGGGGTACATTGGTTTTGTTTGTTAAGAAGAAGTATGGAAGTTTCCGACTTTGTATTGACTATAGAGAACTGAACCAGGTTACCATGAAAAATAAATATCCTTTACCACATATTGATGATTTGTTTGATCAGTTAAGAGGAGAATCAGTGTTTTCTAAGATTGACTTACAGTCAAGATATCATCAATTAAGGGTTAAGGAGACTGATATTCAGAAGACAACTTTCAGAACACGATATGGCCACTACAAATTTCTTATTATGCCTTTTGGACTCATTAATGCACTAGCAGCCTTTATGGACTTGATGAATCGGGTGTTTAAAGATTTTCTTGACAAATTTTTCATAGTGTTTATCGAATGACATCCTGGTATACTCATGCACCCATGAGGAGCATAGTGAGCATTTAAGAACAGTATTGCAGATTTTGAAGAAGAAGCAGTTGTATGCCAAATTCAAGAAATGAGAGTTCTGGCTAGAGAAGGTTGCATTTCTTAGACATATTGTAACAAAGGAAGGGATTTCTGTGGATCTGAGCAAAGTTGAGGCAGTTAGTACTTAGCCAAGACCTAATATTGTTTCAGAGGTCTGAAGTTTCTTAGGTCTTGCTGGTTATTACTGTAATACCCGGAATTCTGATGAACCTATGATTTCCTTTTAGACAAGGAAAATTTCAAGTTTGAATCTTGTATGTGGATATGAAGCTCATGATCTGAGCAGAATATCAGTTTATGTGTGAGTTCTCATTTAATTAGCTACAAGACTCAACAATAGTTTGCTTAAGTCAAGCATGTGGCCTTTTGAGGAAAAAGGGCAAAATGGGAATTTATGATTTTATGTCGGTCAAAGTTTGACCAAGTTGACTTTATGTTTGACCGAAAAAGTCAAAGTTGACTGAAAAGTCAAGGTTGACCAGGAAGGTCAAATAGATGAAGGTGCTGAGATACGGCAAAGCAGTATGGGATTATACTGAGAAAAACCTTCATTACGGCCAATTTAGTAAGAATAAACTATGAGACCACCGTAGAAAAATCATGCACAAATTTTTAGAGCGTTAAGGACTAAATAGTTTTAAGTCCTAAGAAAATCCGGTACGCAGTCCAATTATTACGCAGATGAATTCTGGACTGTAGTCCAGTATAACAATACTGTTTTTGTGAAAAACAGTATTGATATTATGTAAGTTGGTAAGGAAATGGACTGCAGGATTATATTGTTGGATTTTTAGTATCATGTGAATAATTATGCACGAAATGGAAGCCAAGTGGCTCCGCCATAGTTGGCGACCTACAGGGACTAAACTGTAAATATTTTGTCCGTAGGGGCCAAAGTGCAATTTTAGAAAAGTAAGTAAAGATGGATTAGTATGTAATTATAGAATCATGGAAATTCCTAACCAAGGTTCCAACTAGGCCAAAAATTGGTTACAAGCCTAGTTACATTGGAACAAGGAATTAAGAATAAGATAAGCATGAAAAGATATTTTTTGGAAAGATTTTTCCTTATCTTCCACATGCATGCATATGGCCGGATTTTCTAATGCTTGGTGAGCAAGAAATTGGCTTGATGATGTCATCAAGATGATGTCGTCAAAATGATGTAAGCGAATGATGTCACGGGGGTGATGTAAGCCAAACTTGGTGAGCAAGAAACTTGCCCACCAAGGATTCCTAATGGCCGGTTCTTTGTGTGCTTGGAGAACAAGTATTTGGCTTGATGATGTCATCAATGTGATGTCATCAAGATGATGTCATCAAGGTGATGTAAGCAAGTGATGTCATCAAGGTGATGTCATCAAAGTGATGTCATTAGGTGATGTAAGCAAGACTTGGTGAGCAAGAAACTTGCCCACCAAGGATTCACTATGGCCGGCCACCTAGGAGGTGCAATGAGCAAATATTTTGCTCTTAGACCCTTATATGCAATTCTAGAAACTATGATTTTCACCTATAAATAGGTGATGTTGGTTCACAATTTTTGAGCAAGTTTTGTAGCCTTAACAAAACTATGGCAAAATTTTCCCTCACCCTCACCCTTAAAGGCCGAGCCATAGAAGAGAAAGAAAAGAAAGAAAAGTGAGCTAGAGGTTCAGATTTTCAAGTAGGAAATCAAATAAAAAGTTGAGAAAAAATTGGTACCCATTGGAGGCCAAGTGGCCGGCCATGGGAGAGGAAGAGAAAGAAAAGAGAAAAGTGCAGAAAAAAATGGGTTTAGGATAGCCGGATTTTGTAGGTAGAACCACCAAATGACCAAAAAGTTTTGGTGCTAAGTGGAGGGGCAAAACCGGTTATAGGAAGCCAAGGAGATAGGGCAGAAAAATGAACCAACTCCTAGCCTAGCCTTGTGTTCATCAAGGTAATTTCCTTTAAACCATAAGCTCTTCGATTGAGTTTTACTTTGGAAATTTAAGTGTATTTCCGAGTTGGATTGTAAGAGCATAAGCTCACTATTTATGTCAATGCTCTAGTTAAGTTTTCTAGCATGTGCATGATTAGGGTTGTGGTCTCTAGTTTATATTTTGGTGCATGTTTGATGATATGCTTATGTGGGTTTGAGTATGCCTACCATGTGTTTGTTATATGTTCCCATAGGTTTGAATATGAATGTATGATTATGTGATTGATGGAATGGACCATTAGAAACGATTGCATGCGTGATTTTAGGCTCCCGCTGTAGTCGGTTGAGGTAGTGTGCGCGTTTTAGGACGAGAAACGGGTTTAAGAACCGAAACTGCCAGTCTCGGGTCAAGACTGGGCAGTGTTCTGGAAATGGTAATTTGAGGCCCTTAGAGGCCGAATTTGAAGAAACTCAAAACTACAAAGTTGTAGATAATGGTTTTTCCTAGAGGGCAACATAGACCGTTTTTCAAAATAAGGCTCCAAAGGCCTCGTTTTTTATGAAAATCCGAGCCTGACCGTGCCCAAGATTTATGCACGGCCAGGTGAGTTCAACGAAGAATAAGGGCATGTTAAAGTCCGAACTGGGTTTTCCTCAAAACATGAAAGTTGAAGAATTTTACGAGAGCTAAAACTTTCATGAAGAAAGTTTTATCAAATTCTGAGCATATTTTAAAATAAAAATATTGACTCTCAAAACTGTGCAGGAAACCGAAATTCCAGCACAGGATTTTCAGAAAAACAATACATGAGTAGGAAATTCCTGCATGTGTACAGGATTTTCTAGAACAATATAGGAAAACTGTATTTTACACCAAACCCCAATGTTTTGACTGTGAGAACTGTTCCAATGGCAGTTTTCAGCCCTTAACACATTTTATAAGTTAAGCAAAGGTTTTTAAGTTGAATTCAACAAATTTTCCGAAATAAAGGGAAAAATGGATTTTAAAGCCAAGGTTAAGTAACAAGACAATAACGGATGGTAACCGGGAAGGATACCCGAGTTATTGGGCTTGGCTCCCAAAGCCCAAGTTTGACCATGGAAGGTTGACTTTGGTTGACCAAGTTTGACCAAGGTTTATCACCTTAAGGGTTACCCAACGTAACCCAATAAGATACCGAAAATTATGATCTAGAGTTATTTGTAATAACCCAATGGATGATGGATCAAGAATGTTAAGTCATGTACCCAAGGTTACCAGAAGTAACCTAGTATGATATTGTTTAAGTATGTTGGGCCATGAACCTTAGGGTTACGGCAAGTAACCAAACAAGCTATCGTAAGTTGTTATAGGAGGGAACATATAATATAACTAAGGCTACTCATAAATGTTGGTTAGGACACCAACATTTAATGATTATGATTTATGGTAAGATAGAATCTCTATGGCTCTTATCTTACGTCCTGTTTGGAAACAGGAGTACGAACTGTTGTCGTGCCATGATTCGGACGATTAGCCAAGAGCATAGGACGACAAGTAAGTATAACTCCGCCTACAGCATGGGCAAAAATGTTTTTATAACATGTTTTTCAAGAAATCATGAATTGATATGCATGATTTATGTTACGATGCTTACGTATGATATGTTACGATGGTTACGTTACGATGGGTATGTTATGATGGTATGATGTTATGTTACGATGATTACATTATGATGGCTATGTTACGATGATATGATGTTACGTTACGATGGTTATGTTACGATGACATGAAGTTACGTTACGTTGGTTATGTTATGATACGAAGTCTATGTATGAAGATTATGTTACGGTGTTTATGTTATGGTTTATGTTATGTTATGTTTTATTATAGTGACATCATGTAGCATGCTCACTAATATTTAACTACATGGTAAGAACACATTTTAAGACAAGTTAAGGTCATTGTGTCGTACCGATTTGCCATGATGGTGGGTTTAAATGGTTTAGTCTATGGTTTAGGTTGAATTGGATTGGCTGCCCCAATCACTCCATGTTAAACAGTTTTTTCATGGTTTGAGTTGGATTGGATTGGCTGCCTCCAACCACTCCATAGCTATGGACCACGGTACGTGCACACATGACATGTAAGGAAGCAGACTGAAGATAATATATGTAAATTTAATCGATTTATAAGAAAGCATAATCAGTTCATGCATTCTTTATTTAAAATGTTTTGCGGATTGAACGTTGTACTTACTGGGCATAAGCTCATTACTTACGTTCATGCTGTAGGTTAGCAACCTACCGGCAATACTTGATGCAAGGCTGTGAAGGCTGGCGCTACAGGCTGTGAAATGTGGGGTGGACACCGCCACGGGTTTTGAATTTATGCTATGAAAAATATGTTTTGAAAAATATATTTGAAAGATATGTTTTATGTTATGTTGAGATATATTAAAGTGATAGTATGGATAAGAAACCGTTTTCAAGAAGAAAACTATTTTTAAGAAATTGTTTTCAAGAACGAGTTAAGGGAATGGTTTTTAAGGATGATGGCAACAAGTTGCCTCATGTTGTACCGACCCACACTAGGTTGGGTTTGGTCCACGGTATGAATATGTTAGCTTTCAATATGATTATGAAAGCTCGGTACTCGAGTGAGTACTTATGAATACACATGAGGTTAAGTTAAGTTCAAAGTAAAGTAAGAAAAGAAAAAAAAAAATTTTACTCCGAATTTTCAGTCAGTTTAAGCTTTTTAAATTAAGAAGTAAGTTAAGCAAGTAATGTAACGGCCCACGTCTGCGTAGTCGGCCCCTATGTGGATGGTCGGGGCGTCACAATTACAGAAGATTTGTTGAAGGATTTTCCAAAATTACCATTCCTGTGACAGCTTTGATAAGGAAGAATGTAAAGTTTAAGTGGTCAACAGCTTGTAAGAAGAGTTTCCAAGAATTGAAAAGAAGGTTGATATCAGCTCCAGTTCTTACACTACCTTCTGGAACTGACGGTTTTTCTGTTTACAATGATGCTTCAAAGAATGGGTTAGGTTGTGTGCTTCTGCAAAATGGAAAAGTTATAGCCTATGCTTCTAGGCAGCTGAAGGATTATGAGAAAAATTATCCGACACATGATCTTGAATTAGCAGCTGTAGTTTTCGCCCTTAAGATTTGGAGGCATTATCTGTATGGTGGAAAGTGTGAAATATTTATAGATCATAAGAGTTTGAAGTATTTATTCACCCAAAAGGAATTGAATATACGATAGAGACGATGGCTGGAATTAGTCAAGGATTATGATTGTTCCATCAACTATCATATGGGCAAAGCAAATGTTGTAGCTGATGCTTTGAGTAGAAATTCTTTGACCAGTCAGAAGCAGATTCAGGCAGATTTATGTAAGTTAGAAGTGGAAGTAATGGTAGAAGAAACTCAAGCTATTTTGTCATCGCTTGTTCTGTAACCAACTTTGATAGACAAGATCAAGCTAAAGCAGGATTCAGATTCGAAGTTGTTATGTTTGAAGGAAAAGGTAAAACTCAGAGATGGTGGAGATTTTCAATTAGCTAATGATGGAACAGTTTACTTTCAATGGAGAATATGTGTGCCCAATGAGGAAGATTTAAAGCGTGATATTTTTGCGGAAGATCATGCCACACCTTACTCGATAAATCCAGGTAGTACAAAGATGTATAGGGATTTAAGGATGCATTATTGGTGGCCGAAAATGAAGAAAAATGTCGCTCAGTTTGTGGAGTGTTGTTTAGTTTGTCACAATTCAAAATTGAACATTAGAGACCAACTGGAAAATTACAGCCATTGTTGATACTAGAATGGAAGTGGGAACACATCATGATTGACTTTATTACTGGTTTGCCAAGAACTCAGAAAGGATATAATTCAATTTGTGTAGTTGTTGATTGTCTCACAAAATCTGCTCACTTCTTGCCAGTGAAGACTAATTTTAGTATGGATCAATATGCTCTGTTATATATCAAGGAAATCATTAGACTTCATGGAACTCCAGTCTCAATAGTTTCTGATCGAGATCCGAAGTTTACATCTATTATAACGACCCGCCTAACATAGGCCGCTACAGTTACATAACATACATAACTTACTTAACTTATTTAATCTTGGTGGAAATACGGACTTTTTTTTTTAATAACTTGAAGTTAAAATCTATTTCATAACATACTGACATATGTATACATACATACTAATGTACTTCAGTACTGAAGTACCATCTTACATATAACATAATTAATAACTTAATACAAAAAGATGTGTAGCGGTCTCCATCCCACGTTTCACAACTCGCCGTACCAAGCCCCACCGTCTTGCATCAAGAATTACTGATAGGTTGCTTACCTACAGCATAGACGTAAGTCATGAGCTTTCGCTCAGCAAGTACAACTATATACCCACAAAACATAACTTAACATAACAATGTATGAACCAATTATGCTTTATTATGCTTTCTTGGCTAGCATATCTTTGCGCTCCCTACTTAACATAAGTGTACGTACTGTGGCGCGTAGCTATGGAGTGGTTGGGGCGGCCAGCCCAGTCCAACTTAAACCATAGACTGAACCCGACCTACGAGCGGGTCGATACAACACAAGGCAAGCTCGCTTGCCATCATACTTGAAACTTATCTTACCACTTGTTCTTATCTTAGAACATATTTAAGAAACTGTTTCATACTTGAAACTTGGTTTTGAACTTACCATATGAATTAGTGAACATGCTTCATGATGTCACATCATAATTCATAACTATATCATAACCATATCATAATCATTTCATGAACTTAACATATCATACATCACATCATAGCATAGCATACAACACATCAAGCAAGTAACACCACAACAAGTCTATGCTGTAGGTGGAGTTGTACTTACCTGTAATGCTATGTCCTAAGTTTGGTTGCTCCCAAACAGGTCACAATAACAGGTTGCTGCCTGCTTTTCAAAAAGGACATAGCGTAAGGATCACCCTAGCTTGTCATAAATCATAATCATAAAATGTTGGTATCCTAACCAACACTTATGAGTAACCCTAGTCGTATGTCCCCTCACATACACTAATGATAACCTACTTGGTTACTATATGTAACCTTAGGGCTTAGGTCTTAACTGTATCTTATTAGGTTACTTCAAGTAACCCTTAGGTGTAAGCCCAAATTATATTTGAACAAAGTGGTTACTAAGGCCCAACTTTTAAAATTGTGACCTATTAGGTTACTATTAGTAACCTTGGGCTTTAGGCCCAACCCAATATCTTGGTAACCTATCGGGTTACCAATGATTACCGTCTTGTTACGATGTCTTAAAATAATTTTGGCCCAAACAATATTAGTAACCAATCTAAAGACCGTAAGTCTTACTTATGGTTACTCTATTATTTTGTCTATTTCATTTATTTTCAACTTTTCATACTAAACTTGTTTTAACTAACCATTTTATAAACTATTTTTATAAAACTATTTAAGTCTGAAGGAAAGTGCTGAAAACAGTCTCATAAAATCTACTACTAGTGCATGTGCAAGAATTTCCTGTTCTTGCACTACTTTGAAAATTATGTGCAGGATTTTCCTGTTTTCTGCATAGTTTTCAGAAACTGTTATATCTTAAAATCTATTTTGATTTTGAAAAACTTTTCTTCATAAAGGGTTCAGATCTTGAAAAATACTACAACTTTCGTTCTTTGGTCAGAATGCAGTTCTGCCTCTAACCTTTTCTTTTTCATCGTTGAACAGTCTGGCCGTGCACAAGTTTGGGCATGCCCAGACTCGGATTTTCGTAAAAAACAGAGGCCGTTTGGGGCCTTATTTTTAAAAACCATTCATGTAACCCCCTAGGATTTTCCATTTCCTACAACTTGACAGTTTTAACTTTCTTCAAATTCGGCATGTAAGAGCCTTAAAACACTATTTCCAGAATGCTGCCCAGTCTTGACCCGAGACTGGCAGTTTTCCTTCCACTTGTTTCTTACGTAAAATTACGCTCACACTACCTCAAACAGTCACAATCGTGAGCCTACGTCAAGCATGCAGCATATTATCTAACGTTTGCCTTACCATGCATTCATTTCGATTTGTAGCATAATCATACAAAACCCATTTGGTGCAATCGCCAACTAGGGTTTTTAGGGTTTTCTACTAACCCTTCTAGCATCATACATCCATATCACATGGTCATTCATCACATACAACAACTTAAGTGTGTGGGGACATACTACAAACACTTAGTGGGCACTCATCCATATCATACATACTCTAGCAAATTAAAATCATAATCATACACAACATTATAAATCAAAATCACTAATTAATCCTAATCTTAATCAAGCACAAATCTAATCTAAACAATGAGCTTATTTTCTTACATACTTGCATAAATCTTGAACTAAAAGCTGAAATTGAATAGCTTAAAGGTTTTAGAAATTTTACCCTCAAGCCTGGAGATTGGTTCAAGGCTTTGGGTAAAGCTTGTTTTAGTTTTGGATTTCTCCACAAAATCCGACCACCCTCCTCTTTCTCTCTCTCTTATATTTTTTTTTCTTCTCTTTCTCTTTCTCTCTTGGGTTCGGCAGCTAGTGGGAGAAAAATAGTAAGGTGAAAATTGGCAAGAGTTTTTATAAGGATCACAGAAATTGTCCCAAAACCACCCCCCCAAATAAATTTCTTTTTGGATTTATTTTTAATCCAAAATTTTCTCTTTAGTCCTTGAGCCAACAAAAATTTCTCTCCCAATCCTTGTGAGGTGGCCGGCTATCCCTTGGTGAACAAGAAAAGATTACTTTCCCTAATTTCTAAAATTCCAATAATTCATGGAATTATCCAATGGTGAGGTGTCCACCCTTTTGGGCCTCGTTTGGCTTTCCTTCTTAAATGCAGTACATTTTAATACTAAAGCAGATATTACAAATACTGTTCATACTAATAACAATATTGTTTTTCTGAGCTATAGTCCAGAATTTATCTGCGTTCTATTGGACTGTATAAAAACTTTTCTTATGTAATAACCGAAAATTTACACGGACTCATGATTTCCTTGTACATAAGAATCTATGCTCATATTATGTGTTTTTGTGATGTTTCATGAAAATTATGAATATCAATGCGAAATTCATAATTTTATCGGTAAATGTTTGAGTTCTCATTTAATTAGCTATGAGACTCAATAAGCAGTTTGCTTAGCCAAGCAAGTAACCTTTGAGCAAAAAGGGAAGAAAAATCCTATGATTTCATGTTGGTCAAAGTTTGACCGAAAAAGTCAAAGCTAACCGAAAAAGTCAAAGGTTGACCAGAGAGGTCAAATAGATGAAGGTACTGAGATATGATAAGTAGTATAAGGAATATACTGCAAAAACCATCTTTACAAATAAGATAGCATGAGTAAGATTTAAAACCACCATAGAAAAATCAAGCACACCAAGTAGGATATTAAGGGCAAGAAAGGTTTCAAGAAATAAGAAAAATTTTATACAGTTCATTTTTACACAGATAAATTTTGGACTGCAATTTAGTGTACAGTACTGTGTATTAGTGAACACAGTATTGGAAATATCTGTGATAGCTTAAAATGGACTGCATATTATGCAAAAAGGCCAAACAAGGCCTTAGGATGCTTACATCACCCTATCTCCCAATTATGACATCATAATTAATTAAGTAAATTTAGGAAAGTATTCTTTCCTTGCTCACCAAGGGATGGCCGGCCACCTAGCATGCTTTTTGTGCAAAATTTTGCTTCTTAAGGGACTAATTTAGCAATTTAGTAAAGTTTCAAAACCTCTATAAATAGGGGTGCCTTTTATTCAAAAAAATTAGAAAAATCTAGCTAAGTTCTGCCCATTTTTCTGCTCCAAAACCGAACCCAAGGCAGCCAAGAAAGAATAGAGCAAAAACAAAAATCCAAGAGAGAATTCACTAGGGGAAGTTCGGATTTCAGCTAGGAAGAAAGAAAAAGTGTTGGAAAAATCTTGGAATCCAATTTTTGGCCTAGTGGCCGGTTGGTGGTGAGCAAGAAAAAGGTGAGTTAAGTGCTAGGGATTTAGGTGGTGAGTGGCTGGATTTGCTAGGAACCACACCCAAGGGACACAAAAATTTTTGGGAACGCTAGGGGGAGAGGCCGGTTGCACCAAGGGGACAAGGAGCTGAAAGTTTTTGGACCAAACCCTAACATCTCTTAGGGTTAAGAAAGGTAAACTCTCTCATAGCCTTAATCTATCTAATTGAGCTTCAATTTGAAATTTTTATGTATTTCAAGTTGATAATTGTAAGAACATAAGCTCAATTTCATTATTGCCCTATTTTAGGATTTAGGTTATGTGCTTGATTAGAATCTAAGGGTGGTTTGGTTTTATTAAGTTTTGTATGATTTTTATGTTGATGCTTGCTTGATTATGTTGATTTCATGTTAGATGATTGATAAGGTCATATGTCCCTAATAGGCTTAAGTATGTTCTGTTTTGTGTTAATATGTTGCATGGTTGGATTGAGATCAATTAGGCAACTTAGAAAGTTATGCAAACCCTAGTTAACCCCCAATTTGATAAATGGTTTGCATGGCTGTGTTCGAAAGTATGATTAAAGAAAAATTCTGTTAGAAAGTGCTGCATGTTGAATTTAAGCTCCCGCTGTGGTCGGTTAAGGTTGTGTGCACGTATTAGGACGAAAAACGAATTTAAGAACGAAAACTGCCAGTTCGGGTATAAACTGGCCAGTTTTCTGGAAAATGAAATTTGAGGCCCTTAGAGGCTGATTTTGGAAAAACGTAAAACATGAAAGTTGTGTAAAAGGGTTTTTCCTATAGGACAATTTGGACAGTTTTCAAAAATAAGGCTCCAACGGCCTTCGTTTTTATGAAAACCCAAGCCTGACTGTGCCCAGACCCTATGCACGGCCAGGTGAGTTCAACAGGGTAAATGAGTGATTTAGAGACCGATCTGGGTCTCGAGTTAAACACAAAAGTTTTAGGGTTTCTTATGATCTAAAACTTTTATGAAGAAAACTTTTACAAATTCGGCTTTGATTTTTAAATAAAAAATTGAATTTCAAAACTATGTAGGAAACAGGAAATTCCTGCACAGGATTTTCTAAAACTGTACAGGAAAAGGACATTCCTGCACATACACTATCAAATTAGCAGTAAGAAACTGTTCCAAAGGCAGTTTCTATTTTTAATGGTTTTTACAAAGACCCACTCATAAGATTTCAAGTTTTATAAAGATTTTGAGGAAAAGTGAATTTAAAACCCTAAGTTTTTCCAAAAGTAAAGAAAAGGTTTTGAACAAGTTTTGATGAGCAATAACCGGGAAAGTACCGAGTTATTGGATTGGGCCCGAAGCCCAAGGGTTATCCAATGTAACCTAATAAAATATTAAGTATGACTAGTTGGGCCTAAAAACCAGGGTTACTTAAGAGTAACCTAATAGGATGTATTTTTTGTAAGAAAAGCTTAGGCCCAAGATCAGGATTAGTAACCTATCAAGTTATGTTCTAAGTATGATAGGCCCTAAGTCTTAGGGTTATCAATGATACTCAGAAAGTATCGAACATTATTTATAGGGGGGACATATAACCATGATTAAGCATGAATGTTGGTTGGGTTACCAACATTCTATAAATACAGAATTCTTACCCTATGTCCTTTGAAATAGCAGGAGATAGCCTGCTGCGTATACTTGGATCAGAACATCTTTGGACATAGTGTACGAGGTAAGTACAAACTTCACCTACAGTATGGAAAATAGTAAACTATTTTCAAGTATATGACATGATTACATGTTATGCTATGTTATGTCAAGTTATGTTAAGTTTAAATATATATATGTATATTTTAAAGAAAGTTACGTTGTATAAAAATATAAGGATTTAAAGACTCGAACAAGTTGTAAGAAGTATGTATGTTTTTATCTCAGTATGTATGCATGATAAGTTTTCTATACGAGCAACTCTATTTTATATGTAATTTTGAAAAAAAAAAATTATCCTCAATTTTCCAAGAAAGTTTAAGCAGTTTTATAAGTCCAAGTATGTATGGTAACTGCACTACGTAGGTTGGGGCGTTACAAGTTTGGTATCAGAGCGGTATCCTGCCAGCCTACTTCACCTTGCCCCACATCACTTCCGCCACGGCCCAAGTAAGTTAAGTTATTTTTCTTATGCTTAGAAATTAGTTAGAAGCTCGTGTGCGTAGTAAGCATCTCTCGTCAATGGTCACGCCGGGAACTTCTCGCACTATAGAATTAGATCGACGTTATGGAAGCTATATGTGGTATTTGTGGAGCTTTGCCACATAAGAACAATATTGGATACGAGGATAACGTTGGGTGGTGCCTTCGCTTGGTGGTGGCAATTAAGTGACGTATGAACATGATGGGAAAGTTTTACACTTTCCTAGATGTTATACTTATGCATTTATGTTATGAAGCAGATATGAACAAGATTATGATGGATTCAGATATATTCCATGATTATGTTATGATATGGAATTAACATTATGGTTCTATATAAAAGACATGATTTTATTGAAGAAGGAGCTTATTTCATAAGTTTTCTATGTAGAACCATGCCACCCAAGCGTAGAACGGCACAGACCCAAGACGTTGATCTTGCGGCTCAAATGAATGAGTTAAGACAGATGATGTTAGCCCAACAACAAGAGATAGGTCGGCTTAGAGCTCAATTGGCTCAGCAGAATCAGGGACCTCCTGATGCCGGAGTACCACCAGCACCTGTGAATCAGCCTGCTGCACCGGAAATTCCTGATGCTGACCCGGTGATTCCAGAAAAGCCGATAGCTCCTGAAGTGCCTTATGTGCCTTTGGCTGTTCCGCCAGCACCTTTGGTTCGAACTCCAGAACAATTATATGACAGATTTCGGCGCATGAAGGCACCGGAATTTGAAGGATCAACAAACCCAATTGAGGCCGACAACTGGTTGATTGACCTCCAGGTTATCTTGAACTTTCTCAAGCTCGATGATGAAGAAAAGTTCTCTGTGCATCCTTTATGCTGAGGAAAGATGCTCGTCTCTGGTGGGAAACAGTCCAGATCAGGCGAGATGTTACCCAAATGACCTGGGAGGACTTTGTTGAGGAATTTAAGGAGAAATACTTCAACACCGACGTTATGGAAGCTCAACAAGACGAATTCAATAATTTTCGTCAGGGTAATCTATCGGTAGCTGAGGCGGTGAAAAAGTTTGAGCAACTAGCACGTCTTTTTCCTCACCTTATCGGCTCCGAGAGAGACAAAGTAAGAAGGATGATGAGGATGTTCCGCTCGGATCTGGCCGTAGTGATTAGCAGTGGCCCCTACCCACCAATCACCGTTGCTGAATGTGTCAGCCGGGCGATACGAGCTGAGTATTAGGTAGGTCAGAACAAAGAACAACGGGCTAAGTTTTTTAAGGAAAAGAGAGAAGAGAATGCCCAAGTTAAGCAGATTCAAGCAAGACCAAGCCAACCTCCGCAGCAGAAAGGGCAGGGAGGATCTTTTGGTCAACACATCAACAACAGGCAGTACACAGTATCAATAGAAGAGGAAGTAGAATGGAGGGGGTCAGGGGAATCAACAAAATTTTCCCCAGAAAGGAATGCCTCTGATAGCAGCATGAATCCTACTTGTCAGAAATGTGGGAAGAAGCACCCGGGAGACTGCCGTGCTGGAACTAATCGTTGTTTCTGTGTGGTAAGGAAGGCCACTATGCTAAGGACTGCAATGCTAATTTCCAGAATCCGCAGCACCAACAAAGGAATCAGGGGTATCACTTCATGCAGCACAGATGAAGCTCGAAGGACCTGAAATCTCCCAAGGCAGGCTTGAAGCTCCAGCAACTCAAGGGCACATTTATGCCTATACTAAGGAGGATGTTCAAGCTGGACCATCCACAGTAGTGACAGGTAGCTTCCTTTCGCCCAGCAAGATGCTTATGTGTTAATTGATTCTGGAGCTACGCATTCATTTACATCACCTAGGTTCGCTAAGAAACTAGGTAGAGGAAGCGATAGGATTGGAAGAACTTTCAGAACTGCATTACCCTCCGGGAAGTTCTGTTGTCTGATTATTGGATACGTCATGTTCCAATAATTATACGTGGTAGGGAAATGTATGTCAACTTGATTGTCATTGACCTGTATGACTACGATGTCATTTTGGGTATGGATTTCTTGGGGAATACAACGCGGTTATAGACTGTCAACGTCGGATAGTCACGTTCAAGCCATTGGAGGCGAGGATTCATTTTTAGAGGATCGACTCCGAAACAGCCGAAAATGCTCATTTCTGCGCTAAAGGCTAAGAAGTTGTTGGCAGAAGGATGTATGGGATTTTTAGCCAACATGGTGGATAAGACGCAAGAAACTAAGAGCAGACCGGAAGAAGTACTGATAGTCAAGGATTTTATTGAAGTTTTTCCTGAGGATTGCCAGGATTACCACCGGAGCGAGAGATCTCTTTTGAGATCGAATTGCTTCTGGATCGGCACCAGTATCCAAGGCACCTTATAGGATGGCCCCCGCCGAACTTAAGGAATTGCAACTTCAGCTGCAAGAGCTCCTGGACGAGGATTCATCCGTCAGAGCTATTCACCATGGGGAGCCCCAGTTTTATTTGTTAAAAAGAAGGATGGCACTTTTAGGATGTGCATTGACTATCGGGAATTGAATAAGATCACCATTAAGAAAAGTATCCACTACCCAGGATCGATGATTTGTTCGATCAATTGAAAGGAGCTTCCATTTTTTCGAAAATTGACCTGCGATCGGGATATCATCAGCTTCGAATAAGACAAGGAGACATTCCCAAGCGGCCTTTCGTACGCGTATGGACATTACGAGTTTCTCGTTATGCCATTTGGATTGACAAATGCTCCAGCTGCCTTTATGGACCTGATGAATCGAGTATTCAAGGACTACTTGGATAAGTTTGTTATCGTCTTTATAGATGATATCTTGATTTATTCAAGATCTAAGGAGGAGCATGAGAGCATCTAAGGATTGCCTTACGGATTTTAAAGCAAAACCAGCTTTATGCTAAATTCACCAAGTGTGAATTTTGGTTGGAAAGGTCCATTTCTTAGGACATGTGGTTTCCAGGAAGGCATATCGTAGATCCGGCCAAGATTGAAGCCGTCAGTAAATGGCCAGCTCCGACAAGTGTCACCGAAGTACGTAGTTTCCTGGCTTAGCAGGCTACTACCGACGTTTCATCGAGGGATTTGCTAAGATCGCAGTGCCGCTCACCGCACTTACACGGAAAGGAAAGAAGTACGAATAGACGGCAAAGTGTGAAGAACACTTTCAAGAGCTAAAAAGTAAGCTGACTAGTGCTCCAATTCTTATGATTCCAGTGGTAGAGGAAGGGAACTTCGTGATATACAGCGATGCTTCCATGATAGGATTGGGAGCCGTTCTTATGCAAAATGGAAAAGTGATCGCGTATGCTTCCCGACAGCTTAAGGATCATGAGAAAAACTATCCGACGCATGATTTGGAACTTGCGGCGGTAGTATTTGCACTCAAAATTTGGAGACACTACCTTTACGGCGCTAAGTGTGAAGTTTATACGGATCATCAGAGTTTGAAGTATATCTTCACACAGAAGGAGCTTAACATGAGGCAAAGAAGATGGCTCGAGCTGGTAAAGGATTATGACATCGACATCCGTTACCATCCGGGGAAGGCCAACAAAGTTGCCGATGCTCTAAGTCGGAAGTCGATTTCCTCGATGAGATCAATTCAGCCATTGATCGAGCCCCTTCAAAGGGAGCTAGTAGAAGCTGGAATAGAGCTCATTACGGGAGGTTTAGCTGCCCTAACCTTCCAACCTACCATTTTGGATAGCATGAAGGAGCGTCAAGAAGGAGATGCCTCACTGCTTAGGACGAGGAACGAAGTCCTAGCAGGGAAGGAGTCAGACTTCAACATATCTGACAAGGGCATACTCTATCGGAAAAATAGACTATGCATTCCTAATGAAGACGAGTTGAAGAACGGATCTTGAAAGAAGCTCATGAGACTCCGTATTCCGTTCATCCTGGAGCCACAAAGATGTACAAAGACTTGAAGGAAAGATTTTGGTGGCCCAAGATGAAGAATGATGTTGCCACATTCGTTAGTAAATGTCTTATGTGTCAAAAAGTGAAGGCTGAACACCAACGTCCTGGGGGAGAATTGCAGAAAATTTCCATCCCAGAATGGAAATGGGACCAAGTGACGATGGATTTCGTGGTTGGTCTACCCCGAACTCCCAGCGGCAACGATGCTATTTGGGTGATTGTCGATCGATTGACGAAATCCGCACACTTCTTGGCCATCAAGCTTAGCTTCTCAGTGGAGCAGCTAGCGGACCTGTACGTCGTGCAGATCGTTCGCTACCATGGGATCCCAAATCGATCATCTCAGATCGTGATGGTCGTTTCACTTCTAAATTTTGGAGGAGTGTACATCAAGCAATGGGTACAAAGCTTACTTTTAGTACAACTTTTCACCCACAGATGGATGGACAATCAGAGAGGACCATTCAGACTCTAGAAGATATGTTACGAGTATGTGTGATGGACTTCAAGGGAACTTGGGATAAGAAGCTTCCTTTGATTGAATTCTCGTACAACAACAGTTTCCATGCTTCGATTGGAATGGCTCCTTATGAAGCTCTCTATGGAAGAAGGTGTAGATCTCCAGTCCATTGGTACGAAACAAGAGAGAAAGAACTTGTGTCTACGGACTTTATACAGAGAACCACTGAGGCCATAAAGCTTATACATCGACGGATGGAAACTGCATTTAGTCGTCAAAAGAGTTATGCCGACAAACGCAGAAGACCTCTAGAATTCCAAGTAGGAGACTTGGTTTTCCTCAAGATTGCTCCGTTCAAAGGAGTCATGAGATTTGGAAAGAAAGGGAAACTAAGTCCGAGATACATAAGACCATTCGAAGTACTCGAAAGAGTTGGTAATGTGGCCTATAAGCTGGCTTTACCCCAAGAATTAGCATACGTGCACAATGTATTTCATGTGTCGATGCTAAAGAAGTACATCTCAGATCCCTCACACGTATTAAGCCATGAACCAATTGAGGTTCACGAGGATTTGACTTATGAGGAGAAACCGGTCCGAATTTTGGCACGAGAAGAAAAGGTGCTAAGGCACAAAGTTATACCTTTAGTCAAGGTTCTTTGGCGAAATCATGAAGTTGAGGAAGCAACATGGGAACGTGAAGAGGATATGAAGAAAAGCCACCCAGAATTATTCTAATTTTCGAGGACGAAAATTTTGTAAGGAGGGTGGATTGTAATAACCGAAAATTTATACGGACTCATGATTTCCTTGTACATAAGAAATCTATGCTCGTATTATAATGTTTCATGAAAATTATGAATATCAATACGAAATTCATAATGTTATTAGTAAATGTTTGAGTTCTCATTTAATTAGCTATGAGACTCAATAAGCAATTTACTTAGCCAAGCAAGTAACCTTTTTAGTAAAAAGGGGTACAAAAATGTTATGATTTTATGTTGGTCAAAGCTTGACCAAGAAAGTCAACGAAAGTCAATGTTGACCAAGGAAGTCAAGGTTGACCCGATAGGTCAAAGATTGACTGAAAAAGTTAACTATGTGACGATAATGAAGTATGATGAGCGGTATAGGAAGTATACTGCGAAAAACCATTTTTTCGGATAAAATGGTTTAAGTTAGATTTAAAACCACCATAGAAAAATCAAGCACATTAAGTAGGATATTAAAGGCCAAAGGGCTTGAAGCAAAAAGAAAAATTTTCGTACAGTCTATTTTTAAACAGATAAATTTTGGACTGCAGTTAGCAGCCAGTACTGTGGATTAAAGACTACAGTATCAACAATATCTGTTATGGCATTTAAAAGGATTATTTACTAAGGAAAAAGGCCAAACAAGGCCTTAATGATGATGTCACCTAGCTTTAGAATTATGACATCATTTTTGGATTTAACTAAAATTTGGAAAGAATTATTTCCTTGTTCACCAAGGATGGCCGGCCACCTAGCATGCCAAAAGTGCAAAAAGTTGGTTTTTGGAGGACTATTTTGCAATTAAGCAAAGTTTCAAAAACCTCTATAAATAGGTGCCCATTTTATTCAAAAAAATCAGAAAATTGAGCCAAGTTCTGCCCATTTTCCTGCCCAAAAGCCGAACCCAAATCTCCAAAGGAAAACAAGAACCAAAAACAAAAATCCAAGAGACAATCTCTTAGGGAAGTACGGATTTCAGTTTTGGAAGCAAGAATAGGTGCTGGAAATTTTAGGGACCCTTTGTTTGGCATGTTGGCCGGTTGTGGGTGAGCTGAAAAGGAAGAGAAAAAGCTGAAGGAGTGGTCGGATTTTGGTGGGAAACAGCAACCAAGGGACAGAAAATTTTCGGGTAACTCTTAGGAGGAGGCCGGTTGTGTTAGGAGCAAGGGAGGAGCAGATTTTTGGAACCATACCCTAACCAATCTTAGGGTTCATTAAGGTAATCCTCCCAAAGCTTTAAACTCCTTAATTTGATTTCAATTTGGAGTTTAAATGTATTTCAAGTTGATGGTTGTAAGAGCATAAGCTCTAAGTTTATTTTTGGCCTAGTTAGATTATGTGCTTGATTAGGAATTTAAGGGTGGTTTGATTTATGATTTTGAGCTATGGTTTGAATTATGTTTATGTTGGTTGATTAATAGGGTTACATGATAGAATATTTAGTGAGTTATATGTTCCCCCAAATCTGTTTATGCTTGCTGTAAAAGTAGGTTAGGGTGCTAGAATGAATGTGCATGCCAATGGTTTGATGAAAAGCCAAAACCAATGCAAACCCTAAACCTATATGCTGTAATTTTGTGATTGACTTGAATGAATGTGTTTGGGCTTCATGTAAGTTAAATTGGGACGTTAGAAAAATGTTGTATGTTGATTCTAGGCTCCCGCTGTGGTCGGTTGAGGTAGTGTGCACAAATTAGGGCGAGAAACTAATAAAGGAATGAAAACTGCCAATTCGGGTTCAAACTGGCCAGTTTTCTGGAAAGCCAGTTTTGGGGCCCTTAGAGGCTGATTTTGGGAAAAATTAAAACACGAAAGTTGTAGAGTAGGGTTTTTCCTAGAGGACAACACGGACATTTTTCAAAAATAAGGCTCCAATGGCCTTCGTTTTTATGAAAACCCGAGCCTGACTGTGCCCAGACCCTATGCACGGCCAGGCGAGTTCAACAGGGTAAATGAGTGGGTTGGAGACCGATTTGGGTCTCGAGTTAAACACAAAAGTTTTAGGGTTTTTCAAGCTTTAAAACTTTTATGAAGAAAACTTTTTCAAATTCGGCCTTTATTTTGAAATAGAAAATTTGATTTCAAAACTGTGCAGTGAACAGGAAATTCCTGCACAGGGTTTTCTAAAACAGTGCAGAAAAAGGACATTTCTGCACCTACACTGATTGATTCACAGTAAGAAACTGTTCCAAAGGCAGTTTCTATTTTTAATGGTTTTTACAAAGATCCACTCATAAGATTTCAAGTTTTATAAAGATTTTGAGGAAAAGTGAAGTTAAAACCCTAAGTTTTTTCCAAAAGTAAAGAAAAGGTTTTGATCAAGTTTTGATGAGCAATAACCGAGAAGGCACCGAGTTATTGGTTTAGGCCCAAAGCCCAAGGGTTATCCAACGTAACCCAATAGAATGATAAGAATAACTAGTTGAGCCTAAAAACCCGGGGTTATTCAAGAGTAACCCAATGGGAAGTTTTTAAGAAAGCTTAAGCCCAAGGTTAGGTTTAATAACCTAACACAGTTATGAAAGGCTGTTTGGCCAAGGTCAACCTAAGTACGTCCTAAACCCTAAATCATAGGGTTATCCGTGATACTGAGAGAGTATTCGGCATTCTTTTAAGAAGGGGGGGGGGCATATAACCACAACTAGGTATGAATGTTGGTTTGATTACCAACATTCTATAAGTACAGAATTCTTACCCTATGTCCTTTGGATTAGCAGGAGATAGCCTGCTGCGGTATCCTGGCTTGGATCAGAACATCTTTGGACATAGTGTACGAGGTAAGTACAAACCTCACCTACAGTATGGAAAATAGTAATCTATTTTCAAGTATATGACATGATTACATGTTATTCCAAGTTATGCCATGTTATGTTATGCCATGTTATGTTATGCCATGTGATGCCATGTTATGATACGATAAGCCATGTTAAGTCATGTTAAGCCATGATACATCAAGTTATGCCATGTCTAGTTTCATGTGCATCATGATTATTAAGATCACATGTAAGGATTCTTAGTCTTGGAAATATAACAAGACTAAGACTAAACCAAGACAAGTAAGGTGTCGTACCAACCTCCCGTTGATGCAGGAGGATCATGTATGTTTCAAGTTATAATTATCAACCTTCCGTTGATGCGTGAAGGTCATGTTCATGTTTTCTAGAATGGTTAAGGGCCTTGCAAACCCTGACATTCTGAGGCTTGCGCGCTTTTGGTACGTACACTTGGGGCCCACATGTTAAGCAAGATAATAAGTTCAAGTCAATAATTGGTCATAAAAGATTCATAATCGATTCATGCATAAGTTGCACGATATTTGTTATATTTTGTGAGATTATGTTTGTACTTGCTGAGCGAAATCTCATCAGTATATTTCATACTGTAGGTAAGAGGCCTGCAGCTTAAATGGTGGGCCAGGTGGATGATGCGGCGGGTGAAGGGCGGTGTGGGATACCACTACGCAACATTTTCTGCAAGCTATATTAAGTTTAAATATATATATATATTTTAAAGAAAGACTCGTTGTATAAAAATATAAGGATTTAAAGACTCGAACAATTTTGTAAGAAGTATGTATGTTTTTATCTTAGTATGTATGCATGATAAGTTTCCATATGAGTAACTCTATTTTATATGTAAGTTTGAAAAAAAAATTATTCTCGATTTTCCAAGAAAGTTTAAGCAGTGTTATAAGTCAAAGTATGTACGGTAACCACCCTACGTAGGTTGGGGCGTTACATTTTCACTCCCTACTACACACTCAAGCTTACCTAAAAAAGAATCTCCCATCCAAATCTCTCTCGCCCCTCCCTAGTTCCCTTTTAAAATCATCAAAAACTGCCCTATCTCACTCAAAATCCGACGGCATCCTCCACCAACAACGTCAGTTTTTGGACATTTCCCAGTATCTCTCGCCGCCCACAACCCGTGTTGTCCCAAATTTGATACCACTCTTCCCGTACCCACGCTCCACACGCCGGTAAGTTGTACTCTATATTGCTTGGGTAAAGCAGGAATTTGGGTAATTTCTATCAGTTACATCGTATTTTGTTGATTATGGTTGTCCAAAATTAATATTTGGCCCCCGAGATGGGCAAAAGCCGTCACAAACCTAATAGAGGTCCTTGCTGTTGCTTGTGTTAGTCATTTAGATTGATTTTGATTAGTTGGGTAAGGCTCGGATTTCATAAGAAGTGTTGCTGTTTTGAGTTAATTGTTTGCATATTACATGTTTGATTACATGCCTCTTTATGTGATATTTAGTTTTAGATTGAATTAAAACTGGTTGGGTAAGGCTCGGATTTGGGCATTTTCCGAATAAAAAGTCAAGATTTTGTGCGTTAAATGTTTGTATTTTCAAATTACATATTGCGTTGTTGTTTTAGATTGATTTACAATGTCAAACTCTCACGAGGAGGATTTGTCAACCCAAACACAAGTTAGAAAACCACGACGAATCAACTCACCAAGATTCAAGGCTGACGAAGATGGAAAACGAAGAGCAAGTCTCCTTAAATTGGTGCACGTTGTTAGGAGGAGGGGAGAACAAATTCAAGTTTCATTTGACTCGAAAGGGCAACCAATAGGCAAGGAAGGTGATGAATTACAGAGTTGGATTGGAGTGCTTGCTCGGGAGCACATTCCAATTTGGATTGCTGACTTCAGAAGTGCTGATTTGTAACCGAGGAAAGAACGAGTGTGGTTGGAAATTGTAACTTCATTCACTATTGACGAATCGAATAGAAAACAAGTTTTGAAGTCCTGTGGGGAGTCAGCTAAATGTTTTAGATATGATCTTTACCAAACCTTTGTTAGGGATCATATTGATGAGGAAACTGTTTGGCAACGACCGGCTAAAGTGGTTCAAAATTACCCAACCATCAGCTAGGACGATCGAGAAAGATTTATTACCTATCAACAAACGGCCGATTTCAAGAGGCTATCCCAACAAGGAAGTGAGATAAGGAAAAAGAGTAAATACGGATCTACTACAGGCCGAGACGGATATAGGAAACGTGATCAAGAAATCGTATGTTAATTAATTGGCCAAATAGCTTCAAGTCTATTTAAATTTATTGACCTTATGTGTTTTATTTATGTTTACTAACTTTAATTACTAAATTACAGTTCGAGAAGACGGGGGAATGTGCTGCCCGACATTTTATTTGGCAGAACATGCGGCTCATACCTGATGGAGAGTACAAGAATCCATCAGTTAAAATTATCGGTGAAACAATAGCAAGTCTACGGATCTTATTTCAAATATACAGTAAGATTGTCTCCGTTATGTTTACGAACTCAATAACATATTGTGTAATTGCTATAGGACGATTTAACACAACAAGAGACACAAGGAAGCTTCGAATCCGTAGGTATAGGGGACATTTTGACTAGGTGTTTGGGCAATGTCGAGCATTCTGGTCGTCTTCGTGGGCAATCAAAATTCATCAAGCAGGCGCAATACTTCAATGCCGTGAATATTCAAGGGAGAATCCTGAAGTCTCCTATATAAAACGACAGTTGGCTGCATTGGAAAGAACGATGCAGGAACTTTGTACGAAGCACGGTATCAACCGTGAGACGATGGCTGAGGAGGCAAC
Organism: Ficus hispida; assembly: GCA_025413025.1. Classification (NCBI taxonomy): domain Eukaryota; kingdom Viridiplantae; phylum Streptophyta; class Magnoliopsida; order Rosales; family Moraceae; genus Ficus; species Ficus hispida. The sequence goes on from CM046372.1 coordinate 15,277,453, forward strand.
CACACCTACTGTTGATCAACACAACAGTTTCAAGGCTAGTTGCACCCTCAATGAGAAAGAAGCCGACACGTCGGATCAGCAGCCCATGCCTAATGCAAGTAAGGAATGCCAGCATTTCTTGACTGATGTAATTAGTGGTGGAGATGTTCTGGTTGTAATAGGCAGGGCATACATAGACTATGTTCCAACCAACACAGTCCATGGGATTTCTTTAGGCGAGGGGAATGTGCGAGTGACAATTAGTGTCCCAAAATTAAAACATGCACTCCTTCCGATTCCGACGGATGAAGCCACATATATTGAAGAGGCTATCGGGGTGTTTGTTGGTTGGCCAAAAAAATTAGTCGTCCTTCAATCCAGTTTAAGCCAGGCCAGTCGAGGTCCCAGTCAAGCTCCTGAGCCTACTGCAAAGGGAACCAAACGAATGAAGAAGAGAGCCGGGAGGAAGAAACTACAGTCACAACCGGAGGTACAACAGCAAATAGGTGAAGAAGTACTAATGTTTGACTTTAGTGAAATTCCCATTGAAATAAGACTGCTGGCTTACTACGCACAAAGTTCCTTGAGTGACGGTACCCAGATTGTGTGCCCACAACAACAGGCCGTCAATGGTGATGACATGCCCATATATATTGGGTATGAATATGTATACCATTTCATAACCTTTAAAGAAATCAATGCAAGCAATATAATGCTATACATCAGGTAATGGTTTTTTCCTTAAACAATACTTATTGTTCCAATTAGCTTGAAAGATAGATATATATGTTGATTTTAGGGAAACAAGTTTGACTTAATTATTTTGCAGCTACCTAGCGGATTGTTGTTCAAGGGCAGGAATGGATCAGCGTTTCGAGTTTATTTCTCCATTCCTTGTCTCGCTAGTGCAACAGAATGTAGATCGTATAGCCTACATTCGAGAAAGAGCGGACAATATCATCTGGATCATAACAAATGCACCAAGGGGAAGGCTTGTTCTCATGCCATATAATAGCGGCCAACATTGGATATTGGCTGTTATTAATCCGTGGGATGACTCGGTCCTCTATTTTAATCCTCTTGGAAATGATCCGGGTGAAGATTTTCAACAGCTAATTACGTTGTAAGTATTCTTTGATGTTCATATTAATGATTTGACATTCCATAATTATTGTTCGGGATGTATTGATATTTATTAAATTGTTAGGGCACTAAACAATTGGAAATTGCTGGTGGGACAAGGAATAACAAAGCGATGCAACTGCCAGAAGTTGATTTAGACTGCTCGATGTCCTATACAACAAGGAACCATGCAGTGCGGCTATTTTGTATTGGGGTTCATGTGGGAAATAACGTTGACCATCGATGAACTTGCCTTACTTCAAAACAAGACTTTTTATACTGAGGCTAAATTGAATTTGGTTAGGCAAGAGTGGACTACATATGTTATGTGCTTCATACAATATTGAAGCAAAGCAAAGCATGAAGTTAAATTTTGTATAGCCGCTATATTAATTATTGTTGTACATTGTGACATTTTATTTGCCATATCAATTTTGTTATTATTTTATTCTTAGCCGTATAATTTTTTCTTGTTATGAATGAATGAACTGGCATTCAATTGAACGAATTGGTATTTTTTTTATTTAAGTGAAAACATACCAATACGGTTTTCAGCAGAAACCATCATGGAAGTACGTCTACCATAACGGTTCATAGATGCATCGTCGTGGTACATCACCTACCACAATGGTGGCACATAGAAACCATCGTGGTAGGCTAATATTGTAAGAACCCGGAATTTCGATGAACTTATGATTTCCTTAGAAATAAGGAAATCTAAGATTTTATTATGTATGTCGATATAAAGCTCATGATCTGAGTTAAATATTAGAATATGTTTGAGTTCTCGTTTAATTTTAATTAGCTACGAGACTCAATAATAAGAGTTGTACTTACCATAATAGGTTGCTTTGTCAAGCACGGGGCCTTTTGAGGAAAAAGGACAAAATAGGAATTTATGATTTTCTTCGGGTCAACGTTGACCAAGTTGACTTTTGGTTTGACTGAGACGGTACTGCAGTGTAATCAACAGTATGAAAATTATACTGCAGAAAACCCTCATTTCAGTCAAATAAGCTATAAGACCACCCTAAGAAATCAAGCACATTAGTTAGAGCAGTATGGATTAAATAGTTTCAAGTCCTAAGAAAAAAATCAGTTACGCAGTCCAATTTTAGGTAGATGAATTCTGGACTGCAGTCCAGTATGATAGTACTGTTTTTAGTGAGAAAAAAAAACAGTATTGATATTATGTAAGTTAGTAAGGAAATGGACTGCATAATTATATTAATGGATTTTTAGACTCAAGTGGATAATTATGCATGAATTGGAAGCCAAGTGGCTCCACTAAAACCGTCCACCTCACAGGGACTAAAGTGTAAATATTTTGTCTTTAGGGGCTAAAGTGCAATGTTAAGAAAAGTAAGTAAGTATGTAATTATTGAGTTAAGGAATTTATGTATATTCCTAACCAAGCCTCTAACTAGAGTTGAACTAGGCCAATGGCCAGTTACATTGATCGGTTACATTGGGTGGCTTGGTGAACAAGCAACAAAGTAGAGATAAGTTGAAAAGATATTTCCTTTGGCTCACACACTTGTATGGCCGGTTGATAGGGCTGCCTTAGAGAGCAAGCTTTTACCTTGGTGAGGTAAGCTTGATGAAGTAAGCTTGATGAGGTAGGCATAGTGAGGTAAGCAACCAATTAGCTTGGTGAGCAAGCCAAATATTTTGGTTCACACACTTGCATGGCCGGTTCTTTAGCAAGCCTTGGTGAACAAGTTTTGCCTTGGTGAGGTAAGCAATGATGCAAGCAAGATAATGTCATCATGGTGATATCATCAAGGTGAGGTAAGCAAGTAGTTAGCTTGGTGAACAAACCAAATTTTTGGTTCATGCACTAGTATGGCCGGTGGACATTGAAGCCTTGGTGAGCAAGTTTTGCTTTTGTGATGCAAGCAAGGTGACATAGGCTTGATGAGGTATGCAAGAAATTTGCTTGGTGAGCAAGCAAATTCTTGGCTCATTCTCACCTTGAATGGCCGGCCACCTAGGAGGGGTTGATGGGCAAATATTTTGCTCATTAAACCCTTATATGCAATTGTAGGAACTTTAAGTTTCACCTATAAATAGGGGTAGTTGGTTCACAATTTTTTGAGCATTGAATTGAACCCGAAACTCTGCCAAAATTTCCACTCATTTTCTCTCCCCCTCACCTAAAGGCCGAACCCATGGAGAAAAAAAAAAAAGAGAGAGGTTGGCCGGATTTTAGAGAAGAATAGGTAGGGAAAATTCGGATCCAAGTTGAGATTTCATCTCTAAGATTTAAGGGGTAATCTTCTCAAATCCCTAAGCCTTTTTATTAAGTTTTGATTCAAGGTTTTATGTGTATTTTCAGTGGGTTTTGTAAGAGCTTAAGCTCATTTATTTTCATGCAAAAGTTTAGTATGTGCTTGATTGGGGTTATGGTAAGCTAGATCTATGTTGTGGTAGCTAGATCTAGGTTTTTATTTATGTGTTATGATTTTATGTATGGATGTATGTTATGATAAGTTTTTACGTTAGACACGCTGCATGTTTGTCGTAGGCTCACGGTTGCGGCCGTTTGAGGTAGTGTGCGCGTAGATTTTTCGTAAAAACGGATTTCAAGCAAAACTGCCAGTTTCGGGTAAAACTGGGCAGCTTACAGGAAAACGAAATTTTGAAGCCCTTAGAGGCAGATTTTGGAAAAATGTAAAACATGAAAGTTGTTAGGAAGGATTTTTCCTAGGGGACTTCGTGAACAGTTTTTCAAAATAAGGCTCCAATGGCCTTCCTTTTTACGAAAATCCGAGGCTAATCTGCCCAGACCTAGTCTACACGTCCAGTAAGTTTCAAATGAAAACTGACAAGAATCCAAGCAGAACTGGGTTTTCCTCAAAACATGAAAGTTGTTGTATTATCCGAGATCTACAACTTTTATGAAGAAAGTTTTATCAAATTACGAACAGATTTTAAAGTACAATTTGATTCCCAAAACTGTGCAGGAAACAGAAATTCCAGCACAGGATTTTCAGAAAAACAGTGCATAAGCAGGAAATTCTTACACATGCACTGATAACCAAAGTTTAAGAAACTGTGTTTAAAGATTGTTTTCAGAGCTTGACAGTTTTTAACTGTCTTTGCTTAAATGTTAAGATTTGATGAAAATACGGTTTTCATTAAGAAAAACTTGACAAAGGTTTGTCGAGAATAATTAAAATACGCCGAGTCCTATGGTAACCAACTATAGGACAAATAGTAACCGGAAAGGTTACCTAATTTTATTGGGCCAATAAGTTAGGTTACTCATAGTAACCACTTAAGATACCGAGATAGCGGGTTGGGCCTTAATAACATTAGCAACCTAATATTATTCATGTATGGTTGGGCTTAGTACCCAAGGTTACCTGAAGTAACCTAATTAGTTATTGTTTAAGTATGTTGGGCCTTGGGCCCTAGGGTTACGGCAAGTAACCAAACAAGTTATCGTAAGTTGCTATAGGAGGAAACATATAATATAACTAAGGCTACTCATAAATGTTGGTTAGGACACCAACATTTAATGATTATGATTTATGGTAAGATAGAATGTCTATGACTTTTATCTTACGTCCTGTTTGGAAACAGGAATAGGAACTGTTGTCGTGCCACGTTTGGACGATAAACCAAGAGCATAGGACTAAAGGTAAGTACAACTCCACCTACAGCATGGACAAAACATTTTTTGTTGCATGTTATGTTTTTAAGAAATCATGTATTGATTTACATGATTTACCTATGTTTATGTTATGATAAGTTTAAGTTATGTTATGATAAGTTTAAGTTATGTTATGATAAGTTTATGCTATGATATGTTTATGTTATGATAAGTTTATATAAGTTTAAGTTATGTTATGATAAGTTTATGCTATGATATGTTTATGTCATGATAAGTTTATGTTATGATATTATGCTATGGTATGTTATGTTACGGTAAGTTATGTTATGATATATTATGATTGTGATTATTTTATGTTGTGTGTTTGGCTACGTGACATCATGAAGCATGTTCACGATTATTAAATCACATGGTAAGAATAAGTTAAGTCAGGAGATAAGATAAGACCTGTTAATGTTATTGTGTCGTACCGACTTGCCACGAGGGCGGGTTTAAACGGTTTGGTCTATGGTTTGAATTGGATTGGACTGGCTGTCCCAATCACTCTATGTAAACGATTAGTTTCATGGTTTGACTTAGTTTGGACTGGCCGCCTCCAACCACTCCATGGATATGTACCACGGTACGTGCATGTATGACATGTAAAGGTATATAACCAAGTTAATGAAAGCATAATTGACTTATAAGAAACATAATCGGTTCACGCATTCTTGCACGTCAAAATATTTTTGTGGATTGAATATTGTACTTACTGGGCAATTAGCTCATTACTTACGTTCATGCTGTAGGTAAGCGACCTAACAGTAGTACTTGATGCAATACTGTGGAGAGTTGGTGCTGCGGACTGTGAAATGTGGAATGGACACCGCCACGGGTTTGGAAAATATGTTTTTATAAAATACGTTTGTAAAATGTGTTTTGTTATGTTTAAGAAAAGTTTCAAGTATGTATGGCAAGCAAGTTGCCTCGTGTTGTACCAATCCGCACTAAGTCGGGTCTGGTTCACGATATTAGTACTCGTGTGAGTACATACGAATATGCATGATGATAAGTTAAGTTTAAGTTTGAAAGTAAAATAGTTTTTAAAATCAAGTTTAAAGTTTGAAGAAAAGAAAAGAATAAAAGAAAAAAATTTATTCTGAAATTTTCTATAAGGTTAAGTATTTAAGATTGAGTTTTAATTTAAGTATGTAAGTAAGGTGACGACCCGGCGTGGGAAGTCGGGGCGTTACAAATATACCACGACGGTTTCAACTTTACATAGAGCCACCATCGTGGTAAGGAGAACTACCTCGACGGTGGCTTATATAAACCGTCGTGGTACGTCAGTCTATGACGATAGTTTTTATGGAGTCACCGTCATGGTACGTAACCTAACACGATGGTGGCACATAGAAACCGTCATAGTATACTTACATACCATGATGGTTTCTACTTTACATAGAGTGTGACGCCCCGACTTCCCAAGCCGGGTCGACACCATACTTACTTGTACTTATCTTACTTGAAAATTTGAGAATAATTTTTTTTTTCTTTAAAACATATTCACATAAATTATCTTGTGGAGAATAATATGTCACCCATATATATATATATTAAACTGAGAATACCTTCTCGTGTCTTCAAACTTTATACATATAACAAAACATAATTTACTTTAGAATATTAAAATATTTTCTTAACATCGAATGCGGAAAATCATGCGTAGTGGTATCCCACACCGCCCTTCACTCGCCGCATCGTCTGCATAGCCCACCACTTAAATTGCAGGCTTTTTACCTACAGTATGAAATATAAGAGTGAGATTTCGCCCAGCAAGTACAAACATAATCTCACAAAAATAATTTAATCATCTTTAAAACATGTCAATCATCATGTAACTTATGCATGAGCCATTTATGATTGATTGAAAGTCTTATGCTTCATTTTAGACTCAATCTTTAACTTATCTTGTCTCAACATGTGGGCCCATAGTGTACGTACCGAAAGCGCGCAGCCTCCAGACAAAGCTAGGGTTTGCAAGGCCCTAACAGTTCTGGGAATTAAAACGTGACCCTCACGCATCAACGAGAGGTAAATGTCATAACTGGTTTTAAACATGTATCCTCCTCGATCACGGGAGGTTGGTACGACACCTTCCTTGATTATCTTACCATATGATTTAACATTAGTGAACATGCTTCATGATGTCACTATGTCATATTCAAACTTTAACATTTGCCATATCATGGCATTCTTGAAAACATGACATTTTTAAAACCATGACATTTTAGAAAACATGGCATAATATGTAACATGTTATAGCATATCATCACATAACATCATTTAACATCATATAACATAGCATGTACATTTTAACATAGCATATATGAAAATAGTATTTACTATTTTCATACTGTAGGTGAGGTTCGATACTTGCCTGACTTATTGTAATCCAGGCTTCGTTGATTTCCACTCTGACCTCGACTGCAGGTTACTTCCTGCTATTAGAAAGAACATAGGATAAGAATCCTATAAAATGTTGGTAACCTATCCAACATTATGATTATATGTCCTTTTACAAGCTTTGATCAACTACTAGGTTACTAATTGTAACCCTAGAGATTGTGGTTAATTATCTTGACCCATTAGGTTACTTGAGGTAACCTTGGGTATTAAACCCATATGATTAGTATTAAATTACTATTCTTATTATCGAGCCTAAGCCTTAGTAACTCGGTTATCCTTCCCGGTTACCACTCGTCATCTTTTGTTTTTTACACTTTAGCTTTTAAATCCAATTTGGAAAATTGGCTAGAAAATCTTTTGTTTTACTTCAAAATTCGAGGTTTTCAAAGTAAAACTTTATAAAACTCATTTAAGGCTGAAAAATGCTTTTGAAATAGTTTTCATAGTCAAAACAGGAAATGTTGATGTAAAAATACAGTTTTTCTGTATGTTTGTAGAAAATCCTGTACAGGAATTTCTTGTTCTCTGCACAGTTTTTATAGTTCAGGTTGTATTTAAAAATCCAAATGGAATTTGAAAAACTTGTCTGCACGAAAGTTCTTGCTCTTGAGAAATTCTAAAACTTTCATGTTTTAAGAGAAACCCAGTTCTGCTTGGATTCGTACCAGTTTTAATTTGAAACCCACTGGTCGTGTAAACTAGGTCTGGGCAGTTTAGTCTCGGATTTTCGTAAAAACGGAGGCCATTGGAGCCTCATTTTGCAAATCCATCCGCGTTGCCCTCTAGGAAAAACTGTTCTGAACAACTTTTGTGTTTTAAGTTTTTCCAAATTCTGCCTCTAAAGGCCTTAAAATCGATTTTCCCGAGACTGGCCAATTTCTACCCGAAATGGCAGTTTTCGGTTTCGATTTTTGTTTTACGTCCTAGACGTGGAATCTAGCTCAACCAGCCACCGCGGGAGCCCTAATATCAATCATGCAGCGGTTTCTAAAGTTCAATATTCAACATGCAAGCCAATTTGAACAACATTCATAACCATGCAAAATCCTAAGCATTCAATCAAACACAAAGCATGCATATAAAACCACCAACCATAAAATCCTAATTAACCGAGCACATAACCTAAATTTCTTAACTAAGGCAGGGAATTAAAGTGAGCTTATGCTCTTACAAACTTTGCTTGAAATACATTTAAATTTCTCAATTGAAATTTAAATGAAAAGTGTTGGGTTTTGAGGGGATTTACCTAGCTTCCACCCAAGGGTTTGGCTTGCTAGATTTGGTTCTCCCTTGGTCCCTCCTTGCTGCCACTAGGTCCGGCCCTTTGGCTTGCTTGGCTCCAAACTTTTTTAGCCACTCTAGCACCAAGATCCGGTCACCACAACCTCAAAAATCCGGCCTCCAACTTGGTTAGCTCCTCCCTTTTTCCTTTCCCTCTACAGCCGGCCTCTTGGCCAAAAGATTGTCCAAAAATTTTCCAACTCTTTCTTGCTTGCTCTCCACACAAAATCCGACCACCCTAAGCTCTAATCACTCTTGGTTTTGGCAAAATTTCCTTTCTCTCCTTCCTTCTCACTCTCGGTTTTTGGTGAAGAAAAATTGGCAAGGGTTTGGTTGCTTTTCTCTAATTTTTTTGAATTATGGGGTCACCTATTTATAGAGGTGAGCAAAGTTTCAAAAATTGGATTTTGACCCCAAGAAAAACAAGAAATCACTCAAAGGGGAGGGTTAGGTGGCCGGCCATCCTTGTGCTAGGTGTCATGGTGTGATTGTTTCCACCATTTATGATGTCATAAATCAAAAATGGGATGATGTCATAATTCCAAGCTTAGGTGATGTCATCTTAAAGCCTTGTTTGGCTTTTTCCTTAATGTAGTCTACTTTAAACTTAACACAGATATTTCTAATACTGCTTTCACTAATACACAGTACAATTTAGTACTGTTATTTTAAACTGCAGTCCAAAATTCATCTGTGTAGAAATGGACTGTATAAAAAAAATTTTCTTATACAATCAAACTTCTTGGCCAAAGATAACCTAACTAATGTGCTTGATTTTCTATGGTGGTTTTTGAATCTTAAACATACCATTTTATCCGTAAAAATGGTTTTTACACGGTACAATTTTTATACTGAAAAATATTTAACCGTACCGCCTCATTTTCGATTTTTCGGGTCAACCATTGACTTTCTTGTCAATCATTGACTCTCTTGTCAAAATTTGACTATCATGAATTCATGAAATTTCGTCATACCTTTTTACTTAAAAGGCCTATCATGAAGTCTCGTAATTAATTTACCGAGAACTCAATCATATACTGATAAAATCATGAATTTTGTATTAATATTCATAATTTTCATAAAATTGCACATAAACACATAATACGAACTATAAATTTCTTATTTACAAGAAAATTGTGAGTTCGTGAAAATTTGATTATTACAATCTACCCTCCTTAAAGAATTTTCGTCCTCGAAAATCAGAACAATTCGGGGTAGCTTTTCTTCATCTCATCCTCGCGTTCCCAGGTTGCCTCCTCAATCTCATGATTTCGCCATAGGACCTTGACTAATGGTATAACCTTGTTCCTTAGCACCTTTTCTTCTCGGGCTAAGATTCGAACTGGTTTCTCCTCATAGGTCAGATCTTCGTGAACCTCAATTGGTTCGTGGTCCAATACGTGGGATGGATCCGAGATGTACTTCTTTAGCATCGACACATGAAATACGTTGTGTACATATGCTAATTCCTGGGGCAAAGCCAACCTATAGGCCACGTTGCCAATTCTTTCCAATATTTCGAATGGCCCTATGTATCGTGGACTCAATTTCCCCTTCTTTCCGAACCTCATAACTCCCTTGAATGGAGCAATTTTGAGGAAAACCAAGTCTCCTACTTGGAATTCTAGAGGCCTTCTGCGCTTGTCGGCATAGCTCTTTTGTCGACTAAATGCAGTCTCCATTCGTCGGCGTATAAGTTTGACGGCATCAGTGGTTTTCCGAATGAAATCTGTGGACACAAGTTCCTTTTCCCTGGTCTCGTACCAATGGATTGGAGATCTGCATCTTCTCCCATACAGGGCTTCATAAGGAGCCATTCCAATTGAAGCTTGGAAACTGTTGTTGTACGAGAATTCAATCAAAGGAAGCTTCTTATCCCAAGTTCCCTTGAAATCCATCACAGACGCTCGCAACATGTCTTCCAGGGTCTGAATGGTCCTCTCGGATTGCCCGTCCGTTTGAGGATGAAAAGCTGTACTAAAGGTAAGCTTGGTACCCATGGCTTGATGTACACTTCTCCAGAACTTAGAAGTGAAACGACCATCACGATCAGAGATGATTGCCTTTGGGATCCCATGGTAACGCACAATCTGCGCAACATATAGTTCCGCCAGCTGTTCCACCGAAAAGCTAAGCTTGATGGCGATGAAGTGTGCAGACTTCGTCAAACAATCAACAACCACCCATATAGCATCATTGCCACTGGAAGTTCGGGGTAGTCCAACCACGAAATCCATCGTCACTTGGTCCCATTTCCATTCTGGGATGGAAATTTTCTGCAACTCTCCCCCTGGACGTTGGTGTTCTGCTTTCACCCTTTGACATGTAAGGCATTTACTGACGAATGTAGCGACGTCATTCTTCATTCTGGGCCACCAAAAGCTTTCCCTCAAGTCTTGGTACATCTTTGTAGCTCCTGGATGGACGGAATACTGAGTCTCATGAGCTTCCTTCATGATTTGTTCCTTCAACTTGTCGTCGTTAGGGATGCATAATCTATTTTTCCGATAGAGTATGCCCTCATCCGATATGTTGAAGTCTGACTCCTTTTCTTCCAGGACTTCGTTCCTTGTTCTGAGCAGCGAGGCATCTCCTTCTTGTCGCTCTTTCATACCATCTAAAATGGTAGGTTGGAAGGTTAGGGCAGCTAAACTTCCCGTAATAAGCTCTATTCCAGCTTCTATTAGCTCCTTCTGAAGAGGTTCGGTCAATGGCTGTATTGACATCAACGAGGAAGACGACTTCCGACTAAGGGCATCAGCTACTTTGTTAGCCTTCCCTGGATGGTAACGGATGTCTATGTCATAATCCTTCACCAATTCGAGCCATCTTCTTTGCCTCATGTTAAGCTCCTTTTGTGTGAAGATATACTTCAAACTCTGATGATCCGTGTAGACTTCACACTTACTGCCGTAAAGGTAGTGCCTCCAGATTTTGAGCGCAAATACTACCGCCGCAAGTTCCAAATCATGCGTCGGGTAGTTCTTCTCATGATCCTTTAGCTGGCGTGAAGCATAAGCGATCACCTTTCCATTTTGCATGAGCACGGCTCCCAATCCTATTTTAGAAGCATCGCTGTATATCACGAAGTTTCCTTCTTCCACATTCGGAATTGTGAGAATCGGAGCGCGAGTCAGCCTGTTTTTCAGCTCTTGGAATGCTCTTCACACTTTGCAGTCCATTCGTACTTCTTTCCTTTCCGTGTAAGTGCAGTGAGCGGCGCTGCAATTTTAGCAAATCCTTCGACGAAACGTCGGTAGTAGCCCGCCAAGCCGAGGAAACTACGTACTTCGGTGACGTTTTTCGGAGCTGGCCATTCACTTACTGCCTCAATCTTGGCTGGATCTACAGATATGCCGTCCTTGGAGACCACATGTCCTAAGAAATGGACCTTTTTCAACCAAAATTCACACTTTATGAATTTAGCGTAGAGCTGATTTTGCTTTAAAATTCGTAAAGCAATCCTTAAATGCTCCTCATGCTCCTCCTTTGATCTTGAATAAATCAAGATATCATCTATAAAGACGATAACAAATTTATCCAAGTAATCCTTGAATACTCGATTCATTAAGTCCATAAAGGCTGCTGGAGCATTTGTCAGTCCGAATGGCATAACGAGGAACTCGTAATGTCCATATCGTGTTCGTAAAGCTGTCTTGGGAACGTCTCCTTCCCTAATTCGAAGCTGGTGATATCCGGATCGCAGGTCAATCTTCGAGAAAATTGAAGCTCCTCTCAGCTGATCAAACAGATCGTCGATCCGAGGCAAGGGATACTTGTTTTTGATAGTTATCTTGTTCAATTCCCGATAGTCAATGCACATCCTAAGAGTGCCGTCCTTCTTTTTAACAAACAGAACTGGAGCTCCCCATGGCGAGTAGCTCTGACGAATGAATCCTCGATCCAGAAGCTCTTGTAACTGAATCTGCAGTTCCTTAAGTTCGGCAGGCGCCATCCTATACGGAGCCTTGGATACTGGTGCCGATCCAGGAAGTAATTCAATTTCAAAGGAAATCTCTCGTTCTGGTGGCAGTCCTGGCAACTCTTCAGGAAAAACCTCTATAAATTCTCTGACTATCGGTACTTCCTCCGGTCTGCTCTCGGTTTCAAGCGTCTTATCCGCTATGTTGGCTAGAAATCCCACACATCCTTCTGCCAACAATTTCCTAGCCTTCAGCGTAGAAATGAACATTTTCGGCTGTTTTGGAGTCGATCCTCTAAACATAAACTCCTTGTCTCCAACTGGCTTGAACGTGACCGTTCGTCGTGGACAGTCGATCACCGCGTTGTATTTCCCCAAGAAATCCATTCCCAAGATGACGTCGTAGTCGAATAGGTCTATGATGATCAGGTTGACATACATTTCCCTACCACATATAATTATTGGAACGTGACGTACCCAATAATCAGATAACAGAATCTCCCCGGAGGGCAATGCAGTCCTAAATGTTTTTCCGATCCTATCACTTGCTCTACCTAGTTTCTTAGCGAATCTAGGCGATGTGAAGGAATGCGTAGCTCCAGAATCAATTAACACATAAGCATCTTGTTGAGCAAAAGGAAGCTGACCTGTCACCACTGTGGAAGGTCCAGCTTGAGCATCCTCCTTTGTATAGGCGTAAATACGTCCTTGCGGTTCTGGAGCTTCCAACCTGCCTTGGCAGATTTCGGGTCCCTCGAGCTTCATCTGTGCCGCATGAAGTTGAGGTCCCTGTCCTCTCTGTTGGTTCTGCGGACTCTGGGGGTTAAGATTGCAGCTTCTAGCATAGTGGCCTTCCTTGCCACAAAGAAAACAGCGACCGCTTCCAACACGGCACTCTCCCGGGTGCTTTCTCCCACATTTCTGACAAGTGGGATTATTGTTGTTATCAGGAGTATTTCTCTTTTGGGGAAAATTCTGTTGATTCCCCTGTCCTCCTGAATTCCACCTTCTCTTCTGCTGGTTGTTGCCGTACGGTCTGTTGTTGTTGTTCTGGCCCGAAGGTCCTCCTTGACCCTTTTGTTGTGAAGCTTGGCCCTGCTTGGTCTGGTTCTGTTTGGCCTGGGCTTTTTCTTCCCTCTTCTCCTGGAAAAATTTAGCCCTTTGCTCCTTGTTCTGACCCACCCAATATTCAGCTCGAATTGCCCTGCTGACACATTCAGCAACAGTGAGTGGTGGATGGGGGCCACTGCTGATTACCACTGCTAAATCTGAGCGGAACATTCTCATCATTCTTCTTACTTTGTCCCTTTCGGAACTGATGAGGTGAGGGCAGAGACGTGCTAGCTGCTCAAACTTTTTGACAGCTTCGGCTACCGACAGATTTCCTTGGCGAAACTTGTCGAACTCGTCTTGTTGAGCTTCCATGACCTCAGTATTGAAGTACTTTTCCTTAAATTCCTCCACAAAATCCTCCCAAGTCATCTGAGTCACATCTCGCTGGATCTGAACTGTTTCCCACCAAAGGCGAGCATCTTTCCGTAGCATAAAAGTTGCACAGAGGACTTTCTCCTGATCATTAAGTCTGAGGAAATTTAAGGCGACCTGGAGGTCAATCAACCAGTTGTCGGCCTCAATTGGGTTTGTGGACCCCTCGAATTCCGGTGCCTTCATTCGCCGAAATCTGTCATATAGTTCTTCTGGAGTTCGAACCAGAGGTGCTGGTGGCACAGCTGCAGGCGCAACAGGTACTTCAGGGGCTATGGGGTTCTCTGGGATCACCGGGACATCATCAGGAATTTCCGTTGCAGCAGGCTGATTCATAGGTGCTGGTGGTACCCTGGCATCAGGAGGTCCCTGATTCTGTTGAGCTATCTGAGCTCTAAGCCCCCCTATCTCTTGCTGTTGGGCTAACATCATTTGTCTTAGCTCATTCAGCTGAGCCGCAAGGTCAATGTCTTGGGTCGGTACTCTTCTACGCTTTGGTGGCATGGTTCTGTACGGAAATAAGGAAATAAATTCAGCTTCTTGAAATCATGCCTTTTATATAGAACCATAATCTTCATTCCATATAAAAGCATAACATGAACATATCTGAATTCATCATGTTCTCGTTCGTATCTCCTTCACAACAGGAGTACCTAACCATAACATTTGGGGAGATATAAAACTTTCCCATCATTTTCGTACGTCACCTAGTTGCCACCACCAAGCTAAGACACCACCCAACGTCATCCCTGTATCCAACATCTTCCAGCATGGCCGTCGAAGAAAGATACTTACTACGCATATAAAATCTTAACTAATCCTAATCGGAAGAAGAATAACTTAACTTACTTGGGCCATTGCAGAAGCGATGTGAGGCGAAGTGAAGTAGGCTGGCAGGATACCGCTCTGATACCAAACTGTGACGCCCCGACTTCCCAAGCCGGGTCGACACCATATGTAAGAACTAGAATTTTACAACGTCACAATTTCTTGTATAGAAATTTAAACTGTACCATGAAGGTATTTATGAAAAGCCCGGTTTAGGGTTTTTATTCAGAATTATGAGTTTTTATGTTTGTAAAAGACTCAAAAATGATTGCTTAGTTAAGCATACGACCTTTTGAGGAAAAAGGTATGAAAACGCCATGATTTTTACGAAAGTCAAAGTTTGACCCGAAAGTCAAAGTTGACCCGAAAGTCAACGTTTGACCGAAAATCGTCAAGTTGACCAAATAAGTTCATGTTGCCAGGATAAGCAACATTTGACCTAAGAAAGCCAAAAATTTGCTAGAAAGATCAATTCTTTGACGATATCAAAGAATGGTAAGCAGTATAGGAAGTATACTGCGGAAAACCCATTTTTCAGATAAAATGGTTTGAGTTAGATTCAAAACCACCATAGAAAAATCAAGCACACTAAATAGGAAATTAAAAGCCAAAAGGCTAGAAACGAAAAGACAATTCTTCGTATGGCCTATTATTAGACAGATAAATTTTGGACTGTATTTTATTAATTGGTACTGTGAATCAAAGACCACAGTACCAACCATATCTGTTTGGTATTAAAGTATACTGTTTAATCAAGAATGAGGCCAAACAAGGGTTTAATGATGTCACATAGCTTTTTAATTATGACATCATTAATTTGATTTAATGAAAATTTTGGAAAGAATTAGTTGGTTCTAGACTTGGAATGGCCGGCCACCTCACCCCCTTTTTGTGCAAATTGGCTAACTTTGAGGGACTATTTTGTAATTTTGAAAAGTTCAAATTTGCCTATAAATAGGAGTGCATTCTATTCACAAAAATGTGAAAATTTAGGCAAACTTTGGCCAAATTTCAGCACAAAATCCGACCATATTAGGAGCTGCCAAAGAGAAAGAAAAAGTTTGGGGAATCAAGAATTTAGTCCTAGGAGGGTTCGGTTTGCACTAGGAATCAAGCTAGAAAGCTGAAAAAAAAATTTGGAGCCAAACTAGCCATAGTGGCCGGTTGTGTGGCTGCTGCAAGGGGGGCGAAATTTTGAGGTGGAAAACTAGTGAGGAAGTGGCTGATTGCTGTGAAACTTGGCTGGAAACTTGGTTGGTGCATGCACTAGGAGGCTGGAAAATTTCAAGCTCATTAGGTGGAGCTAGGGCCGGCTGCACCAAGGAGAAGGGAAGGGAGAAAGATCGAGCCAACCAAACCCATTTCCACTCGGATTAAGGTAAAATTCGTTTGGCACTTAAATCTCTCAATTCAAGTTCTAAATTGGAGATTTAAATGTATTACAAGCTATTTTGTAATGAGCATAAGCTCAATTTAATTTTCTGATTTAGGTCAGATTTTTAAGTGTGCTTGATTAGGTATTAAGGGTGGTTGATTTAGTAGTTTAGGCAATGTTTTGATTATGTTTATGATTGTTAATGATTAGGGTTGCATAATAGAAAGTTTAGTAAGTTATATGTTCCCCAAAATCTGATTATGCTTGCTGTAAAAATTTAGTTAGGATGCTAGAATGATCATGCATACAAATGGTTTGATGATTAGCCAAAACCATGCAAACCCTAAAACCTATAAGCTGCCATTTTGTGATTGACTTGCATGGACGGGTTTAAATTGCATGCAAGTTAAATTGGGACGTTAGAAAAACGCTGAATGTTGATTCTAGGCTCCCGCTGAGTTCGGTTGAGGTAGTGTGCACGAATTAGGACGAGAAACCAAGAAAATACCGAAAACTGCCAATTCGGGTTAGATCTGCCCAGTTTTCTGGAAACCGAAATTTGAGGCCCTTAGAGGCTGATTTTGGAAAAACGTAAAACACAAAAGTTGTAGAGTAGGGTTTTTACTGTAGGACAACGAGGACAGTTTTTAAAAATAAGGCTCCAATGGCCTTTGTTTTTAAGAAAAACCGAGCCTGACCATGCCCAGACCCTAAGCACGGCCAGGTGAGTTTAACAGGGCAAACGAACGGGTTAGAGACCGATTTGGGTCTCGAGTTCAAAACGAAAGTTTTAGGATTTTTAATGCTTTAAAACTTTCATGAAGAAAACTTTTTCAAATTCTGCTTCGATTTTTAAATAGAAAATTGGATTTCAAAACTGTGCAGTGAACAAGAAATTCCTGCACAGGAATGTTTAAAACAGTGCAGGAAAAGGACGTTTCTGCATATCCACTGACTAATTCTCAGTGAAAAACTGTTCCAAAGGCAGTTTCTGCTTTTAATAATTTTTACAAAGACCCGTTCTACGTTTTTTAACAAATGCTCTTAAAACCCTAAGTTTTTCCAAAGAAAAGGAAGAGTTTTTTTAAGCACGTTTAAATGAACCATAATCGGAAAAGGTTCCGCGTTATTGGTTTGGGCCCTAAGCCCAAGGGTTATCCAACGTAACCCAATATAATACTAAAAATGACTAGTCGGGCTTAAAAACTCAGGTTATCGAAAATAACCCTTTGAGTTGTTTATTAGAAGGCATAGGCCCAAGATTTAAAAACAGTAGTCCAACACTACTAAAGATGGCTGTTTAGCCAAGGTTACTTGGTGTAACCAATCAAAGTACACGTTAAGTGAAGTAAACCCTAAACCTTAGGGGTATCCGCGATACAAGGAAGTATCCGGGTTTGTTTAAGAAAAGGGGGAAACATATAACTATGACTAGGCATGAATGTTGGTTTGATTACCAACATTCCGTAAGAACTAAATTCTTACTCTGTGTCCTCTGATGTAGCAGGAGATAGCCTGCTGAGGCATCCTGAATTGGATCAACATACCTCGGGACATAGTACTAAAGGTAAGTACAACTCCGCCTACAGCATAGGCTTTTGTTGTATACTTGCCAAGTATGTTTGATGTTTATGATGAAATGATGTTATGTTTACAATATGATTATGAGCATGAGATTATGACATGATATTAAGATATGAGCATAATTATGAATAGTGACATCACGAAGCATGTTCACTAATAAGAACAAGTATGAGTTCATAAAAAGTAAGTATGATGGCAAGCAAGCTTGCCTGTGTCGTACCGACCCGCGTCAGGTCGGGTTGAACTATGGCAAGAGTAAGCTCATAGAGCGCGCCCGGTACGTACACTTATGATAAGGGGCCCATAAGTAAGATAAGTTAAGAATGAATACGATGGCATAATAAGAGCATAATTGGTTCATGCATATATTATGCGATGATGTGACATGATATGTATGTTATGTATGAGTTAAGTATGATGTGTATGCTATGAAAAGTTATGTATGATGAGTTATGTTTATGTTTAATTGTTGCGGATATATATGTTGTACTTGCTGAGCGAAAGCTCACGTGACTTACATCTATGCTGTAGGTAAGCAACCTACTGGCAACTGATGGTGCAAGGTGGCGAGCGAGGCAGGACGAGCTGTGGAATGTGGGGATGATAACCGCTTCGCGTTTTGATTTTTATTACGTAAATTAAATTGTATGCAAACATCGTTATATGCAAGTATCCGCACTGTATAAAAAAAAAAAAAAAAAAAATTTCCGCTGCTTACTCCAAATAAATAAGTATGCATGTATGTATGTATGTATGGTAACGGCCTGTGCTAGGCGGGTCGTTACAGAGTTGGTATCAGAGCGGTTCCCTGCTACCCAATTTCACAGTATGCCTGCCGTCGCTGCCATCATTGTAAGTAATTTTATTTTTATGAATAAGTAATTATTGATTATGTAATTATGTTATGTTAGACTCGCATTATGGATCCCGCTGGAGCAGATGGGGATCGACGTGCGGTGGCGTCATTTTACGAGTCACGCCCGCTACTTTTTGACGGCACTAGACGGACGGTGTCGTTAGCCGCGTGGCTATACGACATGGAGCAGATCTTCCATCTTTGCCATATTGAGGAGCGACTACAGGTCTCCTTAGCGAGCCGATGTCTAGCAGTGGATGTTCGGCTATGGTGGATGACTATTGGGGAGCGATCTTTGCCGAGTCGGACTTGGGCGCACTTCCGTGCATTGTTAGTTGCACGATACGGACCGATTCCGGATGAGGGGGCAGGTGGACCCCATCGTGACCCGGCGATGTATCGACAGATGTATCATTCTCGATACCTCAGTTTCGCAGTCGTCTGGCATGCCTTCCCAGAAGAGTCCATGAGCCATTATTGCCGACGGTTTCAGGAGGAGATGTTGCCATATGTCCCTCAGGACTTGGATAACTCTATGGCGTTTGCACTCCAGACATTTCGTGATGGACTGCCTCAGCCGATCTTACAGTATGTCCCTATGCCGGTACCTGGCTCGACCGTAGAGCACTTGATAGCTGATATCTTAGAGGCAGAGGCTGTAGTGCACGCCATGCAGGCCGCTGGAGTTGCGGATGATCAGCAGGCTCCAGTCGACGACGCTGGGATGGGAGAGCCATTTTTCGGGCCTGGTCCAGTTTTTCCTGAGGACCCGATTCCAGCCGAGCCAGTACAGGCAGTGCCTCCCCAGGAGGCCGAGGCTGATATGGCAGCCGATGATTTGGAGCCGGATGACCTCATAGTCCTTCCAGAGGTTCAGCCAGAGGACCCCCCAATCATCGACATATCGAGCGATGATGAGGATGATATGGAGCCAGGGCCAGAGTTTGAGCCTGAGGACTGGCTAGAGGAGGATTTTGATGAGGACCCCGAGGAGATCCCATTGCATGACGGAGATGATGATCAGACTCCGATGCATCCTCCGTAGTTTCGATCGAGCCTGTAGATTAGGCTAATCATGTGTATGTATTTTGCTTTTATTTTGACTGATATGTACTAGCTTATATTTTTGGATGATAGGCTTGTACTGATGTATGATGAGAAAGTGTTAGACACTTCCATCCGAAATTTTGGCCCTATATGTACAGAAATCGTATCAAAATGTAATTACGAAATTGTGAATATAATGTACTTTTTGTAAGAATACAAAAAGGAAGTTCAGTTATGAAATATTATGATACGATGATGAAAGGCATGTTACGAGTTGTTATGTGCCATGATACGATGAATAAGTTATGATATGAAGAATTATGTTATGTATGACGATAAATGTATGAAAGAAGGGATATTTCCAGTATGATAATATCTTTTCTTATGTCTTAATAGGAGATAGATAATGGTTCGTCCACGACGAGCAGTGCCTGAAAATCCGCCAGAGCCGGATCTCGCAACTATAGTAGCAAATTTGCAACGGCAGCTGCTGGAGCAGCAGCAAGAAACAAATAGATTGCGAGAACAGTTAATTCAGATGAACCAGAGACCTCAAGCTGAAGAGGTTCCTTTTCAACAGAATAGAGTACCTCCCGTGCCAGAAGTTCAACCGGAGGTGCAACAAGAGATTCCACGGAACGTTGAGGTTCCTTTAGCACCGGCTGGAGTTCCAGTGAATCTACCAGTGCGGGAAGATCTACTATACGAGAGATTCAGGCGAATGAAGGCGCCTGAATTTGAAGGACAGATGGACCCGATTGCAGCAGATAATTGGCTGATTGATATCCAGGTCATTTTGGATTTCATGAGATTATCAGAACAGGAAAAGGTTCTCTGTGCTTCCTTTGCACTTAAGAAGGACGCCAGACACTGGTGGATGACGGTACAGATGCGGCAAGATGTTACCGCCATGAGCTGGCAAGATTTTGTGGCAGAATTCCGCACCATGTACTACAATAGGGAAATTCTGGCAGCCCAACAGGATGAGTTCGCCAGTTTGAAACAGGGATCAATGACGTAATGGAGGCTGTCAAGAAGTTTGAACAGTTGGCCCGGTTGTGTCCGGAACTGGTCCCAATGAAACAGAAAAAGTTAGAAGAATGATGAAGATGTTCCGGACAGATATCGCCAAGCAAGTTAGCGCTGGCAGTAGCCCACCTACCCTGGTATCCGACTGCGTGAGTCGTGCTATAAGGGCCGAATACTGGATTAACCAGGATAAAGAAGCAAGGGCTCAGATCTTCAGAGCAAAGAGGGATGAAAAAGCCGTGGCAAAGCCGACGCAGCCCCCGCCAAAACTTAGAAACACCCGGGAGTTTGTAGAATGGGGTCGAATGCCTGTTTCCTGTGTGGCAAGGAGGGGCATTATGCGAAGAACTGCCATCTGAATAACCAAGGCCAGAACCTCAGTACCCGAGTCGGAACACAACAGCCAGTTGCATGCTGTCCAAACTAGGCTTGAAGGACCCTCATCACCCAAGGCAGATTAGAGGCTCCTGAACCTCAAGCCAGGATATATGCTTACACCAGAGGTGATGCTGAAGCTGGGACTTCACATGTGGTGACAGGTCAGATCTCTATCGCCACTTATGATGCTATCGCCTTGTTTGATTCTGGAGCTACTCACTCATTTGTATCCCTGGAGTTCGCCCAGAAGTTAGGAAGAGGTGTGAATAGTTTAGATCAGCCCTTCAAAACCTCTTTGCCGTCCGGAGAGATTTTGTGGTCCAATTCTTGGATACGAAATGCTTCCGTAGCTATCTGTGGCCGAGAATTGCTTGTAGATCTCATCGCGATCAAGTTACAGGATTTCGATGTGATCTTAGGAATGGATTTCTTAGGTAAATACGACGCCAGGATCGACTGCCGAAAGCGCTGTGTAACATTCAATCCATACGGAAAGGAGGAGTTCAATTTCTACGGACAATCCCGGAACTCAGCAACTAAACTGGTTTCAGCGATGAAGGCTTGGAAAATGTTAGCTAATGGCTGCCAAGGATATTTAGCTAACATGGTGGATAAAGATTGTGAAGTGGAATTGGCACCGGAAGATGTTCCCATCATAAAGGAATATGTGGATATCTTTCCGAAAGATTTACCAGGACTTCCGCCGGAACGCGAGATTTCGTTCGAAATCGAATTGCTGCCTGGAGCTGCACCGATATCGAAAGCGCCTTATCGTATGGCACCTGCTGAGCTTAGGGAACTACAAGTGCAGTTACAAGAATTGCTAGACAAGGGATTCATCCGACAAAGTTACTCCCCATGGGGAGCACCAGTGTTGTTCGTAAAGAAGAAGGATGGATCACTACGAATGTGTATAGACTACCGTGAGCTTAACAAGATTACGATCAAGAATAAGTACCCCCTTCCGAGGATTGACGATCTTTTTGATCAACTTAGGGGAGCGGTAGTATTCTCGAAAGTCGATCTACGATCAGGCTACCATCAGCTCAGGATCAAGGAGTCAGATATCTCCAAGACGGCTTTTCGAACACGTTACGGGCACTATGAGTTTTTGGTTATGCCATTTGGGCTAACCAATGCCCCAGCCGCATTCATGGACCTCATGAACCGAGTATTCAAAGAGTACCTGGATAAGTTCGTCATTGTTTTTATTGACGACATTTTAATTTACTCAAGGTCCAAAGAAGAGCATGAGCGTCACTTAGATTGGTGATGGAGACGCTTAGACGAAACCAGCTGTATGCCAAATTTACAAAATGTGAATTTTGGCTGGAAAAAGTTCACTTTTTGGGTCATGTAGTATCAAAAGAAGGAATTTCAGTGGACCCTGCTAAGATTGAGGCGGTTAGTGCGTGGCCAGCACCCAAGAATGTTACGGAAATAAGGAGTTTCCTTGGATTAGCTGGCTACTACCGACGGTTCGTCGAGGGATTTTCCAAGATCGCTACACCCCTCACCGCTCTTACCCGTAAAGAAAAGAAATTTGAATGGACTCAGAAATGTGAGGAGAATTTTCAAGAGCTCAAGAGGAGATTGACAAGTGCACCTGTGTTGATAATTCCTGATGTAGATGCAGGAAATTTCGTGATCTATAGTGACGCTTCTAAAAATGGATTAGGAGCCGTCTTGATGCAGAATGGGAAGGTAGTTGCTTACGCATCCCGACAGCTGAAGATTCACGAAAGGAATTATCCCATGCATGACTTGGAGCTCGCGGCAGTAGTTTTCGCACTTAAGATCTGGAGACACTACTTGTACGGGAACAAGTGTGAAATCTACACCGATCACCAGAGCCTCAAGTATATTTTCACTCAGAAGGAGCTCAACATGAGACAACGTAGATGGCTGGAACTTGTGAAGGATTATGATTGTGAGATCCTTTACCATCCTGGAAAGGCGAACAAGGTAGCAGATGCCTTAAGCAGAAAATCCGTAGGCATGCTGATGTCTATTGGAATGTTTCCTAGACCACTACAAAAGGAGATTTCCGAGTTCAATTTGGAATTGATAACGGGAAGATTGTCTGTTCTATCCCTCCAGTCCAATCTTATGGAAACCATCAAGTCACATCAAAGGAAAGATTCTTCTTTGCTGAAAGCACAACTCTTTGATGAGAAAAACAAGGAGTTTAGAGTCTCCGAAGATGGTGCTATGTACTTCAAATGAAGGATTTGTGTTCCTAACTTTGAATTTCTTAAGGACCAGATCTTGTCAGAAGCACACAAGACGCCGTATTCAGTACATCCAGGAGCTTCCAAGATGTATAAAGACCTTCGACTGAGTTATTGGTGGCCCAATATGAAGAATGAGGTAGCAGAATATGTATCGAAATGCCTAACTTGTCAGAAAGTTAAGGCTGAACATCGACATCCAGGTGGAGAGCTACAGAAGATAGAGCTTCCTGAATGGAAATGGGAGCAAATTACTATGGATTTCGTAGTAGGGCTACCCAGAACTTCAAGTGGGAATGACTCGATTTGGGTTATTGTGGATAGATTAACCAAATCAGCCCACTTTATTGCGATTAAGGTCACCTTCTCAGTGGAGAAATTGGCTGAAATCTATGTATCCCAGATCGTCAGATTTCATGGAGTACCAAAATCGATCATTTCGGACCGTGATGGACGCTTCACTTCTCGATTTTGGACTAGTGTTCACAATGCTATGGGGTCAAAATTGAAGTTCAGTACGGCATTTCACCCCCAAACTGACGGTCAATCGAAACGGACCATCCAGACACTGGAAGATATGCTCAGATCATGTGTGCTGGATTTCAAAGGAAACTGGGATCAGAAGCTACCATTGATCGAATTCTCCTACAACAACAGTTATCATGCTTCGATTGGTATGGCTCCATTTGAAGCATTGTATGGAAGAAAATGTCGATCGCCTATTCACTGGCAGGAAGTGGGGCAGAAGCAGCTGCACACCACAGACTTCATCAAGAAGACCTCTGAGGATATTCAGATGATCAAGCAGAGGCTCGACATAGCTTTTAGCAGACAGAAAAGTTATGCCGATAAACGTAGGAGGCCCTTGGAATTTCAGGAGGGAGATGCGGTGTTCATCAAGATCACTCCTATGAAAGGAGTGATGCGATTTGGTAAAAAGGGAAAGCTTAGTCCGAGGTATACAGGACCATTTGAGATTCTCGAACGAATTGGAAAAGTCGCCTATAAGCTTGCCCTACCGCCTGAGTTAGCTTCGATGCATAATGTTTTCCATGTGTCGATGCTCAAGAAGTATGTGTCAGACCCTTCCCATGTGCTTAGTCAGGAACCAGTGGAGGTTCATACGGACTTAACCTATGAAGAAAAGCCAGTTCGAGTTCTGGATCGGGAAGAGAAGGTCTTAAGGAACAAAACCATTCCCATGGTTAAAATATTGTGGCGGAACCACATGGTTGAAGAAGCAACCTGGGAGTTGGAAGATGAGATGAGAAAGAACTACCCTGATTTGTTCTAATTTTCGAGGACGAAAATTTTTAAGGGGGGTAGATTGTAAGAACTAGAATTTTACAACGTCACAATTTCTTGTATAGAAATTTAAACTGTACCATGAAGGTATTTATGAAAAGCCCGGTTTAGGGTTTTTATTCAGAATTATGAGTTTTTATGTTTGTAAAAGACTCAAAAATGATTGCTTATTAAGCATACGACCTTTTGAGGAAAAAGGTATGAAAACGCCATGATTTTTACGAAAGTCAAAGTTTGACCCGAAAGTCAAAGTTGACCCGAAAGTCAACGTTTGACCGAAAATCGTCAAGTTGACCAAATAAGTTCATGTTGCCAGGATAAGCAACATTTGACCTAATAAAGCCAAAAATTTGCTAGAAAGATCAATTCTTTGACGATATCAAAGAATGGTAAGCAGTATAGGAAGTATACTGCGGAAAACCTATTTTTCAGATAAAATGGTTTGAGTTAGATTCAAAACCACCATAGAAAAATCAAGCACACTAAATAGGAAATTAAAAGCCAAAAGGCTAGAAACGAAAAGACAATTCTTCGTATGGCCTATTATTAGACAGATAAATTTTGGACTGTATTTTATTAATTGGTACTGTGAATCAAAGACCACAGTACCAACCATATCTGTTTGGTATTAAAGTATACTGTTTAATCAAGAATGAGGCCAAACAAGGGTTTAATGATGTCACATAGCTTTTTAATTATGACATCATTAATTTGATTTAATGAAAATTTTGGAAAGAATTAGTTGGTTCTAGACTTGGAATGGCCGGCCACCTCACCCCTTTTTGTGCAAATTGGCTAACTTTGAGGGACTATTTTGCAATTTTGAAAAGTTCAAATTTGCCTATAAATAGGAGTGCATTCTATTCACAAAAATGTGAAAATTTAGGCAAACTTTGGCCAAATTTCAGCACAAAATCCGACCATATTAGGAGCTGCCAAAGAGAAAGAAAAAGTTTGGGGAACCAAGAATTTAGTCCTAGGAGGGTTCGGTTTGCACTAGGAATCAAGCTAGAAAGCTGAAAAAAATTTTGGAGCCAAACTAGCCATAGTGGCCGGTTGTGTGGCTGCTGCAAGGGGGGCGAAATTTTGAGGTGGAAAACTAGCGAGGAAGTGGCTGATTGCTGTGAAACTTGGCTGGAAACTTGGTTGGTGCATGCACTAGGAGGCTGGAAAATTTCAAGCTCATTAGGTGGAGCTAGGGCCGGCTGCACCAAGGAGAAAGGAAGGGAGAAAGATCGAGCCAACCAAACCCATTTCCACTCGGATTAAGGTAAAATTCGTTTGGCACTTAAATCTCTAATTCAAGTTCTAAATTGGAGATTTAAATGTATTACAAGCTATTTTGTAATGAGCATAAGCTCAATTTAATTTTCTGATTTAGGTCAGATTTTTAAGTGTGCTTGATTAGGTATTAAGGGTGGTTGATTTAGTAGTTTAGGCAATGTTTTGATTATGTTTATGATTGTTAATGATTAGGGTTGCATGATAGAAAGTTTAGTAAGTTATATGTTCCCCAAAATCTGATTATGCTTGCTGTAAAAATTTAGTTAGGATGCTAGAATGATCATGCATACAAATGGTTTGATGATTAGCCAAAACCATGCAAACCCTAAAACCTATAAGCTGCCATTTTGTGATTGACTTGCATGGACGGGTTTAAATTGCATGCAAGTTAAATTGGGACGTTAGAAAAACGCTGAATGTTGATTCTAGGCTCCCGCTGAGTTCGGTTGAGGTAGTGTGCACGAATTAGGACGAGAAACCAAGAAAATACCGAAAACTGCCAATTCGGGTTAGATCTGCCCAGTTTTCTGGAAACCGAAATTTGAGGCCCTTAGAGGCTGATTTTGGAAAAACGTAAAACACAAAAGTTGTAGAGTAGGGTTTTTACTGTGGGACAGCGTGGACAGTTTTTAAAAATAAGGCTCCAATGGCCTTTGTTTTTAAGAAAAACCGAGCCTGACCATGCCCAGACCCTAAGCACGGCCAGGTGAGTTTAACAGGGCAAACGAACGGGTTAGAGACCGATTTGGGTCTCGAGTTCAAAACGAAAGTTTTAGGATTTTTAATGCTTTAAAACTTTCATGAAGAAAACTTTTTCAAATTCTACTTCGATTTTTAAATAGAAAATTGGATTTCAAAACTGTGCAGTGAACAAGAAATTCCTGCACAGGAATGTTTAAAACAGTGCAGGAAAAGGACGTTTCTGCATATCCACTGACTAATTCTCAGTGAAAAACTGTTCCAAAGGCAGTTTCTGCTTTTAATAATTTTTACAAAGACCCGTTCTACGTTTTTTAACAAATGCTCTTAAAACCCTAAGTTTTTCCAAAGAAAAGGAAGAGTTTTTTTAAGCACGTTTAAATGAACCATAATCGGAAAAGGTTCCGCGTTATTGGTTTGGGCCCTAAGCCCAAGGGTTATCCAATGTAACCCAATATAATAGTAAAAATGACTAGTCGGGCCTAAAAACTCAGGTTATCGGAAATAACCCTTTGAGTTGTTTATTAGAAGGCATAGGCCCAAGATTTAAAAACAGTAGTCCAACACTACTAAAGATGGCTGTTTAGCCAAGGTTACTTGGTGTAACCAATCAAAGTACACGTTAAGTGTAGTAAACCCTAAACCTTAGGGGTATCCGCGATACAGAGGAAGTATCCGGGTTTGTTTAAAAAAAAAAAAGGGGGAAACATATAACTATGACTAGGCATGAATGTTGGTTTGATTACCAACATTCCGTAAGAACTAAATTCTTACTCTGTGTCCTCTGATGTAGCAGGAGATAGCCTGCTGAGGCATCCTGAATTGGATCAACATACCTCGGGACATAGTACTAAAGGTAAGTACAACTCCGCCTACAGCATAGGCTTTTGTTGTATACTTGCCAAGTATGTTTGATATTTACGATGAAATGATGTTATGTTTACGATATGACTATGTTAAGTTCATAAGCATGAGATTATGACATGATGTTAAGATATGAGCATGAGTTATGAATAGTGACATCACAAAGCATGTTCACTAATAAGAACAAGTATGAGTTCATGAAAAGTAAGTATGATGGCAAGCAAGCTTGCCTGTGTCGTACCGACCCGCGTCAGGTCGGGTTGAGCTATGGCAAGAGTAAGTCCATAGAGCGCGCCCGGTACGTACACTTATGATAAGGGGCCCATAAGTAAGATAAGTTAAGAATGAATACGATGGCATAATAAGAGCATAATTGGTTCATGCATATATTATGCGATGATGTGACATGATATGTATGTTATGTATGAGTTAAGTATGATGTGTATGCTATGAAAAGTTATGTATGATGAGTTATGTTTATGTTTAATTGTCGCGGATATGTATGTTGTACTTGCTGAGTGAAAGCTCACGTGACTTACGTCTATGCTGTAGGTAAGCAACCTACTGGCAACTGATGGTGCAAGGTGGCGAGCGAGGCAGGGCGAGCTGTGGAATGTGGGGATGATAACCGCTTCGCGTTTTGATTTTTATTATGTAAATTAAATCGTATGCAAACATACTTACATATGTTATACATTTCACGTATCTGCATTATAAAAAAAAAAAAAAAAATTTCCGCTGCTTACGTTACGCCTATTAATTAAGTATGCATGTATGTATGTATGGTAACGGCCTGTGATAGGCGGGTCGTTACATTTGTGAATCGATAGTGGGCACGTTGCTTGACATTCCAAATAAAACTAAAGATGGTAAAAATGCACGGTTGGATCTTCAAAAGATGAAGATTAGACCAAATTTGCTCCCCGACAAAAGATCGAATGGCACATACTTACCTCCGGCAAAGCACACATTATCCAAACAAGAGAAGAGAAAGCTTTGTGAATGGCTTACGTCCGTGAAAGTGCCAAGTTGGTACTCTTCTAACTTCAAAAGGTTGGTGTCGATGAAGGATTTGAGGCTCATTGGAATGAAAACATACGATTATCATATCTTGATGCAACAATTATTACCTCTTACATTGCAGGGAGTTTTAACGAAAGATGTGAGATATGCAATTACAAAGTTATGCTCGTTTTTCAATTCAATTTGCTCTAAGTTAATCGATCTACTAATGCTAGAGTCGCTACAATCTGAATTGGTGATGACTTTGTACATGCTTGAGAAGTTTTTCCCACTAGCCTTTTTTGATATAATGATCTACCTAACAGTGCACTTAGTTTGTGAAGTTAAGCTATGTGGACTGGTCCATCTGAGGTAGATGTATCCTTTCGAAAGGTACATGAAGGTTTTGAAGGGTTATGTGAAGAACCGAAATAGGCCGGAGGGATGTATAGTGGAAAACTACATAGCCGAGGAATCAATTGAATTTTGCTCTGAGTATTTGTCCAATGCGGACCCAATAGGGGTGCCAACGAGTGGGCTATTTACGCAGAAAGGACTATCCGTGGCCGTTCATTCACCGGTAAAGCAAGATGAATGGGAAAAAGCTTGTTTGTATGTTTTGCATAATACTAAGGAAGTGGATCCGTTCGTCGAGATTCACATGACGGAATTAAGAGTCACAAATCCAAGGAAAACAAGATTCGAGAAGTGGATTCAAGATGAGCATAACCGGACATTCAGGGAGTGGATAAGCTAACATTTGCATATTGTAACGACCCACCTAACGTAGGCCGTTACAGTTACATAACATACACAACTTAATTAACTTATATAATCTTGGCAGAAATATGGACTTTTTTTTTTTTTTTACAGCTTGAAATTAATATCTGTTTTATAACATACTTACATATGTATACTGTAACGACCCGCCCTTACATAGGCCGTTACCGTACTTATCTTACATACTAACTTAACATACTTACTTGCTTATGCAGAAATATCGTACATATTTTTTTTTCTTTTCTTTTTAAAACCACTTGAATAAAAACTTTACTACTTACGTATTTACAATATACATAATACTTACTTAGTATTTACTTTTCAAAGTTGTCGTAACGTAAAATAACTTTGTACTAAACAAACAATACAATACACATATATATTTCAAAACGCGTAGCAGTCTCTATTCCCACATTTCACAGATAGCCCTGCCAAGCCTCACCGCCTTGCATCAAGAATTGCCAGTAGCGAGCTTACCTACAGCATAAACGTAAGTTGTGAGCTTTCGCCCAGCAAGTACAATCTTGAACCCACAAAACAAACTTAATAAAGCAATGCATGAGTCAATTATGCTTTTATTATGCTTTCATAGTTTTGGACCCATTATAAGTGTACGTACCGTGGCGTGTAGTCATGGAGTGGTTGGGGCGGCCAGCCCAGTCCAACTCAAACCATGAACCAAACCTGACCTAGAGCAGGTCGGTACGACACCTCATACTTAAAAATATTTTCTTAAAGTAGTTCTTACTTAAAATATAATCTTCTTCTTACCATATGATTTATTATTTGTGAACATGCTTCATGATGTCACAATAACAAACATACATCATACTTACCCCATAAATGCATGATCTTTAAAAAACATGCCAAGTCATAAAACCATTTGCCTATGCTGTAGGCGGAGTTGTACTTACAGGTTACGCTAGGTCCTGAGGTTTGTCGTTCCGACAGGTTACCTCAATAGGTTACCTTCCTATTTCCAAAAAGGAAGTAAGATAAGAATCATCCTATCTTACCTTAATTTATTTCATTAAATGTTGGTACTCTAACCAACATTTATCAGTGACCCTAGATATATGTCCCCCTCATAAGCTTAATAATATCCTTGTTGGTTACTAAGGGTAATCCTAGGGCACATGCCCTAATGGTAATCAAACAGTATTCTGTTTGATTACCTAATGAACTTTTGGGCTTAAGGCCCAAGGGCCTTGTCATCTTATTAGGTTACTATGAGTAACCTTTGGTATAGGCCCAACTTAAGTTGAAAACTTAAAAAGCCTATTGGGCTACTAAGGCCCAATTATTAAAGTGGTACCCATTATGGTTACCTTAAGTAATCTTGGACCCAAGGCCCAACATATAACATTTGTTCTTAACTAACTAGGCCCAATTAAAATTAGGTAACCCATATGACTATGCTAGTTTACCAATTTGCTTACTTTGCTTAATTTGTTTACTTAATTCTTTCCTTACTAAACTGGGTTTGATTTAACCATATAAAACTGCTTTTAAATAAAACTGTCTATGTTTTGAAGGTATTTGCAGAAAACAGTCAAATCATCAGTGCATGTGCAGGAATTTCCTGTGCATGCACTATTTTGAAATTTCTGAATCTGAGCTTACTAATATGATTTAGTTTTACTTTGACATCTGATTGGATTTTGGAAAACTTTTCTTCATGAAATTTTTATATATTGAAAAACCCTAAAACTTTTGTGTTTTGCTCAATACCCAGTTCTGTCTTTAACTTATACTTTTTCCTTGTTGAAACTGTCTGGCCGTGCACATAGGTCTGAGGGGTCCAGGCACGGGTTTTTGTAAAAACGAAGGCCTTTGGATCCTTCTTTTGAAAAAATGTTCACGTTACCCCATAGAATTTTCAATTTTTACAACTTTTCAGTTTTGAGTTTTCTCAAATTCGGCATCTAAGAGCCTCAAAACACCGTTTTCAATTCATTGCTCACTTTTCATCCGAACTGGCAGTTTTTGGTTTCGGTTCGCTCTCACGTAAAATTACGCACACCCTACCTCAAACGGTCATAACCATGAGCCTATATCAAGCATGCAGCATATAATCTAACGTTCTCATACTCGTTCAATCATTCTCATACATTCAATTATACGATTGAACCCCGTTTGGTGAAGTTCACCAAACTTGGTTTTCTAGGGTTTTCTTGAACCCTAAATCATCGTACAACCATTCAACAGAACAATCAGCCATTCATAAGCCTATGAGGACATATATCAAACACCGAATGGTCACACATATCATCTTCATAATTTCTAAAGCATACATTCCAATATATACCAAAACATAGCATAAACTAACTAAAACCTAAATCAAGCACATTCTAAGCAAACCAAGCAAGCAAGGACATAATTAAAGAGCTTAAGCTCTTACAATCCAAACTGAAAATACACTGAAAATGGCTCAAAAACCGGACTCAAAAGGCTTAGGAGATTGAGAGGTTTACCTCTAAACCGAAGAGACAATCCCTAGTTTGAGTTCCAAAAATTTTTTTCTAGCTTTTCCTCACTAAAAACCCGACCACCACTCTTGGGTTTTTGCTGTCTTAAGGTTCGACTGGGAGAGAGAAAAGAAAGAGAGAAAATGGCAAAAGTTTGGGGGAGTTTTCTAATAAAATGCACCAAAAAAAATCCCCCTATCACACCTATTTATAGGTGAAATTTGATTTTCTTTCTTGAATTATTTTTATTCCTTAAATTGCTCTCCAAGCCTTACAAAAATTTTATTTGCTGAAAAGCCCCCATGAGGTGGCCGGCCACTAGTGATGGAAATGGTTCAAGAATGTTCTTGTAATACTTTCCAATTTTTCAAAAATTCAAAAAGTAACATAATTATCTTGTGATGAGGTGTCCTTCCCCTAGGGCTCCATTTGGCTTTAAATCTTAAAAGCAGTCTATTTTCATACCAATACAAATATAACAAATACTGTTTTCAATTAAAACAGTACTGTCATACTAAATTGCAGTCCAAATTTTATCTGCATAAAACTGGACTGTGTTTAGGTTTTTCTTAGAACTTAAGGCTAATTAGTCCTTACTGTCCTAAATATTGTGCTTGATTCTTCTAACATAGTTTCGTACCTTAAACTTGCTTATCTATCCGTAATGATGGTTTATCGCAGTATAATTTCTATACTGCCTGTTATACAACAGTACCATCATACTTTGACTTTTCTGGTCAAACTTTGACCTAGATAAAATCATAAATTCCTATCATACTTCACATCATTCTGGCCAAACTTTGACCGGAATACAATCATACATAAATCCTAATTCTGGTAACTCAGGTCAGGTAATTCATAATACAAATTTTGATTCCTTGAGAAATAAGAAATCATAATTTGTAACAAAATCGGTTATCACAATCTTCCCCCCTTAAAAATTTTCGTCCTCGAAAATTAGAATAGGTGGGGATAATTCTTTCTCATATCCTCTTCTAGTTCCCAGGTTGCTTCTTCAACATTGTGGTTTCGCCACAACACTTTAACCATGGGAATTGTCCTATTTCGTAAGAGCTTTTCTTCCTGATCCAAAATCCGAACTGGTTTCTCTTCGTACGTCAAGTCGGTTTGAACCTCGATCGGTTCTTGACTTAGCACATGGGAAGGGTCAGGTACATACTTCTTTAACATCGAAACGTGGAAAACGTTATGCACAGAAGCTAGTTCTGGTGGCCAGGCAAGCTTATAAGCTATTTTTCCAATTCTTTCAAGGATTTCAAATGGCCCCGTGTATCTAGGACTAAGTTTTCCCTTCTTGCCAAATCTCATAATTCCCTTCATAGGCGCAATCTTAAGGAAAACATAGTCTCCAACTTGGAATTCTAAGGGCCTTCGATGTTTATCGGCATAGCTTTTCTGATGACTAAAAGCTACGTCGAGTCTTCGCTTAATCTTTTTAATATCCTCTGAAGTCTTTCGGATGAAATCCGTGGTTTGAAGTTGCTTCTGTCCAACTTCTTGCCAATGAATGGGAGATCAACATTTTCTTCCGTATAATGCCTCGAATGGAGCCATACCAATGGAGGCGTGATAACTATTGTTGTAAGAAAATCCGATCAAAGGTAGCTTCTGATCCCAGCTCCTTTTGAAATCCAAAACGCATGACCTTAGTATATTCTCCAACATCTGGATAGTCCGTTTTGATTGTCCATCTGTCTGGGGGTGAAATGTTGTACTAAAATTTAATTTCGATCCCATAGTCGTGTGAACACTTTTCCAGAATCGAGAGGTAAAGCGCCCATCCCGATCTGAAATAATAGATCTTGGCACTCCATGCAACTTAACAATCTGGGATACGAAAATTTCAGCCAATTTTTCGACCGAAAAGGTAGCCTTAATAGCAATGAAGTGGGCAGATTTGGTTAATCTATCCATAATTACCCAAATCATATCATCCCACTTCGGTCCTGGAAAACCTACTACGAAATCCATAGTTATTTGTTCCCATTTCCTTTTTGGGAGCTCAATCTTTTGAAGATCTCCGGCTGGTTGCCGATGTTCAGCCTTAACTTTTTGACAAGTTAGGCACTTTGACACAAAGTCAGCAATTTCGTTCTTTATATTCGGCCACCAATAGTTTTCTCTAAGATCCTTATACATCTTGGAAGCTCCAGGATGTACCGAATATGGCGTCTCATGTGCTTCGGACATGATTTACTTCTTAAGAATTTCAAAGTTAGGAACGCAGATCCTTTCTTTGAAATAAACTACCCCATCCTCAGAGGTCCTAAATTCCTTATTCTTTCCGCCAAAGATTTGCGCCTTTAGCAGAAAAGAATCTTTCCTCTGATAACCCTTAATGGACTCTAAGAGATTAGACTGGAGAGTCAAAACAGACAACTTTCCAGTTATCATCTCTACGTTGAAATCACATATCTCCTTCTGAAGTGGCTTGGGCAACGTTTCCAAAGACATTAGCATATCGGATGACTTCCTGCTTAGTGCATCCGCTACTTTATTCGCTTTACCAGGGTGGTAAAGGATTTCGCAATCGTAGTCCTTCACGAGTTCTAGCAATCTCCGTTGCCTCATATTGAGCTCTTTCTGGGTAAAGATGTATTTGAGACTTTGATGATCGGTGAAAATCTCACATTTATTCCCATACAAATAGTGTCTCCAGATCTTTAGTGTGAAGACCACCGCCGCGAGCTCTAAATCGTGCATGGGATAATTCTTTTCGTGATCCTTTAATTGTCGTGAGGCATAGGCGACCACCTTTCCTTACTGCATTAGGACCGCTCCTAGTCCAGTTTTAGAAGTGTCGCTGTAGATCACGAAATTTCCTGCATCTACGTCAGGAATTACTAACACCAGGGCGCTAGTAAGCTTCCTTTTGAGCTCTTGGAAGTTCTCTTCACACTTCTGTGTCCACTCGAACTTCTTCTCTTTTCGCATAAGGACAGTAAGAGGTGCCGCGATCTTGGAGAATCCTTCAACGAACTGTCGGTAGTATCCAGCCAATCCAAGAGAGCTCCATATCTCCGTAATATTTTTGGGTCTAGCCCACGTACTAACCGCTTCTACTTTAGCAGGATCTACGGAAATCCCTTCGTTTAACACTACATGGCCTAAGAAATGAACTTTATCCAACCAAAATTCACATTTCGTGAACTTGGCATAGAGCTGGTTCCGTCTTAACGTCTCCAGAACCATCCTAAGGTGCTGCTCGTGTTCCTTTATGGACTTTGAGTATATCAGAATATCATCGATGAAAACGATGACAAACTTATCTAAGTACTCTTTGAACACCCGGTTCATCAAGTCCATAAAATGTAGCTGGAGCATTGGTCAAACCAAACGACATAATCAAGAACTCGTAATGCCCATAGCGCATTCGAAAAGCCTTTTTCGAAATGTCTCCCTCCTTAATCCTGAGTTGATGGTATCCCGACCGCAAATCGACCTTCGAAAACACCACTGCTCCTCTAAGTTGATCAAAAAGATCATCTATTATAGGGAGAGGATACTTATTCTTAATCGTAATCTTGTTCAGCTCATGATAATCGATACACATACGCAACGATCTGTCCTTCTTCTTGACGAATAATACTGGTGCTCCCCATGGGGAGTAACTCTGGCAGACGAAACCGTTGTCCAGCAGTTCTTGCAACTGCACTTGGAGTTCCCTAAGTTCCGCTGAGGCCATACGATAAGGCACTTTAGATACCGATGTAGCCCCGAGCAATAAGTCTATCTCAAAAGAAATTTCCCGTTCGGGAGGAAGTCCGGGCAATTCTTTTGGAAAGACATCCATATATTCCCTGATAATGGGAACATCTTCCGGCCTTAACTCCACTTCTTTCTCTTTGTCCACCATGTTGGCTAAGTATCCTTGACATCCATTAGCCAACATTTTCCACGCCTTCATTGCCGATACTAACCTACTTGAGGAGTTACAGGACTGACGGTAAAAGTTGAATTCCTTCTCATCATGCAAACTAAACATAACACAACGCTTTCGACAATCAATCTTACCGTTGTACCTCCCTAGGAAGTCCATTCCTAAAATAACGTCATAATCTTGAAGTTTAATTGCGATGAGATCAACATAAAGTTCTCGACCGCAAATAACTATAGGAACATTTGGCATCCAAAAATCGGATAGCAAAACTTCTCCTGACGGAAGGAACGTCCTAAACGGTTGCTTAAAGCTATCGACACGTCTTCCTAATTTTTGGGAAATCTCCATCGATATAAATGAATGGGTGGCACCAGAATCAAACAAGGCAATAGCGTCGTAAATGGTGATAGAAATCTGACCTGTCACCACGTGAGAAGTTCCGACCTCAGCATCCCCTTTGGTGTAGGCGTAAATCCTAGCTTGGGGTCCAGGAGCCTCTAGCCTCCCTGGTACATCCGATGTGTCCTCGATCTTAGCTTGCACCCCATGCAGCTGACTGCTTGCATTTCTATTCGGGTACTGGGGGGTCTAGTTCTGGTTGTTGAAGGTGCAATTCCTAGCGTAATGACCTTCCTTGCCACAAAGGTAGCAAGCATTGGTCCCCAGTCTACATATTCCCAGGTGCTTTTTCCCGCATTGAGCGCACATTGGATAGTTATTGTTATTACCCTCATTCGCTCGATTACTTTTCTTCTGAGGGTAATTTCTTTGCTGGCCCTGGCCAACAACATTTCCTTTCCTTTTGTTCTTTCCAAAATGCTTAAAATGCTAGGCCGCATTACTAGTCTCGCCCTTCGCAAAAACGTCCTGGTTTTGCCTAGGCTGTAGCTGTCTCTCCATAGCCTTCTCCTCTTTCTTGGTTGATCCAATACTCAGCCCTAATTACCCGACTAATGCAGTCAGACACTAGGGTCGGAGGGCTACTTCCTTGTAATACCTAGTTTTTCGATATTACTATTTCCTTTTAAAGGAATTTTATATGTGCCATGAAGGTATTCATGAAAGAGCTCGGTTAAGGGTTTTTATTGATTTTGTGAGTTCTTATAAGACTCAAAAATGATTGCTTAGATTAGCATATTACCTTTGGAGTGAAAAAGGATGAAAAACTCTATGATGTATGTTGGTCAAAGTTTGACCAAGAAAAGTCAAAGTTGACCGAGAGAGTCAAAGTTTGACTAAAATGGTCAAAGTAATTACTGTACAGTTTTATGGCAAAGCAGTATGGAAATATACTGCGAAAAACCGTTTTTACGGGCAATCCAGTATGATTAGAATTAAAACCACCATAGAAAAATCAAGCACATTAAGTTAGATACTAAGGGCAAAAAGGACTTAAAGAAATAAGAAAATTTTTATACAGTCCATTTTTACACAGATGAATTTTGGACTGCAGAATATATTGCAGTACTGTGTATTAGTGAACACAGTATTAGAAATATCTGTGTAGCTCAAAAATGGACTGCATATTGAAGAAAAGAGCCAAACAAGGCCTTATGGTGATGACATCACCTTATCCACAAGTTATGACATCATAATTGAATTTTGGAATTAAGGAAAATAATATTTCCTTGTTCACCAAGGGAATGGCCGGCCACCTCACCCCCCTAATGTGTAAAAAGCTGATTTTTTGGAGGACTATTTTGCAATTTGGCAAAGTTCCAAAACCTCTATAAATAGGGCTGCATTTTATTCCAAAAAAATCAGAAAATTTGGAGAAGTTCTGCCCATTTCCAACCCCAAAAACCGTCCTTGATCAGCCAAGAAAAACAGAACAAAAACTAAAATTCAAGTGTGGGAATTATTGGGTAACATTTGGATTTCATCTAGGAACCAAGGAAAAAGAGTTGAAAAAAATTTGGAGCTCAATTTTGGCCAAGTGGCCGGTTCTTGGTGAGCTGGAAAAAGAGAGAAAAACTGGTTGGGAGCAAGGGGAAGTGATCAGATTTTGGTAGAAAATAGCAACCATGAAGCAGAAAAATTTTCGGGTCGGCTAGGGGGAGGCCGAATTCACCAAGGAGACAAGGAAAGGAGAAAATTCTTGGACCAAACCCTAACCATTCTTAGGGGTCAAGAAAGGTAACTCTCCCATAGCCTTAAGCTTTTCAATTTGGTCTCAATTTGAAATTTACATGTATTTCAAGTTGTTAATTGTATGAGCATAAGCTCAATTTTCATTAAATGCCTTAGTTTAAGAAGTTAGATATGTGCTTGATTAGGATTTAAGGGTGGTTTGGTTTTATTAAGCTTTGTATGATTTTTTTTATGTTGATGCTTGCTTGATTATGTTGATTGTATGATCCCTGATTTATAGGGTTATATGTCCCCTAATAGGATTAAGCATGATTTAGGATGAATGATTAGGTTGCATGATTAAATTGGTTTGATTTATGCAACTTAGAAAAACCTGCAAACCCCAATTTTGTAGAAAAGAATAATGGTTTGTATGGCTGCGTTATAAACTGTGCTTTAAAGAAAATTTACGTTAGAAATACGCTGTATGTTTGAATTTAGGCTCCCGCTGTGGTCGGTTGAGGTAGTGTGCACGTATTAGGACGAGAAGCGATTAAAAGAAAGAAAACTGCCAGTTCGGGTTAAACCTGGACAGTTTTCTGGAAAAGGAAAATTGAGGCCTTTAGAGGCCGAATTTGAGAAAATGTAAAACATGAAAGTTGTAGAAAATGATTTTTCCTAGGGAGCAATTGGGACAGTTTTCCAAAATGAGGCTCCAACGGCCTCGGTTTTTATGAAAATCCGAGTCTGGCCGTGCCTAGGATTCATGCACGGTCAGGTAAGTTCAACAAGGAATAAGGGCACGTTAAAGTCCGAACTGGGTTTTTCTCAAAACACAAAAGTTTTAGGGTTTCTCAAGATCTGAAACTTCCATGAAGAAAACTTTTTCATATTTGATTTATATTTTTAAATAAAAAATTGAATTTCAAAAACTGTGCAGTAAACAGGAAATTCCTGCACAGGATTTTCTAAAACAATACTGAAAAAATGTATTTTCCACCAACCCCAATGTTTTGACTGTGAGAACTGTTCCAACGGCTGTTTTCATTCCTTATCAATGTTTAAAACCCCACTTTAAGAATCATGAATTTTTATAAGTTAAGCAAAGGGTTTTTGAATTTAAAACCCACTCATAACTATTTTTATGAACCCACTTATAAGATTTCAAGGGTTTGTGAAGAAAACCCTAATTTTTTCAAAGCATAGGAAAAGAAGTTTTTAAACTAAGTTTCGGTGAGCAATAACCGGGAAAGATACCGAGTTATTGGTTTGGGCCCGAAGCCCAAGGGTTATCCAACGTAACCCAATAAAAGAACAAGTTATGTGGTTAAGGCCCTTAGCGAGGGTTAGGGTTACTTATGGTAACCCATTTATGATGTTTCAAGATAAATTAGGTGGGACATATAACCATAGATAGAATAAATGTTGGTTAAGTTACCAACAGGATTTACAGAATCCTTACGCTATGTCCTTTGAAATATCAGGAAGTAGCCTGCAGCTGTATCCTGACGTGGAGCAGCATAACCCCGGACATAGGAAACGAGGTAAGTACAACTCTGCCTACAGCATAGGCTTTTGTTGTATACTTGCCCAAGTATGATGAATGAATGCTATTAGTATGTGATGTGAATGTATGTTAGACTTGTTTGATATTAGGAAATGTTTATGAGATGTGATGTGATGAGGCTATGTGCTATGATCTTATTATGTTATGATGTATGGTATGTGTATGACGCATTAAGTTATGACATGAAGTATGATATGATGATATCTTATGAATGTGTGACATCACGAAGCATGTTCACAAATTCTAAATAAGAGATAACGAAAAGCAAGTATGATGGCAAGCAAGCTTGCCTGTGTCGTACCGACCTGCTCACAGGTCGGGTTGGACTATGGTTTGAGTTGGAAATGGACTGGCCGCCCCAACCACTCCATAGTTGCGCGCCCAGTACGTACACTCATGTAAGGGGCCCATAAGTAAGATAAGTAAGATAAGCAAGTAAGATACGATAAGCTATGAAAACACGCAAGCATAATAAAGCATAATCAGTTCATGCATATATTATGTGATGCTATGTTATGTTATGAGATGTATGTTACGATGTTATGTTAAGTTAGGACACGAGATGTATGTTACAATGCTATGTTAGATTATGCTATGTTACGACACGATACGTTATGTTACGATGCTATGTTAGGTCATGCCATGATACGCATAGGTTTGTTCTGTTTCGCGGTTTAGTAGTTGTACTTGCTGAGCGAAAGCTCACTGTCTTACGTCTATGCTGTAGGTAAGCAACCTACGGTCAATTGTTGATGCAAGATGGGGGAGCGTGGCAGGGCAAGCTGTGAAATGTGGGAAATAAAGCCGCTACACGTTTTGTCTTTTTTAGGTATAATGATTGTTTTTCAAACATCGTTCTTATATATTGTTATGCGCTAGTACGCGCCTTATAAAAAAAAAAAATTCTCGCTGTTTACGCCAAATATGTAAGTAAGTATGAATGCGTATATATGTATGTATGGTAACGGCCTGTGCTAGGCGGGTCGTTACAGAGTTGGTATCAGAGCGGTTTCCTGCTATACAATTTCACAGTCTGCCTGCCATCGCCACCATCATTGTAAGTTGAATTTATATTTTACGTATATGTAAATATGTATGCTGGGATTATGTTAGGATAGACGCGGCGATATGGACCCTGCTCGCGTAAATGCGGATCGAGACGCGATAAAATCATTTTACGAATCGCATCCTCTACTGTTCGATGGCACGAGACGATCAGTATCAGTAGCAGCTTGGCTATATGATATGGAGTTAGTTTTCCATATCTGTAATGTCGAGGCCCATTTGCAGGTCTCTCTAGCCAGTCGGTGCTTGATAGCTGACGTACGACATTGGTGGATGACACTGGGCGAGAGACAGATGCCTAGTCATTCATGGGCTCATTTTCGTACGTTAATTAGTGCGCGTTATGGGCCGATGCCTGATGAGGAAGTCGGTGAGCCATATCGTGACCCCGAGATTTATCGGGATATGCAGCGCACGCGATATTTAAGTTATGTCAAGGACTGGCATGCGTACCCCCAGGAGTCTATGAGTTACTACTGTTGGAGGTTCCAGGCGGCTATGCTACCTCATATTCCGCAGGATTTGCCCAGCCCAGAGCTGCAAGCTTTAGTGATTTTACGGAATGGGTTACCTCCCCATATCCGACAGTTTGTTCCGACGCCCCGGTTAGAAAGGACAGTCGGCAGTATGATTAACGTCATCCTGGAGGCGGAGCATATCGCGCATACGATACAGGCCGATGCTTATGAAGATGATGACCAGGTGCCTGTCGACGATACCGGGTTAGGAGAGCCACAGCATGAGGTAGGATCGATTTTCCCTGAGGATCCGACCCCTACTGTCCCCGTACAGGAGGAACTAGCCCAGGAGACTGAAGATCAGATGGACGCGAAGGACGCCGCGGACTATATAGTTGCTCCGGTAGACCTACCGGGAGATCCTACTGTTATGGACATCTCTAGCGATGACGAGGATGAGGATATGGATGATCTCGACGACGACCCCGAGGAGATACTACTCGACGATGACGATGGGGATGCGGATTCCGATGCTTCGTTAGTAATCACGATTTAGGATCGACCAAGTATAGTTATTTTTGACCATGAGCCTGATTGTACTAGCTTATTATTTTTAATAATAGGCTTATGTGTGATGGTGAAGTGTTAGACACTTCCATTATAGTTTGGCCTTGCTTATATAAAGGCCCAGTATGATGAAAAATATATGTATTTACAGTATGGTAAATTATGATGTACATGGTATGTACATATGAGATAATATGAATAAGGTACTTCTGTATGAGTACTAAAAGACCGTGCGAATACGGGATACATGACAAGGATATGTCATGTTATGAAAAGTTATGTTATGTTATGAAAAGTTATGTTATGAGTATGAAAATTATGTTATGATAAGTATCTGATGTAATACGATGATGCCATTATGTTATGGTATGATACGTATGATATGTATGATACGATAAATCATGTATGGAAGAAAGGATATTAATAGTACGATAATATCTTTTCTTATAATTATAAGATGGTACGCCCGTATAGAACAGTACCTCTTAATCCTCCCAAACCGGATTTCGCAACCGTTATAGCAAATCTGCAACGACAGTTGGTCGAACAACAGCGAGAGTCGAATCGACTCCAAGAGCAGATAGTTCGGATGAACCAAAGACCCCAAGTTGACGAGGTTCCACCTCGAGCTCATCAAGAACCCCCAGTAATACCTCAGGTAACGGATGTTTACCTGAATGCTCAATAAGAGGTCCAGCCAGAAATACCCCGGAATGCTGAAATTCCGATGGCACCCATTAGAGGACAAGTAAATCTACAGCTAGTACGGGAAGACTTGCTATTCGAACGATTTAGGCGGATGAAAGCGCCAGAGTTCGAAGGATCGACTGATACTATAACCACCGATAACTGGTCAATCGATATACCAATCATTTTGGAATTCATATGGTTAACAGAGCAGGAGAAAGTTTCTGTGCTTCTTTTGCCCTTAAGAAGGACGCGCGACACTGGTGGATAATCGTACAGATTCTTCGCGATATCACGGTCATGAGTTGGCAAGATTTTGTGACCGAGTTTTGTTCGATGTACTACAACAGAGAAATCCTCGCCACTCAACAAGATGAGTTCGCGAATTTTAGACAAGGGTTAATGACAGTAATGTAGGCTGTCAAAAAGTTTGAGCAATTAGCTCGGTTATGCTCGGATTTGGTATCGAGTGAAACGGAGAAGGTAAGGAGAATGATGTAGATGTTTCGGACGGACAGTGCCAAGCACGTGAGTGCTGGTAGTAGCCGCTTACCCTAGTGTCCGATTGCATAAGTCGGGCACTGAGAGCCGAGTATTGGATAAACCAGGACAGGGAAGTTAGGGCTCAAATCTTCAAGGTGAAAAGGAGGGAGAAGGCTGTAGCGAAGCCAACACAACCGCGACAAGGTTCGGAAGCGTTCCCGAAGGACCAAATTAGTAACCCTGCGCAAGGTTCCAAACAGTTTGAAAGGAACAAGAGGAAAGGGA
The DNA here is from genome assembly GCA_025413025.1 of Ficus hispida. Taxonomy (NCBI): domain Eukaryota; kingdom Viridiplantae; phylum Streptophyta; class Magnoliopsida; order Rosales; family Moraceae; genus Ficus; species Ficus hispida. Next base: position 15,320,122 of record CM046372.1, read on the forward strand.
ATTTTTCAAGCCAGGGACAACAAAGGAATTTTCCTCAGAAAAGGAACATCAGAGGAAATGAGGGGAATAACGCTAACTACCCCGCATGCGAGAAGTGTGGAAAGAAACACTCGGGAGTGTGTAGGATAGGGTCAAACGCTTGCTACCTGTGTGGCAAGGAGGGGCACTATGAGAGGAACTGCCCTCAGAACAACCAGAATCAGAACCCTCCTTATCCGAACCGGAATGCCAACATTCGCCAGTTACATGCAGTCCAAGCCAGCCTTGAAGGACCCTCAATTTTACAAGGCAGAATAGAGGCTCCTGAACCCCAAGCCAGAATTTACGCTTACATCAAGGGAGATGCTGAAGCGGGAACGTCACATGTGGTGACAGATTTGACTTCTATCACCACCGATCAAGCTATTGTGTTGTTTGATTCTGGTGCCACTCACGCGGAGTTCGCCCAGGAATTAGGAAGATGTGTAGATAGGTTAAAATAGCTTTTCAAAACTTCTTTGCCATCCGGAGAAATTTTGTGGTGCCATTTTTGGACACGAAATACTTCCGTAGTTATATATGGCAAAGAATTATTTGTAGATCTCATCAAGTTTAAGGATTTCGATGTGATCTTAGTCATGGATTTCTTAAGAAAGTACAACGCTAAGATCGACCATCGAAAAGCGTTGTGTAACGTTCAACCCTTACGATGAGAAGAGTGTAACTTCGACGGACAGTACGGAGCTCAGCCACCAGATTAGTTCGACAATGAAGGCTTGGATGATGTTAGCTAATAGATGCCAAGGATAGTTAGCTAACATAGTGAACAAGGATCGAGAAGTAGAAATTAACGCTGTAAGATATTCCCATTATAAAGGAATATGTGGAAATCTTTCCGGAGGGCTGATCAGGATTTTCGCCGGAACGGGAAATTTTGTTTGAAATTGAATTGTTGCCTAGAACCGCACCAATGTGGAAAGCACCTTACTATGTGGCATCTGCCAAACTTAGAAAGCTTCAAGTGCAGTTACAAGAACTGCTTGATAAAGGATTCATCCGGCAGAATCACTCTCTGTGAGAAGCGTCTGTTTTGTTCGTGAAGAAGAAGGATGGATCATTATGCATATGTAGTGATTTCCAGGAGCTAAATAGGATTTCGATCAAAAACAAGTATCCCCTTTCAAGAATTGACGATCTTCTTGATCAACTCAGGGGAGCAGTAGTATTCGCGAAAGTCGATTCGATCAGACTATAATCAGCTCAGGATCATGGAGTTAGATATCTCCAAAATGGTTTTTCGATCGAGTTATGGGCATTATGAGTTTTGGTTATGCCGTTTGGATTAACTAATGCCCCAATTGTTTTTATGGACCTTATGAACAGAATGTTCAAAGAATACTTAGACAAGTTCATTATTGTCGTTATTGACGACAGTTTATTCAAGGTCCAAGGAGGAACATGAACATCACCTTAGGTTGGTGATGGAAACGTTGGAACGAAATAAGCTGTATGTCAAATTCAAGAATGAGAATTTTGATTGGAAAAAGTTCGTTTCTAGGGTCATGTGGTGCTAAAAGAAGGAATTTCCGTAGACCCTGCAAAAGTGGAAGTGGTCGGTACATGGCCAGTACCCAAGAATGTTACGGAAATAAGGAATTTCCTTGGTTTAGCTGGATATTGTCGACGTGTCGTCGAAGGATATTTTTTTCAAGAATTTTGCACCACTGGCAGCCCTTACTCGAAAGGGGAAGAAATTTGAATGGATCTAGAAATATGAAAAGAATTTTTAAGAGCTGAAGAGGAAGCTAACTAGTGCGCATGTATTAGTAATTCCTGATAGAGATACAGGAAATTTGGTGAATTTTAGTGACACTTCTAAAAATGGATTAGGAGTTGTCCGGATACAGAAGGGGAAGATAGTAGTCTATGCGTCACGACAACTAAGAATTCACGAAAGAAACAATCCTATGCATGATTTGGAGCTCATAGCGATAGTTTCACACTTAGGATTTGGAAACCGTTAAGTCATATCAAGGAAAGGATTTTTTTTTTTCTAAAACTTAACTTTCTGGCAGAAAGAACAAGGAGTTAGGACCTCCGCCAACAGTGTTATTTACTTCAAGGAAAGGAATTATGTTCCTGACCTTGAATTCTTAAGGGATTAGATACTATCGAAAGCACATATGAGGCCACGTTCGGTACACCCAGAAGCTTTCAAAATTATACAAGGACATCCAACAGGATTTATGATGGCCAAATATGATGAATAAGGTGGCAAAATATGGGCCAAAGTGCCTAACTTGTCAGAAAGAAGGACTGAACACCGATATCCTGAAGGAGATTTGTAGAAAATAAAACTTCCTGATTGGAAATGGGAGCAAATTACTATGAAATTTATAGTAAAACTGCCCAGGATTACAAGTGGGAATAAGACGATTTGGGTTATTATGGATAGATTAACCAAATCAACCCACTTTATCGTAGTTAAGGCTACCTTTTTGATGGAAAGATTAGCAGAGATCTGCGTATTTCAGATCATTAGACTGCATAGAGTGCCAAAATCAATAAGCTCAGACCATGATAGGCGTGTCACTTCTTGATTTTGGACAAGTTTAATAAGACCGCGGGGTTGAAATTGAAGTGCAGCAAGGCATTTCACCCCCAAACTGATGGCTAGTTAGAAAGAACCATCCAGACACTAGAGGATATGCTAAGATCAGGTGTCTTGGATTTCAAAGGTAATTGAATCAGAAGCTTGCCTTAACGCAAGAGTTAGCTCGATGCTCAACATTTTTCACGTTTTGAGGCTGAAAAGAAAAAGTAAAAAGTACATATCAGTCCCTTCCCATGTACTTAATCAAGAACCAGTAGAGGTTCAAATTGATTTCATTTATAAGGAGACACCAGTATGAATTCTGGATCGGGAAGAAAAGGTTTTTAGAAATAGAATCACTTCTATGGTTGAAGTTTTATGACGAAACCATAAGGTTGTGGAAGCAACCTGGAAACTAATAGATGAATTAAGGAAGCACTACCCCTAGTTGTTCTAATTTTCGAGGACGAAAATTTTTAAGGGAGGTAGATTGTAATACCTAGTTTTTCGATATTACTATTTCCTTGTAAAGGAATTTTATATGTGCCATGAAGGTATTCATGAAAGAGCCCGGTTAAGGGTTTTTATTGATTTTGTGAGTTCTTATAAGACTCAAAAATGATTGCTTAGATTAGCACATTACCTTTGGAGTGAAAAAGGATGAAAAACTCTATGATGTATGTTGGTCAAAGTTGACTGAGAGAGTCAAAGTTTGACTAAAATGGTCAAAGTAATTACTGTACAGTTTTATGGCAAAGCAGTATGGAAATATACTGCGAAAAACCGTTTTTACGGGCAATCCAGTATGATTAGAATTAAAACCACCATAGAAAAATCAAGCACATTAAGTTAGATACTAAGGGCAAAAAGGACTTAAAGAAATAAGAAAATTTTTATACAGTCCATTTTTACACAGATGAATTTTGGACTGCAGAATATATTGCAGTACTGTGTATTAGTGAACACAGTATTAGAAATATCTGTGTAGCTCAAAAATGGACTGCATATTGAAGAAAAGAGCCAAACAAGGCCTTATGGTGATGACATCACCTTATCCACAAGTTATGACATCATAATTGAATTTTGGAATTAAGGAAAATATTATTTCCTTGTTCACCAAGGGAATGGCCGGCCACCTCACCCCCCTAATGTGTAAAAAGCTGATTTTTTGGAGGACTATTTTGCAATTTGGCAAAGTTCCAAAACCTCTATAAATAGGGGTGCATTTTATTCCAAAAAAATCAGAAAATTTGGAGAAGTTTTGCCCATTTCCAGCCCCAAAAACCGTCCTTGATCAGCCAAGAAAAACAGAACAAAAACCAAAATTCAAGTGTGGGAATTATTGGGTAACATTTCGATTTCATCTAGGAACCAAGGAAAAAGAGTTGAAAAAAATTTGGAGCTCAATTTTGGCCAAGTGGCCGGTTCTTGGTGAGCTGGAAAAAGAGAGAAAACTGGTTGGGAGCAAGGGGAAGTGATCAGATTTTGGTAGAAAACAGCAACCATGAAGCAGAAAAATTTTCGGGTCGGCTAGGGGGAGGCCGAATTCACCAAGGAGCCAAGGAAAGGAGAAAATTCTTGGACCAAACCCTAACCATTCTTAGGGTCAAGAAAGGTAACTCTCCCATAGCCTTAAGCTTTTCAATTTGGTCTCAATTTGAAATTTACATGTATTTCAAGTTGTTAATTGTATGAGCATAAGCTCAATTTTCATTAAATGCCTTAGTTTAAGAAGTTAGATATGTGCTTGATTAGGATTTAAGGATGGTTTGGTTTTATTAAGCTTTGTATGATTTTTTTTATGTTGATGCTTGCTTGATTATGTTGATTGTATGATCGCTGATTTATAGGGTTATATGTCCCCTAATAGGATTAAGCATGATTTAGGATGAATGATTAGGTTGCATGATTAAATTGGTTTGATTTATGCAACTTAGAAAAACCTGCAAACCCCAATTTTGTAGAAAAGAATAATGGTTTGCATGGCTGTGTTATAAACTGTGCTTTAAAGAAAATTTACGTTAGAAATACGCTGTATGTTTGAATTTAGGCTCCCGCTGTGGTCGGTTGAGGTAGTGTGCACGTATGAGGACGAGAAGCGATTAAAAGAAAGAAAACTGCCAGTTCGGGTTAAACCTGGACAGTTTTCTGGAAAAGGAAAATTGAGGCCTTTAGAGGCCGAATTTGAGAAAATGTAAAACATGAAAGTTGTAGAAAATGATTTTTCCTAGGGAGTAATGTGGAAATTTTTCCAAAATGAGGCTCCAACGGCCTCGGTTTTTATGAAAATCCGAGCCTGGCCGTGCCCAGGATTCATGCACGGTCAGGTAAGTTCAACAAGGAATAAGGGCACGTTAAAGTCCGAACTGGGTTTTTATCAAAACACGAAAGTTTTAGGGTTTCTCAAGATCTGAAACTTTCGTGAAGAAAACTTTTTCATATTTGATTTATATTTTTAAATAAAAAATTGAATTTCAAAAACTGTGCAATAAACAGGAAATTCCTGCACAGGATTTTCTAAAACAATACTGAAAAACTGTATTTTCCACCAACCCCAATGTTTTGACTGTGAGAACTGTTCCAACGGCAGTTTTCATTCCTTATCAATGTTTAAAACCCCACTTTAAGAATCATGAATTTTTATAAGTTAAGCAAAGGGTTTTTGAATTTAAAACCCACTCATAACTATTTTTATGAACCCACTTATAAGATTTCAAGGGTTTGTGAAGAAAACCATAAGTTTTTCAAAGCATAGGAAAAGAAGTTTTTAAACTAAGTTTCGGTGAGCAATAACCGGGAAAGATACCGAGTTATTGGTTTGGGCCCGAAGCCCAAGGGTTATCCAACGTAACCCAATAAAAGAACAAGTTATGTAGTTAAGGCCCTTAGCGAGGGTTAGGGTTACTTATGGTAACCCATTTATGATGTTTCAAGATAAATTAGGTGGGACATATAACCATAGATAGAATAAATGTTGGTTAAGTTACCAACAGGATTTACAGAATCCTTACGCTATGTCCTTTGAAATATCAGGAAGTAGCCTGCAGCTGTATCCTGACGTGGAGCAGCATAACCCCGGACATAGGAAACGAGGTAAGTACAACTCTGCCTACAGCATAGGCTTTTGTTGTATACTTGCCCAAGTATGATGAATGAATGCTATTAGTATGTGATGTGAATGTATGTTAGACTTGTTTGATATTAGGAAATGTTTATGAGATGTGATGTGATGAGGCTATTGTAATACCTAGTTATTTAACGATTATGATTCTTTGTACAAAAAAAATTCAAATTGTACCTTAAGAATATGAATGAAAAAGCCCGGTTAAGGGTTTTTATAATGTTTTGTGAGTTTTTATGACTTTAAAAGACTCAAAAATAATTTCTAGGACAAGAAAACGTCCTTTTAGGTAAAAAGGAATGAAAATGGCCAAAAATGTATGTTGGTCAAAGTTTGACCAAAAACGTCGATGGTTGACCAAAAAGTCAACTGTTGACCACGGGAGTCAAATCTCGGCAAGAAAGTCACCTGTCGACAAGAAAGTCAATGGTGGACGAGAAAGCCAAAGATTGACCCCAAAAAGTTGAAGAAAAGACGGTACGAGTAAAATCGCCGCAGTATAGAATTATACTGAATATGCCGTTTTTACTGATAAAATGATATGTTTAGAACTTAAAACCACCATAGAAAGACAAGCACATTAAGTAGAATTAAAGGGCAAAAAGGGTTTTAAGAAATAAGGAAATTTTTATACAGTTTGTTTTCACACAGATAAATTTTGGACTGCCGTTCGGTAAACTAATACTGTGCATAAGTGAATCCAGTATTAGAAATACCTGTGTTAAAACAATAATGGACTGCATAACAAGGTAAAGAGCCAAACAAACCTTAGAATGGCTTACCTCATTCACCTTTTGGATTATGACATCATTATGTCATTTAAAAAAAAATTGGAAAGTATTTGGTTGGCATTGGCCATGCAATGGCCGGCCACATGCCCCCCCCCCTAAGTCCAATTTCTGATTTTTTTGAGGACTAAAGTGTGCAATTTCAAGAAGTTTCAACCTCTATAAATAGGGGTGCCATAATTCAAAGAAAAATTAGAGAAAAGCAACCAAACTTTGGCCAAATTTTCCTCCACCAAATCCGAACTTCAACAAGAGTGAAAGGAAGGAAATTTTGCAAAAACCAAGTGTGTTTTAAGCCTAGGGATAGTCGGTTTTACCTTAGAGAGCAAGCAAGGAAGTTTGAAAAAAAAATTGGAACCCAATTCTAGGCCAAGGGCCGGTTGTGTGGGGCAAGAGAAAAGCAAGAGAAAAAAAGTTGAATCCAAAGGGGGATTTAGAGTTTTGAGTGTTGGTTTCCACTTAGAACATCATTTAAGAGCACTTGAGCATTTGGTGCACAAGTTGGCCAAAGGACCGGCTGTTGGAGAGGGAAAAAGGGGAGCCAAGAGCCAATCCAAAAATTCGGATCCAAGGTGAGGTAAAATTCCAAGTTCTTAAGCTTTCATTTAAATTTCAATTGGAGAAATTTAAATGTATTTAAGTATGTGTTGTAATGAGCATAAGCTCACTTTAATTTTCTGCCCTAAATTAAGATTATAGGCTATGTGCTTGTTATGGTTAGGATTTATGGTTTGGTGGTTATGATTTTTGCATGCTAGATGTTTGTGAATTGGTTAGGGTTTATGTACATTATGTTTGATGCTAAATTTGATTTGCATGTTGAATATTGGACGTTAGAAAACGCTGCATGACCACTTTCTAGGCTCCCGCTGAGTTTGGTTGAGGTAGGGTGAACGTTTTAGGACGTAAACAAAATTTTAAACCGAAAACTACCAACTCGGGTAGAAATTGGCCAGTTTCGGGAAAAACAGTTTTTGAGGCTTCTAGAGGCCGAATCAGGGCAAACTCAAAACATGAAAGTTTTAAGTAGAGTTTTTCCTAGAGGACAACGCGGACAGTTTTGTAAAATGAGGCTCCAATGGCCTCGGTTTTTACCAAAACCCGTGCCTAAGGTGCCCAGGACCCGAGCACGGCCAGGACAAGTTCCTCAGGGGTTTTGACCACAAAAACGCCAGAACTGGGTTTTACCCAAAACATAAAAGTTGTAGAGTTTTAAATGTTTACAACTTTCATGAAGACAAGTTTTACAGATTCAGTCTGGATTTTAAGATGAAAATGAATTTCGGAGAACTGTACAGGAATTATGGGAATCCTGTACAGGATTTACAAAGTTAACACAGAAAATGCATATTTTTGTAATTACACTGCAAAATTGACATTGAGTAACTGTTCCAAAGGCAGTCTCCAATAGTCAATAATTTTATACGACTCCTTTTAAGGTTTTCAGTTTTTTTTAAAAGATTGAACAAAAGGATTTTTAAACCAAAACCTAAGAATTCTTTCTAAAGAAATAAGTTTGTTTTTAAAACCTAAGTTAAAGATTTAACCGGTTAGGGTTACTTAGGTAACCAATTAGGACAATGTAAAGATAAGTAAGGTTATATAAGAATGTTGGTTATATTACCAACAGTTCTAACCCTTACTTTTATTAATCTCAGAACGTCGCACGCCGAAGTGTCCCAACAGGATTTAACTCGACTTTTGGACACAGCTTTTACGAACGAGGTAAGTACAACTCCGCCTACAGCATGGGCTTTGTTGTGTATACTTGCCAAAGTATGATGAAAATGCTATGTAGTGTAAATGTTATCTCTTATGTGTTGTAGATAGTTTTAAGTTATAGGAAATGTTATAGAAAATGTCATGCTTTGTAGTATGCTATGATTATGTGTTAAGAATATGTTATAAAATGCTATGATGATATGCTATGTTATATGCTATGGTATGTTATGTGTTATAAAAAGTTGAAATGCTATGATTTAGAATGCCATGGAATAGGTTATGATGATAAGATTATAAATTAATTGTGTGACATATCACGATGTATGCTCACTAATTAATATAATTAAGTATGAGATAATGAAAGTTATGATGGCAAATAATTTGCCTGTGTCGTACCGACCCGCGTTAGGTCGGGTTGAACTATGGATTGAATTGGAAATGGTTTGGCCGCCCCAACCAATTCATAGTTGCGCGCCCCGGTACGAACACTTACGTTATGGGGCCCACAAGATAAGACAAGATAAGTTATGATAAGTTAAGAAAGCAAGTTAAGATTAATCAAGCAAGCATAATGAAGCATAAATGGCTCATGCATAAGTTAAGATAAGTTATATTATGTAATGCTTAAGTTATGATTATTGTGGTATGCTAGTTAGGATATGTGTGATGTGTTTTATTTAAAGTAAATTGCGGTATAGAATAGTTGTACTTGCTGAGCGAAAGCTCACTGTCTTACGTCTGTGCTGTAGGTAAGCAGCCTGGAAATAATTCTTGATGCAAGATGGAGGGCATGGATTGGCGGACTGTGAAATGTGGGAATAAACCGCTACGCGTTTCGTTATATTATGTAATTATGAAATAAGTTTTATTTACACCCAAACAACGTAATTAATGTTCGATATACATTTATATTTCGTATGTAAGTACAGTATAAAAAAAAAAAAAAAAAATTTCCGCTGTGTAAGTTATGTATGTACGATATGTATGTATGGTAACGACCTGTGCTAGGCGGGTCGTTACAGAGTTGGTATCAGAGCGGTTCCCTGCGATCAAATTTCACAGTCAGCCTGCCATCGCCGCCATCATTGTAAGTTAAAATTTTATTTTCGTATATTAATAATTATTATGCGCCTATATTATGATAGACTTGACGATATGGACCCGGACCAAGTCGACGCGGACCGAGAGGCGACGAGGTCATTCTTTCAGTCGTGTCCGCTTATGTTTGACGGCACGAGACGTACGGTACCAGTGGCAGCATGGTTGTATGATATGGAGTTGATCTTCCATACCTGCCACATCGAGGCCCGACTACAGTTTCCTTGGCTAGCCGATGTTTCGCTGTTGATGCTAGGATATGGTGGATCATCCTTGGAGAGCGTCAGTTGCCGAGCCGCACGTGGCCGCATTTTCGCACGGCAGTGATGGCTCGTTATGGGCCGATGATAGGCGAGGGAGCGGGCGATGTACTCCGCGATGCTGAGATCTATGAGGACATGCACCACACTCGTTACCTCAGCTACGTAGCTGATTGGCACGCGTATCCTCAGGAGACGATGGCCCATTATTGTCGACGATTCCAGGAGTCGATGCTGCCATACATTCCTCAGTATCTGCAGAGTCCCGAGCTGCAGGCCTTAGTTATTCTGAGGAACGGATTGCCTATTCAGATCCGGCAGTACGTTCCTGAACCCCATGCTCGGTATGTCAGTTGGACACATGATTGAGGCTATTTTGGGAGTCGAGGCTAACATTCACGATATGCCAGCCCCGGATTTGGCAGAGGCTCAGCAGGCGCCAGTAGAGCCTCAGGTTCCCGCTAACGACGCCGAGATACCAGAGCCGGTGTATGAGCCAGATCCAGCCTACCAGGAGGACCCGATGGCTGCCGACCCGATGCCAGAGGTACCTGCTCATGAGATCGACTTTGAGGCCGAGGCTGATGACTATGACGGGGATGATGAGATGGACGTTCCCGAGGACCCGATTCCTCCTATTATCGTATTATCGAGTGATGAGGAGGATGATGAGGAGCCAGATCCTGAGTTAGAGCACGCAGGTTGGCTGGACTTCGAGGAGGATCCGGAGGAGATCTTCGATGAGACGGAGAGGCCGACTCCGACGTCTCATAGTCACAGTTGTAGAGTTAGATTAGGATTAGATCGATCGATTATGTATATATTTTTGCTTTTAAGACTGTTTGTACTAGCTTATTATTTGAGATAGGCTTTACTTATGTACGATGGTAAAGTGGTAGACACTTCCATCATATTTTTGACCCTGTGTATACAGTATGACGAACATATATGTACGTATATTATTGTAAATATGAGTACTTTTTGTAAATGTACAAAAGATAAGTTCAAAGTATGGTATGAATGATAAATGTTATGTTATGAGATACAATGTCTGTATTATGACTATGAATGCTATGATAAGTATGTAATGTTAAGTATTACATTATGATAAGATAAATGATGAATGAAAGAAAGGATATTAATAGTATG
>CM046372.1:15330931-15397367 GCA_025413025.1 Ficus hispida
TTTTGACCCTGTGTATACAGTATGACGAACATATATGTACGTATATTATTGTAAATATGATGTACTTTTTGTAAATGTACAAAAGATAAGTTCAAAGTATGGTATGAATGATAAATGTTATGTTATGAGATACAATGTCTGTATTATGACTATGAATGCTATGATAAGTATGTAATGTAAGTATTACATTATGATAAGATAAATGATGAATGAAAGAAAGGATATTAATAGTATGATAATATCTTTTCTAAATGGTATGATAGGATGGTTACGCCCACGTCGAACCAATGCCAGTAAATCCGCCCGAGCCGGATTCGCGACAATTGTTGCAAATTTGCAAAGACAGCTGCTCGAACAGCAGCAAGAAACTAACAGATTGCGAGAACAGATAGCGCAATTGAATCAGAGGCCCCAAGTGAACGAAGTTCCACCCCCAGTACAACAGGTACCGCCAGTGGTACCTCAAGTTCCAGAGGTCCAACCAGAGATTCCTCGGAATGCTGAGATTCCGATGGCACAAGCAGTGAGGACAGGACAATGTACAGCCAGTGCGGGAGGATCTGCTGTACGAGAGATTCAGGCGGATGAAGGCGCCTGAATTTGAAGGGGTAACTGACCCAGTCGCGCCGATAATTGGTTGATCGACATCCAGGTTATCTTGGTTTCATGCGGCTTACAGAACAGGAGAAGGTTCTCTGTGCTTCATTTGCCTTGAAGAAAGATGCACGGCACTGGTGGATGACCGTTCAAATGCGGCAGGATGTCATGGCCATGAACTGGCAGGATTTTATAACCGAATTCCGTGCCATGTACTACAACTCGGAGATACTGGCAACTCAGCAAGATGAGTTCACCAGTTTACGACAGGGATCGATGACGGTTATGGAGGCCGTAAAGAAATTTGAGCAGCTAGCCGTCTGTGCCCGGAATGGTTCCGAATGAAAAGGAAAAGGTCAGAAGGATGATGAAGATGTTCCGCACAGACATCTCCAAGCAGGTCAGTGCAGGCAGTAGCCCACCTACCCTGGTATCTGATTGTGTCAGTAGAGCGATAAGAGCTGAGTACTGGATCAACCAGGACAGGAAGCTAGGGCTCAGATTTTTAAAGCCAGAAAGGAGGAAAAGGCCGTGGTAAAGCAGACACAGCCTCGTCAAAACGCTGAGACCAACCCAGAAGGGCCAGACCAGTAGCCCTGCCCAGAATTCCAAGCAGTTTGGAAAGAATAAGAGAAAGGGTAATTTCACGGGCCAGGGACAACAGAAAAACTTCCCACAGAAGAGTAATAATCGGGGAAGGGATGGTAACAGCGTTGAGTATCCGCAGTGTGCCAAATGCGGAAAGAAGCATCCAGGGGTATGCAGAATGGGGACAAATGTTTGTTACCTATGTGGCAAGGAGGGGCATTTTGCCAGAAGCTGCAACCAGAACCCCCAAAACCAGAACCCTCCACCATCTAACCGAAACGCACCCGGTCAATTACACGCAGTCCAAGCCAGACTCGAAGGACCCTCGATCACGCAAGGCAGATTGGAGGCTCCTGAACCTCAAGCCAGGATCTATGCTTACACGAGAGGAGATGCTGAAGCAGGAACTTCTCACGTGGTGACAGGTCAGATCTCTATCACCACTCATGAAGCTATTGCCTTGTTTGATTCTGGAGCCACTCACTCGTTTATATCTTTAGAGTTCGCCAGAAGTTAGGAAGAGGTGTTGATAAGTTAGAGCAGCCTTTCAAAACTTCTCTGCCATCCGGAGAAATTTTATGGTCCGATTTCTGGATACAGAATATTCCCGTAATTATTTGTGGTAGAGAATTGTATGTAGATCTCATCGCGATCCGACTTCAGGATTTCGATGTGATCTTAGGGATGGACTTCTTGGGCAAGTACAACGCCAAGATCGACTGCAGGAAGCGTTGTGTGGCTTTCAATCCCTACGATGAAAGGAGTTTAATTTCCATGGACAGTCTCGGAACTCAACAACCAGATTGGTCACGGCAATGAAAGCTTGGAAAATGTTAGCTAGTGGCTGTCAGGGGTACTTAGCTAACATGGTGGACAAGGATCGGGAAATGGAATTAATGCCGGAAGATGTCCCCATTATTAAGGAATATGTGGATATCTTTCCGAAGGATTTGCCAGGGCTTCCGCCAGAACGTGAAATTTCGTTCGAGATCGAGTTGCTACCTGGAGCTGCTCCGATATCGAAAGCACCTTACCGCATGGCACCAGCTGAGCTTAGAGAACTGCAAGTGCAATTACAAGAGTTGCTCGACAAGGGATTCATCCGACAGAGTTACTCTCCGTGGGGAGCGCCTGTTTTGTTCGTTAAGAAAAAGGATGGATCGTTGCGTATGTGTATCGACTATCGCGAGCTGAATAAGATCACAATCAAGAACAAGTATCCTCTCCCGAGGATAGACGATCTGTTTGATCAGCTTAGGGGAGCAGTGGTATTTTCAAAGGTCGATCTGCGATCAGGTTATCATCAGCTCAAGATCAAGGAGTCAGATATCTCCAAGACGGCTTTTCGTACGCGCTATGGACACTACGAATTCTTGGTTATGCCGTTTGGACTGACCAACGCCCCAGCTGCTTTCATGGATCTTATGAACAGAGTGTTCAAAGAATATTTGGATAAGTTCGTCATCGTCTTTATTGACGATATTTTGGTTTATTCAAGGTCCCAGGAAGAACATAAGCAGCATTTGAGAGTAGTGATGGAGACGTTGAGACGACATCAGCTATATGCCAAGTTCACAAAATGTGAATTTTGGCTAGAAAAGGTGCATTTCTTGGGGCATGTGGTGTCCAAAGAAGGGATTTCTGTGGATCCTGCTAAGGTAGAGGCAGTTAGTTTATGGCCCAGACCTAAGAATGTTACGGAAATCAGGAGTTTCCTTGGATTGGCTGGTTATTATCGGCGATTCGTAGAGGGATTTTCAAAGATCGCAACCCCTCTTTCTGCTCTTACCCGGAAAGGAAGGAATTTCGAGTGGACATTGAAATGTGAAGAGAACTTTCAGGAGCTAAAAAAGAAGCTTATTAGCGCCCCAGTGTTAGTAATTCCTGACGTAGATGCGGGAAATTTCGTTATTTACAGTGATGCTTCAAAATAGGACTTGGAGCGGTCCTGATGCAACATGGAAAGGTGGTCGCCTATGCCTCACGACAATTGAAGGAGCACGAAAAGAACTACCCTACGCACGATCTGGAGTTAGCAGCGGTAGTTTTTGCACTCAAGATCTGGAGGCACTACTTATACGGGAATAAATGCGAAATTTACACAGACCACCAGAGCCTCAAGTACATTTTTACTCAGAAAGAGCTCAACATGAGACAACGTAGATGGCTAGAACTTGTGAAGGATTATGATTGTGAAATCCTTTACCATCCTGGAAAGGCAAACCGGGTGGCAGATGCTTTAAGTCGAAATCGGTAGGCATGCTGATGTCTATTGAGATTTTTCCGAAGCCACTACAAAGAGAAATTTCGAGTTCAACTTGGAGCTGTTGACGGGAAGATTGTCCTCTCTGACCCTCCAGTCCAATCTTTTGGAAGTTATCAAGACGCATCAAGGAAAAGACCCATCTTTGATGAAGGTGCAACTTTTCAATGAAAAGAACAAGGAGTTTAAGACCTCTGCCGATGGTGTTATCTACTACAAAGAAAGGATTTGTGTTCCCGACTTTAAGTTTTTGAAGGATCAGATACTATCAGAGGCACATAAGACGCCGTATTCAGTGCATCCAGGAGCTTCCAAGATGTACAAAGATCTCCGAGAGAATTATTGGTGGCCAAGCATGAAGAATGAGATAGCAAAGTACGTGTCAAAATGCCTAACTTGCCAGAGAGTGAAGGCCGAACATCGACATCCAGGCGGAGAATTGCAGAAGATAGAGCTTCCCGAATGGAAATGGGAGCAAATCACTATGGATTTTGTCGTAGGACTGCCCAGAACTTCAAATGGGAATGACACAATCTGGGTGGTTGTTGATCGACTAACCAAATCCGCCCACTTCATCGCTATCAAAGCCACTTATTCGGTAGAAAAATTGGCTGAAGTCTACGCATCCCAGATCGTCAGATACCATGGAGTACCGAAATCGATCATCTCGGACCGTGATGGACGTTTCACTTCTCAATTTTGGACAAGTGTGCACAATGCTATGGGGTCGAAGCTGAAGTTTAGTACGGCTTTCATCCCCAAACTGACGGTCAATCAGAACGAACCATCCAGACGCTAGAAGATATGTTGAGAGCATGTGTTCTGGATTTCATGGGAAACTGGGATCAGAAGCTGCAAATGATCGAATTTTCATATAACAATAGCTATCATGCTTCGATTGGTATGGCTCCCTTTGAAGCATTGTATGGAAGGAAATGTCGATCCCCCATTCATTGGCAGGAGGTGGGTCAGAAGCAGCTTCAAACCACGGATTTTATCCGAAAGACTTCAGAGGATATTAAAAAGATTAAACAAAGGCTAGATGTGGCTTTCAGTCGTCAGAAAAGCTATGCTGACAAGCGTAGAAGGCCTTTGGAATTCCAAGTCGGAGATGCGGTATTCATAAAGATAGCTCCAATGAAGGGAGTAATGCGTTTTGGCAAGAAAGGGAAGCTTAGTCCAAGGTATACTGGACCATTTGAAATCCTTGAAAGAGTTGGGAAAGTAGCTTATAAGCTTGCCCTACCGCCAGAACTTGCGTCAATGCACAATGTATTCCACATCTCGATGCTCAAAAAGTATGTGTCAGACCCTTCTCATGTGCTTAACCAGGAACCAGTGGAAGTTCAAACGGACTTAACTTATGAAGAAAAGCCCGTACGAATATTAGATCGGGAAGAGAAGGTCTTAAGGAATAAGACGATTCCCATGGTTAAAGTGTTGTGGCGAAACCACAAGGTTGAAGAAGCAACCTGGGAATTAGAAGATAGTATGAGGAAGAACTACCCCGGTTTGTTCTAATTTTCGAGGACGAAAATTTTTAAGGGGGGTAGATTGTAATACCTAGTTATTTAACGATTATGATTCTTTGTACAAAAAAATTCAAATTGTACCTTAAGAATATGAATGAAAAAGCCCGGTTAAGGGTTTTTATAATGTTTTGTGAGTTTTTATGACTTTAAAAGACTCAAAAATAATTTCTAGGACAAGAAAACGTCCTTTTAGGTAAAAAGGAATGAAAATGGCCAAAAATGTATGTTGGTCAAAGTTTGACCAAAAACGTCGATGGTTGACCAAAAAGTCAACTGTTGACCACGGGAGTCAAATCTCGGCAAGAAAGTCACCTGTCGACAAGAAAGTCAATGGTGGACGAGAAAGCCAAAGATTGACCCCAAAAAGTTGAAGAAAAGACGGTACGAGTAAAATCGCCGCAGTATAGAATTATACTGAATATGCCGTTTTTACTGATAAAATGATATGTTTAGAACTTAAAACCACCATAGAAAGACAAGCACATTAAGTAGAATTAAAGGGCAAAAAGGGTTTTAAGAAATAAGGAAATTTTTATACAGTTTGTTTTCACACAGATAAATTTTGGACTGCCGTTCGGTAAACTAATACTGTGCATAAGTGAATCCAGTATTAGAAATACCTGTGTTAAAACAATAATGGACTGCATAACAAGGTAAAGAGCCAAACAAACCTTAGAATGGCTTACCTCATTCACCTTTTGGATTATGACATCATTATGTCATTTAAAAAAAAATTGGAAAGTATTTGGTTGGCATTGGCCATGCAATGGCCGGCCACATGCCCCCCCCCCTAAGTCCAATTTCTGATTTTTTTGAGGACTAAAGTGTGCAATTTCAAGAAGTTTCAACCTCTATAAATAGGGGTGCCATAATTCAAAGAAAAATTAGAGAAAAGCAACCAAACTTTGGCCAAATTTTCCTCCACCAAATCCGAACTTCAACAAGAGTGAAAGGAAGGAAATTTTGCAAAAACCAAGTGTGTTTTAAGCCTAGGGATAGTCGGTTTTACCTTAGAGAGCAAGCAAGGAAGTTTGAAAAAAAATTGGAACCCAATTCTAGGCCAAGGGCCGGTTGTGTGGGGCAAGAGAAAAGCAAGAGAAAAAAAGTTGAATCCAAAGGGGGATTTAGAGTTTTGAGTGTTGGTTTCCACTTAGAACATCATTTAAGAGCACTTGAGCATTTGGTGCACAAGTTGGCCAAAGGACCGGCTGTTGGAGAGGGAAAAAGGGGAGCCAAGAGCCAATCCAAAAATTCGGATCCAAGGTGAGGTAAAATTCCAAGTTCTTAAGCTTTCATTTAAATTTCAATTGGAGAAATTTAAATGTATTTAAGTATGTGTTGTAATGAGCATAAGCTCACTTTAATTTTCTGCCCTAAATTAAGATTATAGGCTATGTGCTTGTTATGGTTAGGATTTATGGTTTGGTGGTTATGATTTTTGCATGCTAGATGTTTGTGAATTGGTTAGGGTTTATGTACATTATGTTTGATGCTAAATTTGATTTGCATGTTGAATATTGGACGTTAGAAAACGCTGCATGACCACTTTCTAGGCTCCCGCTGAGTTTGGTTGAGGTAGGGTGAACGTTTTAGGACGTAAACAAAATTTTAAACCGAAAACTACCAACTCGGGTAGAAATTGGCCAGTTTCGGGAAAAACAGTTTTTGAGGCTTCTAGAGGCCGAATCAGGGCAAACTCAAAACATGAAAGTTTTTAAGTAGAGTTTTTCCTAGAGGACAACGCGGACAGTTTTGTAAAATGAGGCTCCAATGGCCTCGGTTTTTACCAAAACCCGTGCCTAAGGTGCCCAGGACCCGAGCACGGCCAGGACAAGTTCCTCAGGGGTTTTGACCACAAAAACGCCAGAACTGGGTTTTACCCAAAACATAAAAGTTGTAGAGTTTTTAAATGTTTACAACTTTCATGAAGACAAGTTTTACAGATTCAGTCTGGATTTTAAGATGAAAATGAATTTCGGAGAACTGTACAGGAATTATGGGAATCCTGTACAGGATTTACAAAGTTAACACAGAAAATGCATATTTTTGTAATTACACTGCAAAATTGACATTGAGTAACTGTTCCAAAGGCAGTCTCCAATAGTCAATAATTTTATACGACTCCTTTTAAGGTTTTCAGTTTTTTTAAAAGATTGAACAAAAGGATTTTTTAAACCAAAACCTAAGAATTCTTTTCTAAAGAAATAAGTTTGTTTTTAAAACCTAAGTTAAAGATTTAACCGGTTAGGGTTACTTAGGTAACCAATTAGGACAATGTAAAGATAAGTAAGGTTATATAAGAATGTTGGTTATATTACCAACAGTTCTAACCCTTACTTTTATTAATCTCAGAACGTCGCACGCCGAAGTGTCCCAACAGGATTTAACTCGACTTTTGGACACAGCTTTTACGAACGAGGTAAGTACAACTCCGCCTACAGCATGGGCTTTGTTGTGTATACTTGCCAAAGTATGATGAAAATGCTATGTAGTGTAAATGTTATCTCTTATGTGTTGTAGATAGTTTTAAGTTATAGGAAATGTTATAGAAAATGTCATGCTTTGTAGTATGCTATGATTATGTGTTAAGAATATGTTATAAAATGCTATGATGATATGCTATGTTATATGCTATGGTATGTTATGTGTTATAAAAAGTTGAAATGCTATGATTTAGAATGCCATGGAATAGGTTATGATGATAAGATTATAAATTAATTGTGTGACATATCACGATGTATGCTCACTAATTAATATAATTAAGTATGAGATAATGAAAGTTATGATGGCAAATAATTTGCCTGTGTCGTACCGACCCGCGTTAGGTCGGGTTGAACTATGGATTGAATTGGAAATGGTTTGGCCGCCCCAACCAATTCATAATTGCGCGCCCGGTACGAACACTTACGTTATGGGGCCCACAAGATAAGACAAGATAAGTTATGATAAGTTAAGAAAGCAAGTTAAGATTAATCAAGCAAGCATAATGAAGCATAAATGGCTCATGCATAAGTTAAGATAAGTTATATTATGTAATGCTTAAGTTATGATTATTGTGGTATGCTAGTTAGGATATGTGTGATGTGTTTTATTTAAAGTAAATTGCGGTATAGAATAGTTGTACTTGCTGAGCGAAAGCTCACTGTCTTACGTCTGTGCTGTAGGTAAGCAGCCTGGAAATAATTCTTGATGCAAGATGGAGGGCATGGATTGGCGGACTGTGAAATGTGGGAATAAACCGCTACGCGTTTCGTTATATTATGTAATTATGAAATAAGTTTTATTTACACCCAAACAACGTAATTAATGTTCGATATACATTTATATTTCGTATGTAAGTACAGTATAAAAAAAAAAAAAAAAAAATTTCCGCTGTGTAAGTTATGTATGTACGATATGTATGTATGGTAACGACCTGTGCTAGGCGGGTCGTTACAGCTATGTGCTATGATCTTATTATGTTATGATGTATGGTATGTGTATGACGCATTAAGTTATGACATGAAGTATGATATGATGATATCTTATGAATGTGTGACATCACGAAGCATGTTCACAAATTCTAAATAAGAGATAACGAAAAGCAAGTATGATGGCAAGCAAGCTTGCCTGTGTCGTACCGACCCGCTCACAGGTCGGGTTGGACTATGATTTGAGTTGGAAATGGACTGGCCGCCCCAACCACTCCATAGTTGTGCGTCCGGTACGTACACTCATGTAAGGGGCCCATAAGTAAGATAAGTAAGATAAGCAAGTTAAGCAAGATAAGTAAGATAAGCAAGTAAGATACGATAAGCTATGAAAACACGCAAGCATAATAAAGCATAATCAGTTCATGCATATATTATGCGATGCTATGTTATGATATGAGATGTATGTTACGATGTTATGTTAAGTTAGGACACGAGATGTATGTTACAATGCTATGTTAGATTATGCTATGTTACGACACGATACGTTATGTTACGATGCTATGTTAGGTCATGCCATGATACGCGCTTTGATAGCATAGGTTTGTTTTGTTTCGCGGTTTAGTAGTTGTACTTGCTGAGCGAAAGCTCACTGTCTTACGTCTATGCTGTAGGTAAGCAACCTACGGTCAATTGTTGATGCAAGATGGGGGAGCGTGGCAGGGCAAGCTGTGAAATGTGGGAAATAAAGCCGCTACGCGTTTTGTCTTTTTTAGGTATAATGATTATTTTTCAAACATCGTTCTTATATATTGTTATGCGCTAGTACGCGCCTTATAAAAAAAAAAAAAAATTCCCGCTGTTTACGCCAAATATGTAAGTAAGTATGAATGCGTATATATGTATGTATGGTAACGGCCTGTGCTAGGCGGGTCGTTACATTCCTGCACTTACTTGCTTAGCAATATCCGTCCGAAACATTTTCATCATTCGTCTTACTTTCTCTATTTCGTTCGGTATGAGTTCGGGGCATAGGCGGCCTAACTGTTCAAATTTCTTAATACTTCCATAACCGACATCGATCCTTGCTTTAAACTATTGAACTCATCCTGCTGAGCGGCAAGGATTTCCCAATTATAGTACATCGCCTTAAACTCTGCTACAAAATCCTGCCAACTCATGGCTGCAATATTTCTACGCATTTGCACTGTTATCCACCAATGCCTAGCATCCTTTTTCAGTGCAAACGAAGCACAGAGAACCCTCTCCTACTCTGTGAGTCTCATAAAATCCAAAATAACTTGGATATCCATAAGCCAGTTATCGGCCTCTATCGGGTCCGTAAGAACCTCAAACTCAAGTGCTTTCATCCGCCTGAATCGCTCGTACAGTAAGTCTTCTCGAATTATGGGTGGGTTCGCTTGCATTCCAACAGGTGCGAATGGAACTTCAAAATTCCGCGGAACCCCTTGACGAACCTCCGGTACCTGAGGCACTACTGGGGGTGCAGGGTTATCCTGTGGGGGAATTTCATTCTCGCGAGGCATCTGGTTCAATCGGGCTAGCTGCTCAATTGCTATTGCAATATGGCTACAACGTTCGCAAGATTTGGCTCTTGCGTGTTCTGGGTGGCTTGTTTTCGTGAACGCACCATCTTAACTTAACACTCCTAGTAAATTTCAAGAAAAGATTTCGTTATCGTCCGAAAATCTTTCCTTTCATTCAGATCCTATCATATCATATCATATCATATCATATCATACTTAATCATATTGTATAGAAATCCTTCAGGATTTCTTCATAGCATATCATATCATAAACTTATCGTATACTTGTCATAAAAATGTTTTATCATGATATCGTAATCATCACGATATTCGTTTCATATAAAAACTTATCTTTTTATATATTTTCAAAAATACGTCATTTTTACTATATACATAGTCAAAATAAGATAGAAGTGTCTACCACTTAACCGTCATTCCTATCCTATATACAATCTAACATCAAAAGAACAAAAAGTCGGAGTTAGATCTAAAACTATCTACTCGGTCGTCACGTCAGAAAATACGTCCCAATCTTCATCGTCGAATGGGATCTCCTCGGGATCTTCCTCCTGCTCCTCGAGATCCTCTAACTCCTCCTCCTCCATATCCTCAAATTCTTCCCATTCTTCCCATACTTCTTGTTCCTCATCATCACTCTCGATGAGGATTACCAAAGGATCTTTAGCGTTTTCCCCTAGGTTGTTCGGAGCCTTAACAGGATCCATATCATCATCATCCGGTCCCGATTTTTCATTTCCCATAACTTTGCAGTTTTAACTTTCTTCAAATTCGGCCTCTAAGGGCCTCAAAACACTGTTTCCAGAATACTGCCCAGTCTTGACCCGAGATTGGCAGTTTTCCTTCTACGTGTTTCTTACGTAAAATTATGCTCACACTACCTCTAACGGTCACAACCGTGAGCCTACATCAAGTATGCAGCGTATTATTTAACGTTTACCTTATCATGCATTCATTCCATTCATAGCATAATTCATACAAACCCATTTGGTGCCAATCACCAACTAGGGTTTTTAGGGTTTTCTACTAACCCTTTAGCATCATACATCAATATCACATAGTCATACATCACATACAACAACTTGAGTGTGTGGGAACATACTAAAAACACTTAGTGGGCACTCACATATATCATACATACTCTAGCAAATTAAAATCATAATCATACACAACATCATAAATCAAGACCACTAATTAATCCTAATATTAATCAAGCACAAATCTAATCTAATACCATAGAGATTGAATGAGCTTATGCTCTTACATACCCACATAGAAATACACATAAAGCTTGAATGAAAGCTTAAATTGAATAGCTTAAAGGTTTTAGAAATTTACCTTCAAGCTTGGAGATTGGTTCTAGGCTTTGAATCAAGCTTTTCCTTCTAGCTTGATTTCTCCTAAAAATCCGACCATACCCCTCGCTCTCTCTTTCTCTTATTTTTTTTTTCTTCTGTTTCTCTTTCTTTCTTGGGTTCGGCAGCTAGGGGGGAGAAAAAGAGTGAGCTGAAAATTTGCTAGAGTTTTGGTAAGGTTCACAAAAATGCACTAAAACCCACCCCCCATCACCTATTTATAGGTGGAAATTAATTTCATTTTGGATTTATTTTTATATCCAAAATTGCATATGAGTCCTTATGAGCAAAATATTTTCCCATCAATCCCTTGGAGTGGCCAGCCATTTACTTGGAGAACAAGGAAAGATTTCTATCCTTATTTTTAAAAAATTCAATAAATTCTTAATTATCCACTTTGGTGAGGTGTCCTCCCTCTAGGCCTCATTTGGCTTTCCTTCTTAAATGCAGTCTATTTTCATACTAATGCAGATATTATAAATACCGTTCTTACTAATAACAGTATTGTTTTACTGAACTGTAGTCCAGAATTTATCTGCGTTTTATTGGACTGTATAAAAACTTTTCTTATAATTTAAGTCTACCTAGCCCATATTGTCCTACATAATGTGCTTGATTTTTCTATAGTGGTCTTGAACCTTATTCTTACTATTTTATCTGCGATGAAGGTTTTTCGTAGTATAATTCTTATACTGCTTGCTATCTTGTAGTACCGTCCAAATCATACTTTTTGACTTTTCTTGGTCAAACTTTGACCAACATAAAATCATAAATCTTATTCTACATTTTTCTCAAAAGGTCATATGCTTGACTAAGCAATCTACTATTGAGTCTTATAAAGCTATAAGGCTCACACATAATTCTGATAAAAATCAGATCAGGCATTTCATACATACTTACATAGTACATCATAAATTCCTAAAAAGGAAGTCGTAATTTCCTAAAACGTCAGTCATTACAATCTACCCCCCTTAAGAATTTTCGTCCTCGAAAATTAAAATAAGTTGGGGAAGTACTTTCTCATATCGTCTTCTAATTCTTACGTTGCTTCTGCAACCTTCTGATTTCACCATAGTACTTTAACTATGGGAATGGTCTTGTTTCTTAAAACTTTCTATTCCCGGTCCAAAATCTGGACTGGCATTTCTAATAAAATCCGTAGTTTGAAGTTGTTTCTTACCAATTTCCTGCCAATGGATAGGAGATCAACCTTTCCTTCCATACAATGCTTCAATTGGAGCCATACTAATTGAGGTGTGATACTCTTATCATAAGAAATTTGATTAAAGGTAGCTTCTGATCCTAGCTTCCTTTGAAATCTAAAACATATGATCTTAATATATCTTCCAATATCTGGATGGTTTATTTCGACTGGCCATCCGTTTGGGGTGAAAAATCATACTAAACTGTAATTTCGACCCAATTGCGATCTAAATACTTGACCAAAATCGAGAGGCGAAATGTCCATCACGATCCGAAATGATCAATTTTGGCACTTCATGCAACTTGACGATCTGATATACATAAATTTTGGCAAGCCTTTCTGTCGAAAAAGTGGCTTTGATGGCAATAAAGTGGGCTGATTTGGTTAATCTTTCGATAATAACCCAAATCGTATCCTTCCCACTTGCAGCCCTGGGAAATCATACTATGAAATCCATCGTAGTTTGCTCCTATTTTCACTTAGGAAACTCAATTTTCTAATAATCTTTGCCTGAATGGCGGTGTTTAGCCTTAACTTTCTGACAAGTTAGGCATTTTGACATGAATTCTGTGATCTCATTCTTCATATTTGCCACCAAAATTATCCTTAAGTTCCTTGTACATCTTGGAAACTCCGGGATGTACCGTGTATGGCATCATATGTGCTTCCAACATAATCCATTTCTTAAGAAATTTTCAAAGTTAGGAACACAAATCCGTTCTTTGAAATAAATTACCCCATCCGTAGAGGTCTTAAATTCCTTATTCTTTCCATCAAAAAGTTGTGCCTTTCGCAAAAAGGAATCCTTTTCTTGAAGCAACTTAATGGATTCTAGGAGATCAGACTGGAAGGTCAGAATAGACAACTTTTCAGTAATCATCTCCATGTCAAGATCAATAATTTTCCTTTGAAGTGACTTAGGCAGCGTTCCAATAAACATCAGCATACCGGCTGATTTTCTACTTAAAGCATCTGCTACCCTGTTTACCTTTCCAGGGTGGTTAAAGGATCTCACAATTGTAGTCCTTGACGAGTTCTAACCCTCTTTGCTGCCTCATGTTGAGCTTTGAATCATACGTTGGATAATTCCTTTCATGATCCTTTAATTGCAGTAAGGTATAGGTAACTGCCTTTCCTTTTTGCATTAGGACAGCCCCAAGTCCAACCTTAGAGGTGTCACTATAAATTTTAAAATTCCCTTCTTTGGGCACCATATGTCTTAAAAATGAACCTTTTCTAATCAAAATTCACACTTTGTGAATTTGGCATAAGGTTGATTCCTTCTTAACGTCTCTAATACCGTCCTAAGATGATACTCATATCCCTCTTTGGACTTTGAGTAAACTTAAATATCATCAATAAAGATGATAACAAACTCATCAAGATACTTCTTGAACACTTGGTTCATAAGGTCCACAAAAATGACTGGGGCATTGGTCAAACCAAATTGTATGACTTAGAAACTCATAATGCCCATATCGTGTTCTAAAATCCGTCTTAAACATATCCGTCTCCTTAATCCTGAGCTAATAGTATCTCGATCATAGATCGACTTTTGAACATACTACTACTTCCTTGAGTTGATCAAAAGATCATTAATTCTCGGAAGGGGATACTTATTCTTGATCATAACCTTGTTCAGCTTGCGATAATCGATACACCTTCGCAACGATTCATCCTTTTTCTTAATGAATAAGATTGGCACTCCCCACGGAGAATGACTTTGTCGGATAAACCCTTTTTCTTTTGCCAATCAGTTCTTGTAACTACTCTTAATGTTCCTTAAGCTCGGCTAGTGCCATACGGTAAGACACTTTCGATATCGGTGTCACTCTAGGCAACAATTCTATCTCAGAAGAGATTCTCTCGCTCTGGCAGAAATCCGGGTGAATCCTTTGGAAAGACGTCCACGTATATAATAGGGACATTCTCTGGTCTTAACTCCACCTCTTGATCTTTGTCTACCATGCTAGCTAAATATCCAAGGCATCCATTAGCTAACATCTTCCAAGCTTTTACTGCCGAGACTAGCTTAGTCGTTGAACTCCGAGATTGGCCGTAGAAACTAATTAAAATTTTCCTTACCGTAAGGACTAAATATAATACAATGCTTTCGACAATCAATCTTAGCGTTGTACTTTGCCCAGGAAATCCATTCCTAGGATCACATCAAAATCTTAAAGCTTGATCGCAACAAGATCCACATACAATTTTCTATCACAAATGACTATTGAAGCACTTCGTATCCAGTAGTCCTAATTTTTGGGCTACTCTATCGATATAATGAATGAGTAGCACCAGAATCAAATAAGGTGATAGCGTTATGAGTGGTGACAGAAATCTATTCTGTTACCACACGCGAGGTTCCAGCTTCGGCATTCCCCCTAGTGTAGGCATAAATCCTCGCTTGAGATTTCAGAGCCTCTAGCCTTCCTTGTGTGATCAAAGGGCCTTCACTCTATACTTGGGCTGCGTGAAGCTGACTGCCTGAATTCCTATTGGGAAACTGGGGGTTCTGATTCTGGCTATTCATAGTGCAATTCCTTGCATAGTAGCCTTCTTTGCCACAAAGGTAGCAAGCATTCGATCTCACTCTACATACTCCCAAGTGCTTCCTTCCACATTGAGCACATATGGGATAGTCATTGATATTACCCTCATTTCCTCTAACTCTCTTCTTTTGAGTGTAATTTTGCTGCTGCCCCTGACCAGTAACATTCCCCTTTCTTTTGTTCCTCCCAAGCTATTTGGAACCTTGAACAGAGTTACTGGTCTGTCCTTTTGAGTATGACTTTGAATTCTGTCGGGGCTGCAGTTGCTTCTCCATAGCCTTATCTTCCTTCTTAGTCTTAAAATATTGAGCCCTGGCTTCCTTATCCTGGTTAATCCAGTACTCAGCTCGTATCGCTCGACTTATATAGTCGGATACCAGGGTTGAAGGGCTACTGCCAGCACTAACTTGCTTGGCAATATCTGTCCTTAACATTTTCATCATCCTTCATACCTTCTTGTTTTCATTCGGTACTAGCTCCGGACATAAATGAGCTAGCTATTCAAATTTCTTAACAGCTTCTAGTACTATCATCGTTCTTTGCTTAAAACTGGTGAACTCATCTTGTTGAACCTCCAGGATTTCTCTATTGTAGTACATCGTTCTAAATTCGACTACAAAATCCTGCCAACTCATTACCATAACATCTCTACGCATTTGTACGGTCATCCACCAGTACCTTGCGTCCTTCTTAAGTGCGAAGGAGGCACAGAGAACCTTATCTTGCTCTGTAAGTCTCATGAAATCCAAAATCACTTGGATGTCAATCAGCCAATTATCGGTGGCTATAGGATCGGTAGATCCTTCAAACTCAAGCGCCTTCATTCTCCTAAATCGTTCATACAACAAGTCTTCCCGAACTAAAGACGGGTTCACTTGTATTCCTATGGGTGCTAACGGGACTTCAGTATCTCGTGGAACCTCCGGTACTTGATACATACGAGCTATCTGCTCACGAAGTCTATTCGTCGCTTGTTGCTGTTCAAGTAACTGGCATTGTAGCGTAGCTATAATATTTGCAAGATCTGGCTCTTGCCGATCTTGGTTTGCTCTAGCGCGTGTACGTACTATATTCTAATTCCTATTAAGAAAAGATATTATCATACTTCTAATATCTTTTCTTTCATTCATAACTTATCATATCATAACTTAAAGCATCATATCATGATGCCGTCATACTTGTCATGCCATAGCATAGTATTATCATACTTATCATAGCATGGCAGATCATCATGCTTATCATAGCATGGCATAACATCATCATACCATATCATCACTACATACATTTCATACTTGAACTTGTCTTTTTGTATACTTACAAAAAGTACATCATACTTTCATAGTAATATACAATGTATATGTTTATTACATTGTACTTACTATACATACATAGTCAAAACTAAGATGGAAGTAGCTACCACTTTACCATCTTACATACATACAATCCTAATGTCAAAACAATAACTAATAGAAGTCGATCATATATCTAGGCTTAGTCTACCTACTCGGTCATAATTACGGAGGAAGTGTCAGAGTCTACATCCTAATATCCATTATCAAATAGAATCTTCTCCGGATCGTCCTCGAAATCCTCTATCTCTTCCTCCCATACTTCTTGTTTTTGTTCTTCCCATACTTCTTTAATTTCCTACTCGACATCCTCTTCATCATCATCACTATCGATGATGATCACTGGAGGGTACTCGGGTTGATCCTCAGGATCAGTCATAAAATCTGCAAGATCCATTCCTTTTATTTCCACGTCGACTTCTGCCTCCTGTGGCGGGATCTCTTGAAGTCGAACAGAGGGAATAGGGTCCTTGACCAAAAATGGACCTCTCTCAATTAGTGGCTCAGGGATGCCAACATTGCCAATAGGCACCTTTATGATATCATCAACTAAGGCATCTACTTGTAATATATAGGCTATTATCTCAGCCTTAATGATATCATTTATCATATTTTTCATGGTCATCCCTGCCATAGGTGTCGGAACAAATATCTTAATCTCGGAAGGTAACCCTTCCCTAAAAAGGTACCATGTATGTAGTTCTGGATCACTTAGATCTTGCAGAATGTATGGCAACCTCGTATCCTGGAATTTTCTACCATAGTGTCCCAAAGACTTATTTGGGTAGGCATGCCAATCCATAGAATAGCCAAGATATCGCCCGAGGTACATGTCATGGTAGATCTCGGGGTCGCGATAGGGTACGTCGGTGTCCTTATCGGGCGAAGGTCCTTAACAAGCAATTATAAGAGTATGGAACTCGGTCTATGACTCTCCTAGCATAGCTCGCTCCCTTGATATCATCTACCATAATCTAATGTCACTTGCCAAACATCAGTTAGCCAACGGAACCTGAACATATGCCTCTATATGGCATATTCTAAATATCTTCTCCATATCCTATAATCATGCCGCTAATGATATCATCATGCGAATTCCATTAAATAACAGAGAAATTATCTCATAAAGCATAATAGCAACATCACGATCCTTGTCTACTCGTCTCGGATCCATATTCTATAATCTATCGTATCATAACTACATAATACGTATGCGTACATAAATTAACTCCTACTTACAATGGTTGTGGTGCTGGCGGCAGATTGTGAAACTGGAAGGTAGGAAACCCGCTCTGATATTAACTCTATAACGACCCGCCTAACGTAGGCCGTTACAGTTACATAGCATACATAACTTACTTAACTTATTTAATCATGGCGGAAATATGGACTTTTTTTTTTTTTTTTTACAGCTTGAAATTAATATCTGTTTTATAACATACTTACATATGTATACATACATACTAATATACTTCAATACTGAAGTACCATCTTACATACAACATAATTAATAACTTAACACAAAAAGATGTGTAGCTGTCTCCATCCCACGTTTCACAACTCGCCGTGCCAAGCCCCAAAGTCTTGCATCAAGAATTGCTGATAGGTTGCTTACCTACAGCATAGACGTAAGTCGTGAGCTTTCGCTTAGCAAGTACAACTATATACCCGCAAAACATAACATAACATAGCAATGCATGAATCAATTATGCTTTATTATGCTTTCTTGGTTAGCATATCTTTGGGCCCCTTACTTAACATAAGTGTACGTACCATGACGCGCAGCTATGGAGTGGTTGGGGCGACCAGCCCAGTCCAACTCAAACCATAGACCGAACCCGACCTACGAGCGGGTCGATACGACACAAAGCAAGCTCGCTTGCCATCATACTTGAAACTTATCTTACCACTTGTTCTTGTCTTAGAAAATATTTAAGAAACCGTTTCATACTTGAAACTTGGTTTGGAACTTACATCATAATTCATAACTGTATCATAACCATATCATAATCATTTCATGAACTTAACATATCGTACATCACAAACTTAACATATCATACATCACATCATAGCATAGCATACAACACATCAGGCAAGTAACACCACAACAAGTCTATGCTGTAGGCGGAGTTGTACTTACTTGTAATGCTATATCCTAAGTTTGGTTGCTCCCAATCAGGTCACAACAACAGGTTACTGCCTGCTTTTCAAAAAGAGCATAGGGTAAGGATCACCCTAGCTTGTCATAAATCATAATCATAAAATGTTGATATCCTAACCAACACTCATGAGTAACCCTAGTCATATGTCCCCTCACACACACTAATGATAACTTACTTGGTTACTAAATGTAACTTTAGGGCTTAGGTCTTAACTGTATCTTGTTAGGTTACTTCGAGTAACCCTTAGGTGTAAGCCCAACTTATAATAGAACAAAGTCCTATTGGGTTATTAAGGCCCAATTTTTAAAATTGAGACCTATTAGGTTACTATTAATAACCTTGGGCTTTAGGCCCAACCCAATATCTTAGTAACCTATCGGGTTACTAATGGTTACTGTCTTGTTACTAAGTCTTAAAATAATTTTGGCCCAAACAATATTAGTAACCAATCTAAAGACCATAAGTCTTACTTATGGTTACTCTATTATTTGGTCTATTTCATTCATTTTCAATTTTTCTTACTAAACTTGGTTTAACTAACCATTTTATAAACTGTTTTTATAAAACTGTTTAAGTCTGAAGGAAAGTGCTGAAAACAGTCTCATAAAATCTACTACTAGTGCATGTGTAAGAATTTCCTGTTCTTGCACTGCTTTGAAAATCCTGTGCAGGATTTTCCTGTTTTCTATACAGTTTCCAGAAACTATTATATCATAGAATCCATTTTGATTTTTGGAAACTTTTCTTCATCAAAGTTTAGATCTTGAAAAATACTACAACTTTCGTTCTTTGGTCAATACCCAGTTCTGCCTCTAACCCTTTCTTTTTCTTCATTGAATCAGCCTGGCCGAGCACAAGGTTTGGTCATGCCCAGGCTTGGATTTTAGTAAAAACAGAGGCCGTTGGAGCTTTATTTTTAAAAACCGTCCGCGCTTTCCCCTAGGATTTTTCATTTCCTACAACTTTTCAGTTTTAACTTTCTTCAAATTCAGCATCTAAGGGCCTCAAAACATAGTTTCCAGATTACTGCCCAGTCTTGACCCGAGACTGGTAGTATTCCTTCTACGTGTTTCTTATGTAAAATTATGTTCACACTACCTCTAACGGTCACAACCGTGAGCCTACGTCAAGCATGCAGCGTATTATCTAATGTTTACCTTATCATGCATTCATTCCATTCATAGCATAATTCATACAAACCCATTTGGTGCCAATCACCAACTAGGGTTTTTAGGGTTTTCTACTAACCCTTCTAGCATCATACATCAATATCACGTAGTCATACATCACATACAACAACTTGAGTATGTGGGGACATACTACAAACACTTAGTGGGCACTCACATATATCATACATGCTCTAGCAAATTAAAATCATAATCATATACAACATCATAAATCAAGACCACTAATTAATCCTAATATTAATCAAGCACAAATCTAATCTAATACCATAGAGATTGAATAAGCTTATGCTCTTACATACCCACATAGAAATACACATAAAGCTTGAACGAAAGCTTAAATTGAATAGCTTAAATGTTTTAGAAATTTACCTTCAAGCTTAGAGATTGGTTTTAGGCTTTGAATCAAGCTTTTCCTTCTAGCTTGATTTCTCCTAAAAATCCGACCATACCCCTCTCTCTCTCTTTCTCTTATTTTTTTTTCCTTCTCTTTCTCTTTCTCTCTTGGGTTCGGCAGCTAGGGGGGAGAAAAAGAGTGAGCTGAAAATTTGCTAGAGTTTTGGTAAGGTTCACAAAAATGCACTAAAACCCACCCCCCATCACCTATTTATAGGTGGAAATTAATTTCATTTTGGATTTATTTTTATTTCCAAAATTGCATATGAGTCCTTATGAGCAAAATATTTGCCCATCAATCCCTTAGAGTGGCCGGCCATTTACTTGGAGAACAAGGAAAGATTTCTTTCCTTATTTTTCAAAAATTCAATAAATTCTTAATTATCCACTTTGGTGAGGTGTCCTCCCTCTAGGCATCGTTTGGCTTTCCTTCTTAAATGCAGTCCATTTTCATACTAATGCAGATATTATAAATACGGTTCTTACTAATAATAATATTGTTTTACTGAACTGCAGTCCAGAATTTATCTGCATTTTATTGGACTGTATAAAAACTTTTCTTATAACTCAAGACTACCTAGCCCATATTGTCCTACATAATGTGCTTGATTTTTCTATAGTGGTCTTGAACCTTATTCTTATTATTTTATCTGTGATGACGGTTTTTCACAGTATAATTCTTATACTGCTTGCTATCTTGCAGTACCGTCCAAATCATACTTTTTGACTTTTCTTGGTCAAACTTTGACCAACATAAAATCATAAATCTTATTCTAACTTTTTCTCAAAAGGTCATATGCTTGACTAAGCAATCTACTATTGAGTCTTATAAAGCTATAAGGCTCACACATAATTCTGATAAAAATCAGATCAGGCATTTCATACATACTTACATAGTACATCATAAATTCCTAAAAAGGAAGTCGTAATTTCCTAAAACGTCGATCATTACACATATGAAGCCTAGCATTTCCCAAGACTTGATGAAGCTAGCAAGTGGGCCGTTATCAATAGTCACAAGATATACATCGTACTTTGTTAATGGCTACACATTTTACACTCGCGAAAGAGATGAGAAGCATCCAGTCCAAAATAGTGGTGTGAGTCTTCGAGCTGAGTCTATGCATATTTCATCCACAAAGGACAAGAACCCGGTATACGGTTCCATGAACTACTTTGGGTTCATTGAAGATATTTGGGAACTTGATTTTACGGCTTGTGGATAGCACTCTTTAAATGCAAGTGGGCTGACAATAATTTTGTTAAGCTTGATAAAGACGGTGTGACAGTGGTGGACTTTAGGCGTATGGGATAAAAAAATGATCCTTTCATTATGGTCTCGCAAGCAGTCCAAGTTTTTTACACGACGGATCCCAACAATTTAGAGTTGTCATTAGTTGTGCTAATGAAGCCAAAATTTATTCGGGATGGCCAAGAAGATGTTGATCGAGATTGCACGGACATTCCATCTATCACGAAAGGTTTGCCATCGGTATAGGAGATTGATGATTTGGACGATGATTCCTCACACTTGCTTCGTTTAGATGTCGAGTGGACACGTGTTGAGGAGTCCAAAAAGGAAAAAAGGAAAAAAACTTGAAGGCAAAGTTTTAATTTTTTGTTAAATTTATACATTTTATAAGTTGTATTTCCTTATATGTTAATTGCAAGTGCATATTATAATATATATTATATGCCATGGTATAAATGAATACATTATGAAAAAGATTCTTGCATATATATATGGGTTGATGGTTTATGTATAACACACAGGTATAGCCACCTATGGTATTATGTAGTTGGAAAAAACATATTATTGAACGTTTGCTGTCAAAATACCACGACAGGTTAAATAAAAAACCATCGTGGTATATTAATAGCACGATGGTTTTTTAAGTAAATCGTCGTGATAAACCAATGGCTACCACGACGGTCTTTGACCGTCGTGGTAGGCGGTCTTTTGACCGTCCTACCATGATGGTCTTTGATCGTCGTGGTACCCTCTCAACCACGACGGTCAAAGACCGTCGTTGTAAGTTTTTATATCATGATGGTTTTCTTAAAAACCGTCATCGTACCTGTTCTGCGAAATTTTAAAAAAACCCAGGAAGTGTGCGCGCTTGCATATTGGCCAAAATTTCCGTCATACATATATAAAATCAAATGAAAGACCTTATTCTATCCATTT
Organism: Ficus hispida; assembly: GCA_025413025.1. Classification (NCBI taxonomy): domain Eukaryota; kingdom Viridiplantae; phylum Streptophyta; class Magnoliopsida; order Rosales; family Moraceae; genus Ficus; species Ficus hispida. The sequence goes on from CM046372.1 coordinate 15,353,277, forward strand.
TCTCTCTCTAATTTTCGGTACCTCTCTCCCTCTTTACGTGCCTTGCATCCTCCATTTACAACGGAATTTTCGGACTTGCATCCTCCATTCTCTCTCAAATTTTTGGTAACTCACTCAACTTTCTCTCTCAAATTTTCGGTAACTCACTCAACTTTCTCTCTCAAAATTTCGACAACTCCACTTTCTCCCTCTTTGTTTGCCTTGTATCCTCCATTATCTCTTGGCTCCTATCTCCATTATCTTTTTTCCTTGCCCTCTCTTGGTAATTTTCAGCCACCATGTTTGGTGTTTTTGGATTTTCACCATCGCCAATGCTACGCCTTCGCCAAAGCCCACTCCAACGGTTTGTCACCGTCGCCCCCGCCTATACCCACACTAAACGGTAAGTTTATGTTTGCTATTTCTCCAAACGGTTGATGGAAGTGAGCTAAGATAATTATAAACTATATTTGCAGTGATTATTGATTGTGTTTGTGATTTTGGGTTATTTTTTAAACGGAACAAAGTATTGCTCTTGCATGTTTAATTTATGCACACTACATGTTCGACCAAATTCCTCTTTGAGTGAGACTTAGTTTCGATCATTGATTGTGTTTGTGATTTTGGATTATTTTTTAAACGGAAAAAAGTGTTGCTCTTGCATGTTTAATTTATGCACACTACATATTGGACCAAATTCCTCTTTGAGTGAGACTTAGTTTCAGTTTTGTTGTACAATTGTTGGGTGAGGCGATGGTTGACCAAAATCTATCCCTTGCACATTTGGTGATTGTTGATTGTGTCGGTGATAGTTGTAGCTTGAATTAAATTGCTTGGGTAAGGCATGTACGGATTCAACAATTTTCCGGGGAAAGTGTTGATTTTGTTGCTTATATTATAGCATTCGACATGTTCGATAATATACTTATTTGAGTTCGAATTAGTTTTATATTGAATTAAATTGATTGAGTTATGCACGGATTCGACAATTTTCCATAACCGTCGTTGATGTTGTGACTTAGATGTTAGCACATGACATCTTTGAAGAAGTTGTGTGTCATTTCCGTAATTAATTAGGTAGAAAATTATGTTTACTTGCACGGATTTACAATGATTTAATGACAACTATTTTTTGTTTTGTAACGTGTTTCGGTACCGAGTTGCTGTAGATTGATTTAAAATGTCACAAGAGTACGAGGAGGAAGAACTCTCAACTTAAACTCAAATTGGAAAAGCATGATGAACCAACTCACCTAGATTCAATCCTGATGAAGATGGTAAACGAAGAGCAACTCTTACGAAAAGAGTCCACCAAGTTAGGACAAAGGGAGAACAAGTTGAAGTTTCATTTGATGCGAAAGGTCAACCAATAGGGAAGGGAGGAGATGCATTACAGAGTTGGATTGGAGTGCTTGCTCGAGAGCACATACCCATTTGGATATCGGACTTTAGAAGTGCCGATTTAGCCTAAAAGAAAGAAAGAGTGTGGATGGAAGTTGTAACTTCTTTCACTGTGGGTGAATCGTTTAAAAAACAAGCCTTAAAGTCATGTGCAGAGTTGGCAAAAAATTTCAGATATGATCTTTACCAAGCTTTTGTAAGGGATCATATTGACGAAGAAGCTGTGTGGCAACGACCATCAAAAGTGGTTCTCAATTACCCAACCATCAGCCAGGATGATTGGGAAACTTTCATTACATATCATCGGAGCGCGAAATTCAAAAGACTTTCCGAACAAGGAAGTGACATAAGAAAGAAACTCAAATACGGATCAACGGGAGGTCGCGACGGATATAGGAAACGTGACCAAGCACATGTACGTGAATAACTTACACAAAATTTGTAAATGGTACGTTTTACTTCCAATTTCTACTTATATGTATAGTAATGGTAATTATTGAACTGTAGTTCGAGAAGACGGGAAAAAACGTAGAGCGGCATGAAAATTAGTTAAACATGCACATCAGGCCTGATGGATCTTCTAAGAATGAAGAATGTCAAAATATTGCTGATACAATAGTAAGTTTTCGAATATGATTAAAGTTAATTAACCTCGTATACTCATTTATGTTTATGAAGTCATAACATACTGTGCAATTTTTACAGGATGACTTCAATGAACAACAAACACAAGGAAGTTTTGAATCTATGGGGACAGAGGACATATTGACCAAGGCATTAGGCAATGCCGAGCATTCGGGTCAGCTTCAAGGTCAATCTAAGTTTGTCAAGCAGTCGCAATACTTTAACTTTGCACAAAATTCAACAGAAAATGCTGAAGTCTTGGATATGAAACGGCAGCTAGCCGCATTAGAAAGAACTGTACAGGAATTATGTGTGAAGTACGGTATCAACCGAGAGACTATGACGGAGGAGCCGACCGCACCGACAGTTGATCAACACAACAGCTTCAAGGCTAGTTACACTCTGAATGAAAAAGGAGCTGAGGCGTCGGATCCGAAGCCCGATGCGTACGCAAGTAAGAAATGCCATCTATTTCTTCCTGATGTAATTAATGGAGGAGATGTGCTTGCTGCAAACGGCAGGGCATACGTGGAATGTGTTCCAATGGACACAGTCCATGGGATTCCTTTAGGTGAGGACAATGTACGAGTGACAATTATAGTGCCAAAACTAAAGGTGCACTCCTACCTATTCCTACGCACGAAGCCACATATATTGAAGAAGCTGTCGGTGGGTTTGTTGCTTGGCCTAGCAGATTAGTCATCGTTCAAACAAGTTTGAGCCAGGCAAGCAAAGGTCCCAGTCATGCTCCTGATCGACAATCCGAGGAGAGCAAACGAACCAAAAAGAGAGCAGGGAGAAAGAAAATACGGTCACTGTAACACCCGAATTTCTTCGGCTCATTTTTATAGAAATTTCGTGTAAATATTTACCGTAATCGGTATTTCATGAGGAAGTTCGTTTTAGAACTTAATTTGTAAAACGAGTTCTTAAGATTTATTAAGACTCAAAAACAAATTGCATGAACTCACAAAAGACCTTTATGAGTGAAGGAGGTCGTAATTGCACATTTCAAGACAAGTTGACGTTGACCAATAAGTCAGTTAGACCAAAACGGTCGAAAACGTCAAACAAGAATATTTTTTTTTAAGATCTCAGTATAAGTGAAATTTCTGCTAAAAACTCATTTCGTGATCAAGATGAGCTTGAATAAGAATTGAAATCACCTTAGAAAAATCAAGCATACTAAGTTAGAGTTCAGGGCGAAGGATTCGGAAATTTATGAGAAAAGATTTTCCGATCGAGTTTTTCACAGATCGAAAATTTTAATGCAATATAATTTTCGATACTGAGTATTTAAGCAACTCAGTATTAAAATTTATTGCAAGGTGTTGAAATTACACAATTTTTCAAAAAAGATTGAACCAAACAAGCCTTTAAGCTTAATTACATCACAATTAAGCTAAGTTAGGACTTAACCCTCCACACACATGGACCAATGAGCTTGTGACACCTCATCCATGAGTTGTCAACCACTCCCCCACTCCTTCCCCTTAGCAGTCGGCCACTCAAGCCCCTTTGGGCAATAGCTTGCAAAAATTGGAGGACTAAATAGCAAGATTTGAACCAAATTTACCTTGGAAAAGAAAGCCTAGGATTTTCCCTAGCTAGAGGCACTATTTCCAGGGATTTCAAACCCCAAAAATTCAGCAGCCCTTAACCCATTATCAGCTATATCAATTGGCAAGATTTGAACCAATTTTCCTTGGAAAAGAAAGCCTAGGATTTCCCTAGCTAGAGGCACTATGTCTAGGGATTTCAAACCCCAAAAATTCAGCAGCCCTTAACCCATTATCAGCCATACCAATTGGCATTTCCCTCCAAGAAAAATCCGAGAGAGAGAGAGAGAGAGAGAGCTAAGAAACCAAGAGAGTTCAAGCCAAAAAGTTGTGAAGAAACCCCTAAAAGGCCTTCGGTTTTCTTGTGAGATCAAAGGAGAAAGTTGTTCAAAATTTTTCCCCTCTCTTTCCCACCTTACCGAGTGTTTGGGAGCTGAAAAAATCCCCACTATTTTTATGATGAAAAATGGGATAAAACAAGTTTAAGTTCAAGTAAGTTAAGTCAAGTAGTGACGGCCTGTACAAGGCGGGTCGTCACAGATTGGTATCAGAGCGGTTCCCTGCGACATCATTTCACGGTCTGCCTACCATCGCCGCCACCATATGTAAGTTTAGATTTACTTTATGTTTTATATATGTATGCTCATAGTTAAGCATTGCGTGTAGATACGGTACGATGGACCCCATGATGACCGAAGAAGATAGAGACGCCGTTACGGTTTTCTTTCGCGCACACCCCCTATCCTTTGACAGCACGAGGCGTACTGTGCACGTCGAGGCGTGGCTCCACGATATGGAGCAAACATTCTTGATGTGTCACATCCCGGACTATCTGGAAATCATGCTCGCTGCTAAATGTCTTTACGGAGATGCGCGGCTGTGGTGGATCGACGCTGGTGAGCGTCAGGTGCCTAGTCGCACCTGGGCGCAGTTTCGTGCGGTGATGTTAACGCGCTACGGACCACTCCCACCCAGAGATGAGGGTGCACCTACTAGAGATCCGAATATTTACCGTGATATGCGTCATACACGGTACCAGATGTTATCCCAGGCCTGGCACGCATACCCGGGCGAGACGATGAGCCACTACTGGTGGAGATTTGAGGAGATGATGCATCCCCATATACCCCAGGATCTTCCAGAGCCCCAGTTGGAGGCAGTGACTCTACTAGTGAACGGAATGCCGCCTCACATCAGACAGCATGTTCCGCAGCCCACCCTCCACTCGACCATCGCTGGGACCCTCGACGATATTTTAGCGGCAGAGATCATTGCTCAAGACACCGGGAATGATGCTCCAGTGGACCCTGAGTAGCCCCCAGTCGATGATGCTGATGAGCCCGAGCCACAGTATGAGGTCGGACCACTTGAGAAGGAGATGGAGCACGCCCAGGTTCCCCTCATCATCATATCTAGTGATGATGAAGATGAGGAGGACGAAGACGAAGACATGGAAGATCCCGAGGAGATCCCGGACGACGAGGAGGATCCCGAAGAGTTTCCCCTCGAGGACGAGCCACATCACATCGTTCCAGATGACAGGGACTGGGAAGACAATTTAGAGGACGACACGGATTCCGAGATATCCGCGCTTGAGATCGAAGTCATCCGTTAGATTAGGGCCGTTTTGTTTTATACCCTCTTTCTTTTGTACTAGAATTTTATTTATATATGTTATGTACATTCGGACGTTAGGATGTACCTTATGTACGATGGGAAGTGTTAGATCACTTCCATCTTGTTGTTTTAACCATGTGTATTTTTGGTAAAGTGACAAGTATTTTTTTTTTTTTGAAGATATATGTATATATATATATATATATCAGTACCCGGCACCTTTTTGAAAAATGCCGAGGGAATCATGTATTTTGAAAAGCCTTGTATTTTGATTATGTACAAAGAGACTGTACAAGGCAGGTCGTCACAGTCACAACGTGAGATACAACAACAATCGCCGCAAGAAGAATTGCATTTGTTTGACTTTACTGACATTCCCTTTGATTTGAAACCGTTGGTGTATTACGCACAAAATTCCATGCGTGACGGTACCCAAATAATCTGCCATCAACAACAATTCATCATTGGTGATGACATGCCTATATATATTGGGTTTGAAGATGTCTACCATTTCATAACATTTAAAGAAATCAGTACAAATAGTACAATGGTTTACATCAGGTAATACATTTTTCATTACACTATTTAATTATTTATCCTTCTTAATCTTATATGCAAAGTGTAACAAGTCAGCCTAATTATTTTACAGATATTTAGCGGATTGTTGTGCAAGAGGAGATATGGATCAACGATTCGAGTTTATTTCTTCAGTCCTTGTCTCACCAGTTCAACGCGTTGCCGATCGGCGCTACAGATCTTAAGAAACGCTCCACAAGGAAAGCTGTTTCTCATGCCATATAACAGCAGCCAACATTAGATCTTGGCAGTTATTGATTCGTAGGATGACTCGGTCCTATATTTTAATCCTCTCGGGAATGCACTGGGTGATGATTTTAAAGACCTAATTATGACGTAAGTATGTTTTGATGTTTATATATATGATTCTATGCATACAATTATAATTGTTGTAATATATTGTTTTTGTGAAATTGTTAGGGCACTTAATGATTCGAAGATGTTAGTGGGAAGAGGAATAAGATAATGACGGAACTTACAGACTTTGATTGATACTGCTCGATGTTCAATACAAGAAGGTTATGTAGAGTGCGGTTATTTTGTGTTAGCCTTCATGCGAGAAATAACCCTCACTGTTGATGGACTAGCCGCTCCTCAAACGAAGGATTTTTATACTGATGCTGACATGAGTTTGGTTAGGCAAGAGTGGGCTAGTTTTGTTATACAGTTTATTCAATATTAAAAAACAATATATCAATTTTGTACTATATATGCATATTAATTGTACAAATCTAGGTCATTATTAACAGTTATTTAATTAGCATTTTATAATTGGCTAATTTGCCACCCATGAATTTGTAAAATTTTTTATTTGGTTAACACCACGATGGTTGCAAAAACCGTCCTGGTAGCCGAGCTACCACGATGGCATCGTGGCCGTCATGGTAGCCTGGGCTATCTTGGTAGCCTGGCTACCACGACGATTTGGGAACCGTCGTGGTAGCCCTGGCTGCCACGATGGTTTAGGAACCGTCATGGTAGCCTCGGTTGCCATGATGGTTTGGTAACTGTCGTGGTAGCCTGGATATCACGATGGTCCTTAAACCGTCGTGGTAGCCTGGATACCATGACGGTTCTTAAACCGTCGTGGAATCGATATATTTACCACGACTGTGGATTCCACGATGGTTTAAAAACCATCATGGAAGTATTACCACGATGGTTTTTAACTGTCGTGGAATCTATATTCTGTAGTAGTGCCCCAACCAAGAGGTGTTGGAAGTAGCGCAATTAGTTGGGATTATTACAATGCCACTGTGGTCCAGTGGTTATCTATCTGTACTTTTATTTTCAGTCTTCATTTTCCAAGGCATGTAAGCTTAAATACTCTTTTGCTAGACTAGGCTTGGATGTCTGAGTTTTATTTCCTGTTTTCTTTATTGTATGATGATACTGGAGGTTGGATTTTCAAACCTATTTTCATGTGAAAAATTAATATTTCGGACTACCCACTATTTTGATTGAAAAGCAATTTGACAGTTTTTCATCAATATAAAATTGGTAGAGTTTAGGACATTTCATTAACTGGCCTAACTCTGAATGTTTTCTAAAGAAAGGTTAAAATGGGAATTTCATTAAAATTATGAGCGAATTTCAAAATATTATGATTATTACTTATTCGATGATTTTAATTATGCATTTACTTTTAATTAAACCCCTCCACGTCACTACTCCCGTTTTTGGGTCATGACAGTTATGGAAGGAGACAAAGAAGTAGATAGAAGGAGTGACAAACGATCTCAGTCTACACAAAACATAATTACTAAGTTTTTTTTTTTTTTGGCACTTGGGTTCCTAAACTTTTCAACATTGATATTTGGGTCTTCAAGTTTAAAATCTTTATTTTATGTCAAAGATTTTCTTAAACCCAATGAATAAATTAAAAATTAAAAAAGATAATAAATTCCAGGAAGTGCCCAACAATGTAAAAATGTCATTAAAAAGAAAAAACTCTATTTGCTTCGAAGATCTAGGTCGAGAAGTGCGACTGAGGTCGAGGTAGACATTAGAGATCGGGGATGGGATTCGAGATCGGAGTCGGAGTCGGAGTCAAGGATGCCGCTACGGGTACCGTACGTCTCGTACCATCGAACATAAGAGGATACGACTCAAAGAATGACCTCGTAGCATCTCGGTCCTCGTCGACTCGAGCTGGGTCCATACCGTCGTGTCTATCATAACATATACGCATAATAAATAATCTACCAAGTAAAAATAAAACTTAACTTACAATGATGGTGGCGATGGCAGGCAGACTGTGAAGTGCGATAGCAGGAAAACCGCTCTGATACCAACTCTGTAACGACCCGCCTAGCACAGGCCATTACCATACATACATACATACACACATTCGTGCATTCATACTTACTTACTTAGCATAAACAGTGGAATTTTTTTTTTATACGGAGCGTACTAACGGAAAGGCGATATGTGAAATAAACGAGGTTCGAAGTTCCAATATCGAATAATATACATAATGAAACAAAACGTGTAGCGGCCTCTTATCCCACATCCTTCATAGTTCACCCTGCCCCGCTCGCCATCTTGTATCAAAAATTACCGGTAGGTTGTTTACCTACAGCATAGACGTAAGACACGTGAGCTTTCGCTCAGCAAGTACAACATAATTATCCGCAACAATAAACCATACAAAATATATCTCAATCCATCGTAACATATTCTACCCTAATCATGCATAAGCCAATTATGCTTCATTATGCTTGCTTGTTCTTTCATAACTTATCATACATTACTTGCTTTTCTTTCTTGTCTTGCTTATCTTACTTATCTTGGTTATGGGCCCCTTACATGAGTGTACGTACCGGGCGTGCAACTATGGAGTGGTTGGGGTGGCCAGTCTATTTCCAACTCAAACGATAGTCCAACCCAACCTGTGAGCGGGTCGGTACGACACAGGCAACTTGTTTGCCATCATACTTCATTTTCGTTATCTTTTATTTAGAATTTGTGAACATGCTTCGTGATGTCACACATTTATAAGACATAATCATATCATACTTCATATCATAACTTAATGCATCATAAACATACCGTACATCATAATCATAATAAGATCATATCACATAGCATCATCACATACTAATAGCATTCATTCATCATACTTGGGTAAGTATACAACAAAAAGCCTATGCTGTAGGCGGAGTTGTATTTACCTCGAATGCTATGTCCAATGTTATGCCGCTCCTGCTCGGGGTGCAATAACAGATTACCTCCTGCTATTACAAAGGACATAGTGTAAGGATTCTGAAAATCCTACCTTTAAACTGTTGGTTAACTTAACCAACATTCTTTTCACCTATAGTTATATGTCCCACCCTATCGATCATGAAACATCATATATGGGTCGCTATAAGTAATCCCATAAGTAACCCTCTTGCTTAGGGTCTTAACCAAATGACTTAGTCGTTTATTGGGTTACGTTGGATAACCCTTGGGCTTCGGGCCCAACTTAAAAACTTGGTTTGAAAAACACTTCTTTTCCTTTGCTTTGAAGACTTAGGGTTTTCTTCAAAATTTCTTAAAATCTTATGAGTGGGTTTTAAAAATTGTTAAGGGCTGAAAACTGCCATTGGAACAGTTTTAGCAGTCAAAACATTGGGTTTAGTGAAAAATACAGTTTTTCTGTTTTTGTTTTAGAAAATCCTGTGCAGGAATTTCCTGTTTCCTACACAGTTTTTGAAATCCCATTTTTATTTAAAAATCCAGATCGAATTTGAAAAACTTTTCTTCATAAAAGTTTTAGATCTTGAGAAACCTTAAAACGTTCATGTTTTGTTCAAAACCAAATTCGGACTTTAACTTACTCTTTTACCCTGTTAAACTGTCCTGGCCGTGTATGAAAACTGGGCATGGTCAGGCTCGGATTTCCATAAAAACGAAGGCTGTTGGAGCCTTATTTTGAAAAACTGTCCAAGTTTTCCTCTAGGAAAAACCCTACTCTACAACTTTCATGTTTTAGGTTTTACCAGATTCGGCCTCTAAGAACCTCAAATTTAGGTTTCTAGAAAACTGGTCAACTTAAACCCGAAGCTGGCAGTTTCTCTTGTTTAAGTTGATTTCGCGTCCTACTCGCGCACACTACCTCAACCGACCACAGCGGGAGCTTAAATTCAACATGCAGCACTTTCTAACATAATTTTTCTTTAATCACACTTTAAAACACAGCCATGCAAACCATCATTCAAAATAGGGTAACTAGGGTTTGCCTAGCTTCTAAATTGCTTAATTGGTTTCAAATCAACCATGCAACATTTTAACACCAAAACAGAACATACTTAAGCCTATTAGGGACATATAACCTTATCAATCATCTAACATGAAATCAACATAATCAAGCAAGCATCAACATAAAAATCATACAAAGCTTAATAAAACGAAACCACCCTTAGATCCTAATCAAGCACATAACCTAAATCCTAAAACAGGGCAATAATGAAAAATTGAGCTTATGCTCATACAATTGTCAACTAGAAATACATGTAAATTTCAAATTGAAACCAAATTGAAAAGCTTAAGGCTATGGGAGAGTTACCTTTCTTAACCCTAAGAGATGTTAGGGTTTGATCCAAAAATTTTCTCCTTTCCTTGGCTCCTTGGTGCAACCGGCCTCCCCCTACCTAAAAATTTTTGTGTCACTTGGTTGCTGTTTCCTACCAAAATCCGACCACTCCCCCTAGTTCCCAAACACTTTTCTCACCCTTTTCTTGCTCACCACCAATCGGCCACTTGGCCAAGATTGGACTCCAAAATTTTTCCAACACTTTTTCTTTGTTCCTAGGTGAAATCCGAACTTCACCCACTAATTCCCACACTTGGATTTTGGTTTTTGTTCTATCTTTCTTGGCTGCCTTGGGTTCGGTTTTTGAAGCAGAAAAATGGGCAGAACTTAGGTAGATTTTCTGATTTTTTTGAATAAAATGCACACCTATTTATAGAGGTTTTGAAACTTTTCAAAATTGTAAAATAGTCCTTCAAGAATCAACTTTTTACACATTTGGAGGGTGAGGTGGCCGGCCATACTTGGTCTAGAAGGCTCCAAATTACTTTCCAAATTTTACTTAAATCCAAAATGATGTCATAATTTGTGGATAAGGTGATGTCATCCACCTTAGGGCTTGTTTGCCTTTGTGTCTTAATAAACAGTCCAACTTTATGCCAAAACAGATATGCAAATACTGTGTTCATTAATACACAGTATTGTATACTGTTTTGCAGTCCAAAATTCATCTGTCTAAAAATGGACTGTACGAAAACTTTTCTTTTTGCTTCAAGCCCTTTGGCCCTTAATAACCTATTTAATGTGCTTGATTTTTCTATGGTGGTTTTACATCTAATTCTAGCTATTTTATTCGTAAAAATAGTTTTCGCAGTATATTTCCAATACTGCTTATCATACTTCATTCCCGTCAAATAGTTGACTTTTCTAGTCAATCTTTGACCTATCGGGTCAACTTTGACTTTCTTGGTCAACTTTGACTTTCTTGGTCAATGTTGGCTTTCCATAAAATCATAGAATTTTTCTATCCTTTCAATCAAAAAGGTTATATGCTTAGCTAAACAATCATATTTGAGTCTTATGAAGTCATAAGAACTCACAAAACTCAGTAAAAACCCTTGGCCGGGCTTTTTCATGAATACCATCACTGTACAATATAAAGTTCTATACAAAGAATTCGAAAAGTCGAAATTTCTAGTTCTTACAATCTACCCCCCTTAAAAATTTTCGTCCTCGAAAATTAGAACAAACTGGGGTAGTTCCTTCTCATCTCATCTTCCGATTCCCAGGTTGCTTGTTCAACCTTGTGGTTTTGCCATAATACTTTAACCATGGGAATGGTTTTATTCCTTAGGACCTTCTCTTCCCGATCCAAAATTCAAACTGGCTTTTCTTCATAAGTCAAGTCCGTTTGAACCTCCACTGGTTCTTGACAAAGCACATGGGAAGGGTCCGGTACATACTTCTTTAGCATCGATACATGGAAAATATTATGCATCGAAGCTAACTCTGGCGGTAGTTCAAGCGTATAGGCTACTTTTCCAATTCTCTCAAGGATCTCGAAAGGTCCTGTATACCTTAGACTAAGCTTCCCCTTTTTACCTAATCGCATTACTCCTTTCATAGGAGCAATCTTAATGAAAACGGCATCTCCAACTTGAAATTCCAAAGGCCTCCTACGCTTATCGGCATAGCTTTTCTGTCTGCTAAAAGCTATGTCGAGCCTTTGCTTGATCTTCTTGATATCCTTGGAGGTCTTTTTGATGAAGTCCGTAGTTTGCAACTGCTTCTGCCCAACTTCCTGTCAATGGATAGGAGATCGACATTTCCTTCCATATAGTGCTTCAAATGGAGCCATACCAATCGAAGCGTGATAGCTATTGTTGCAGGAAAACTCGATCAATGGCAGCTTTTGATCCCAATTTCCTTTAAAATCCAGCACACATGACCTCAGCATATCTTCCAGCGTCTGGATAGTCCGTTCCGATTGACCGTCAGTTTGGGGGTGAAATGCCGTACTGAACTTCAATTTCGACCCCATGGCGTTGTGAACACTAATCCAAAATCGAGAGGTGAAACGTCCATCACGATCTGAAATGATCGATTTTGGCACTCCGTGAAATCTGACGATCTGAGATATGAAAATTTCTGCTAATTTCTCTACCGAAAAAGTGGCCTTAATTGCAATAAAATGGGCTGATTTGGTTAATCTGTCCACGATAACCCAAATCATGTCATTCCCACTTGCCGTCCTAGGTAGTCCTACTATGAAATCCATAGTAATTTGCTCCCATTTCCATTCAGGAAGCTCTATCTTCTACAGTTCTCCTCCAGGATGTCTATGTTCAGCCTTAACTTTCTGATAAGTTAGGCATTTCGACACGAATTCTGTAACCTCGTTCTTCATATTTGGCCACCAATAGTTCTCTCGGAGGTCCTTGTACATCTTGGAAGCTCCTGGATGTACTGAGTATGGTGTCATATGTGCTTCCGACAAAACCTGATCCTTTAAAACTTCGAAGTCGGGAACACAAATCCTTTCCTTAAAGTAGATGACACCATCAGCAGAGGTCCTAAACTCATTGCTCTTTTTGCCAAAAAGCTGCGTTTTTAGCAAAAAGAGATCCTTTTCTTGGTGTGACTTAATGGATTCCATCACATCAGACTGAATTGTCAGAGAAGATAATTTCCCCGTTATCATCTCCAAGTTGAACTCAGAAATTTCCCTTTGTAGTGGCTTAGGATGTAATAATCGAAATTTTCACGAACTCACAATTTTCTTGTAAATAAGAAATTTATAGTTCGTATTATGTGTTTATGTGCAATTTTATGAAAATTATGAATATTAATACAAAATTCATGATTTTATCAGTATATGATTGAGTTCTCGGTAAATTAATTACGAGACTTCATGATAAGCCTTTTAAGTAAAAAGGTATGACGAAATTTCATGAATTCATGATAGTCAAATTTTGACAAGAGAGTCAATGATTGACAAGAAAGTCAATGGTTGATCCGAAAAATCGAAAATGAGGCGGTACGGTTAAATATTTTTCAGTATAAAAATTGTACCGTGTAAAAACCATTTTTACGGATAAAATGGTATGTTTAAGATTCAAAAACCACCATAGAAAATCAAGCACATTAGTTAGGTTATCTTTGGCCAAGAAGTTTGATTGTATAAGAAAATTTTTATACAGTTCATTTCTACACAGATAAATTTTGGACTGCAGTTCAGTATAACAGTACTGAAATTGTACTGTGTATTAGTGAACACAGTATTAGAAATATCTGTGTTGGATTTAAAGTGGACTACATTAAAGAACAAGCCAAACAAGGCTTTAAGATGACATCACCTAAGCTTGGATTTATGACATCATCCCATTTTTGATTTATGACATCATAAATGGTGGAAACAATCACACCATGACACCTAGCACAAGGATGGCCGGCCACTTGGAGGGTTCTTTGGTAAAATTTTGTGCAATTATTTTTATTCCAAGGATTTTTGAGCAAAGTTGAACCAAGAATAATTGCAAAGAAACCCATTTTTTTTCACCTATAAATAGGCCAAGGGGGTGGGCGGATTTTGAGCCAAAAATTGGTGAAAACTAGCCAAACTCTTGCCATTTTCTCTCTCAAGAAATCCGGACTTCCAAGGGTGAGAAAGAGCAAAGAAAAATTCGGAAAACTTAGGGGTTTTAGTGCTAGGGTAGTCGGTTTTTCTCTAGTGGCTTCAAGTTAGGTTTTCGAAATTTTTGGTGCCCATTTTTGGGGCCAACAGCCAGCTGCCAAGGGGGAGTGAGTGAGTGATAAAATTTGGATTTAAGAGTGTTTAGTTTAGGTGCAAGCAGCCACCAAGAATCAGCCAACTTTGGTGCCAATTGGTGCAACAAAACCGGCCTTGGGTGAAAGTTAGGTAAATCCCCTCAAAACCCAACACTTTTCATTTAAATTTCAATTGAGAAATTTAAATGTATTTCAAGCAAAGTTTGTAAGAGCATAAGCTCACTTTAATTCCCTGCCTTAGTTAAGAAATTTAGGTTATGTGCTTGGTTAATTAGGATTTTATGGTTGGTGGTTTTATATGCATGCTTTGTGTTTGATTAAATGCTTAGGATTTTGCATGGTTATGAATGTTGTTCAAATTGGCTTGCATGTTGAATATTGAACATTAGAAATCGCTGCATGATTGATATTAGGGCTCCCGCGGTGGCTGGTTGAGCTAGATTCCACGTCTAGGACGTAAAACGAATTCTAAACCGAAAAACTGCCAGGCTCGGGTGGATCCTGACCAGTTTTACGGCAAGCCGATTTTGAGGCCTTTAGAGGCCGAATTTGGAAAAACTTAAAACACAAAAGTTGTTCAGAACAGTTTTTCCTAGAGGACAACTCGGATGGATTTGCAAAATGAGGCTCCAATGGCCTCCGTTTTTACGAAAATCCGAGACTAAACTGCCCAGACCTAGTTTACACGACCAGTGGGTTTCAAATTAAAACTGGTACGAATCCAAGCAGAACTGGGTTTTTCTTAAAACATGAAAGTTTTAGAATTTCTCAAGAGCAAGAACTTTCGTGAAGACAAGTTTTTCAAATTCCATTTGGATTTTTAAATACAACCTGAACTATAAAAACTGTGCAGAGAACAAGAAATTCCTGTACAGGATTTTCTACAAACATACAGAAAAACTGTATTTTTACATCAACATTTCCTGTTTTGACTATGAAAACTATTTCAAAAGCAGTTTTCAGCCTTAAATGAGTTTTATAAAGTTTTACTTGGAAAACCTCGAATTTTGAAGTAAAACAAAAGATTTTCTAGCCAATTTTCCAAATTGGATTTAAAAGCTAAAGTGTTAAAAAACAAAAGATGACAAGTGGTAACCGGGAAGGATAACCGAGTTACTAAGGCTTAGGCTCGATAATAAGAATAGTAATTTAATACTAATCATATGGGTTTAATACCCAAGGTTACCTCAAGTAACCTAATGGGTCAAGATAATTAACCACAATCTCTAGGGTTACAATTAGTAACCTAGTAGTTGATCAAAGCTTGTAAAAAGGACATATAATTAGAATATTGAACAGGTTACCAATATTTTATAGGATCCTTATCCTATGTTCTTTTTAATAGCAGGAGGTAACCTGCAGTTGCAATCTGAGTTAAGGCAACGAAACCCCAGACATAGTATCTCAGGCAAGTATCGAACCTCACCTACAGTATGAAAATAGTAAATACTATTTTCATATATGCTATGTTAAAATATACATGCTATGTTGTATGATGTTAAATGATGTTATGTGATGATATGCTATAACATGTTACATATTATGCCATGTTTTCTAAAATGTCATGGTTTTAAAAATGTCATGTTTTCAAGAATGCCATGATATGGCAAATGTTAAAGTTTGAATTTGACATAGTGACATCATGAAGCATGTTCACTAATGTTAAATCATATGGTAAGATAATCAAGGAAGGTGTCGTACCAACCTCCCGTGATCGAGGAGGATACATGTTTAAAACCAGTTGTGACATTTACCTCTCGTTGATGCGTGAGGGTCACGTTTTAATTCCCAGAACTGTTAGGGTCTTGCAAACCCTAGCTTTGTCTGGAGGCTGCGCGCTTTCGGTACGTACACTATGGGCCCACATGTTGAGACAAGATAAGTTAAAGATTGAGTCTAAAATGAAGCATAAGACTTTCAATCAATCATAAATGGCTCATGCATAAGTTACATGATGATTGACACGTTTTAAAGATGATTAAATTATTTTTGTGAGATTATGTTTGTACTTGCTGGGCGAAAGCTCACTCTTATATTTCATACTGTAGGTAAAAAGCCTGCAGCTTAAATGGTGGGCTATGCGGACGATGCGGCGGGTGAAGGGCGGTGTGGGATACCACTACGCAAAATTTTCCGCAACCGCTTTTGAATCTCAAAAGTAAATTATGTTATGCAATATGTATGAAGTTTAAAGACTTAAGAAGATATCTTCAGTATAGTATGTATACATGATAAGTTTTTCTCTACAAGATAACTTATGTAAATATGTTTTAAAGAAAAAAAAATTATTCTCAAATTTTCAAGTAAGATAAGTATGAGTAAGTATGGTGTCGACCCGGCTTGGGAAGTCGGGGCGTCACATAGGAAACGCTTCGATAGACATCAGCATGCCTACGGATTTCCTACTTAAGGCATCTGCTACCCTGTTGGCCTTTCCAGGGTAGTAAAGGATCTCACAATCATAATCCTTTACGAGTTCCAGCCATCTATATTGTCTCATGTTAAGCTCTTTCTGAGGGAAAATATACTTGAGACTCTAGTGGTCGGTGTAGATTTCGCATTTATTACCATACAAATAATGTCTCCAAATCTTGAGTGCGAAAACTACCGCTGCAAGTTCCAAGTCATGAGTAGGATAATTCCTTTCATGAATCTTTAGCTGACGGGATGCATAGGCCACCACCTTCCCATTTTGCATCAGAACAGCTCCTAATCCGCTTTTCGAAGCATCCCTGTAGATCACAAAATTTCCTGCATCTACATCAGGAATTATCAGCACAGGTGCACTTGCCAGCTTCCTCTTGAGCTCTTGGAAATTCTCTTCATATTTCTGGGTCCATTCAAAATTCTTTCCTTTCCTGGTAAGAGCGGTGAGGGGTGCAACAATCTTGGAAAATCCCTCAACGAATCGTCGGTAGTATCCCGCTAAGCCAAGAAAGCTCCTTATTTCCGTAATATTCTTGGGTGCTGGCCAAGTACTGACCGCCTCCACCTTAGCAGGGTCTACTGAAATCCCTTCCTTTAATACGACATGGCCTCAGAAATGAACTTTCTCAACCAAAATTCACACTTGGTGAATTTGGCATACAGCTGATTCTGTCTTAATGTTTCCATCACCAACCTAAGGTGATGCTCATGTTCTTTTCTGGACCTTGAGTAGATTAAAATATCGTCAATAAAGACGATAACAAACTTGTCCAAATATTCCTTGAACACTCGGTTCATGAGGTCCATGAATGCAGTTGGGGCGTTGGTTAGTCCAAATGGCATAACCAAAAATTCATAGTGCCCATAACGTGTTCGAAAAGCTGTCTTGGAGATATCTAATCCCTTAATCCTAAGCTGATGGTAGCCTGAACGTAGATCGACCTTCGAAAATACTACCGCTCCTCTGAATTGATCAAAAAGGTCGTCAATCCTCGGAAGGGGATACTTGTTCTTAATCGTTATCTCGTTCAACTCACGGTAATCAATACACATACGCAAAGATCCATCTTTCTTCTTCACGAACAACACAGGTGCTCCCCAAGGAGAGTAACTCTGTCGGATAAATCCTTTGTCAAGAAGTTCCTGTAACTGCACTTGGAGTTCCCTCAGCTCGGCAGGTGCCATACGATAGAGTGCCTTCGATATCGGTGCGGCTCCAGGCAATAATTCGAACTCGAATGAGATTTCGCGTTCCGGCGGGAGTCCTGGTAGTTCCTCCGGAAAGACATCTACAAATTCCTTAATAATGGGAACGTCCTTCGGTGTTGTAACGACCCGCCCTTACGTAGGCCGTTACAGTTACTTATCTTACATATTAACTTAACATATTTACTTACTTATGCGGAAATAACGTACATATTTTTTTTTTCTTTTCTTTTTAAAACCACTTGAGTAAAAACTTTGCTACTTACTTATTTACATCATACACAATACTTATTTAGTATTTACTTTTCAAAAGTATCGAAATCTTAAAATAACTTTGCACTAAACAAAGCATACACATATATATTTCAAAACGCGTAGCAGTCTCCATTCCCACGTTTCACAGTTCGCCCTGCCACGCCTCACCGCCTTGCATCAAGAATTGCCAGTAGGAAGCTTACCTACAGCATAAACGTAAGTTGTGAGCTTTCGCTCAGCAAGTACAACCTTGAACCCGCAAAAACAACTTAATAAAGCAATGCATGAACCAATTATGCTTTCATTTTTGCTTTCATAGTTTTGGGCCCCTTATAAGTGTACGTACCGTGGCGCGCAGTCATGGAGTGGTTGGGGCGGCCAGCCCAGTCCAACTCAAACCATGAACCAAACCTGACCTAGAGCAGGTCGGTACGACACACCATACTTAAAAACCTTTTCTTAAAACATTTCTTTCTTAAAAACATAATCTTCTTCTTACCATATGATTTATTATTTGTGAACATGCCTCATGATGTCACAATAATAAACATACATCATAATAAACATACATCATACATAACACATAAATGCATGATATTTTAAAAACATGCAAACTCATAAAACCATTTGCCTATGCTGTAGGCGGAGTTGTACTTACAGGTTTTGCTATATCCTGGGACGTATCGTTCCGATAGGTTACCTCAAAAGGTTACCTCCTGTTTCCAAAAAGGGAAGTAAGATAAGAATCATCCTATCTTACTTTAACTTACTTTATTAAATGTTGGTACCCGAACCAACATTCATCCGTGACCATAGATATATGTCCCCCTTATAAGCTTAATAATAATCCTTATTGGTTACTAAGTGTACCCTTAGGGCATAAGCCCTAATGGAAATCAAACAGTATTCTGTTTGATTACTTAATAAACTTTGGGCTTAAGGCCCAATGATCTTGATATGGGTACACTATTAGGTTACTATGAGTAACCTTAATGTAGGCCCATCTTGGGTGAAAATTTACAAAGCCTGTTGGGCTTATAAGGCCCAATAATTAAGGTGGTATCCTTAAAGGTTACCTTGTATAAACTTGGGCCTAAGGCCCAACATACAACCTTTGTTCTTAAATAACTAGGCCCAATTAAAATTAGGTAACCTATATGATTATAATAGGTTACCAATTGGCTTACCTTGCTTAATTTGCTTAATAAATTTATTTCTTGCTAAACTGAGTTTAATTAATCATTTAAAACTGCTTTTAAATAAAACTGTGTTGGTTTTGCAGAAATTTGGTAAAAACAGTTAATTTGGCAGTGCATGTGCAAGAATTTCCTGTGCATGTATTGTTTCAAATTTCTGAATCAGAGCTTGCTCTACTGATTCAGTTTTACTTTAAAATCTGTTTGGATTTTGGAAAACTTTTCTTCATGAAAGTTTTAGATACTGAAAAACTCTACAACTTTATGTTTTGACAAAAACCCAGTTCTGAACTTAACTCATGCTTTTTCTTCGTTGAAACTGCCTGGCCGTGCATATAGGTCTGGGCAGTCTGGGCACGGGTTTTGATAAAAACGAAGGCCTTTGGAGCCTTATTTTCAAAAACTGTCCACGTTGCCCCCTATAATTTTCAATTTCCTACAACTTTTCAGTTTTGAGTTTTCTCAAATTCGGCCTCTAAAGGCCTCAAAATACCGTTTCCAATTCACTGCCCAGTTTTCACCCGAACTGGCAGTTTTTGGTTTTGGTTCGCTCTCACGTAATTTTACGCACACCCTACCTCAAACGGTCACAGCCGTGAGCCTACGTCAAGCATGCAGCACGTAATATAACGTCCTCACACCCATTCATTCAATCTCATACATTCAATTATTTTATCAAACCCATTTGGTGAAGTTCACCAAACTTGGGTTTTCTAAGTTTCTATAGGGTTTTCTTGAACCCTAGTTTAGCATACAATCTTTCAATACCATAATCAGCCATTAAACACAGAACATAAGCCTATGGGGACATACATCATACACCTAGTGGTCACATATAACATCTACACATTTCCTAGAGCATACATCACAATTCAAGCACCAAAATAAAGCATAAACATGCTAAACATAAATCAAGCACATTCTAGGCAACTTAAGCAATAAAAGGACATAATTAAATGAGCTTAAGCTCTTACAACATCAGCTGGAAATACATTGTAAACAGCTTGAAAAACAGAATTTAGAGGTTTAGGAGGTTAAGAGATTACCTCCAAACCGAAGAGGGATTTGCTAGCTTGGTTTCCGAAATGGGTTTGGTTGCTGTCCTTCACTAAATTTTTCGGCCACCACTCAAGGTTTTTGCTGTCTTTTGGGTTCAGCTTGGGCAGAGAAAGGAAGAGAGAAAATGGCAAGAGTTTGGGTGGGTTTTTGGAATAAAATGCCTAAAAAAATTTCCACCAAAGACACCTATTTATAGGTGTAAAATAATTTTGTTTCTAGAATTATTTTTAATCCTTAAATTGCTCACCAAACCCTTAAAAATTTTTATTTGCTAGATAACCCCTATGAGGTGGCCGGCCATAATGTAGAGATAAAGTTCAATGAATGTTCTTGGAATACTTTCCCAAATTTCCAAATATTCAAAATTTTGCTAAATTCCTATTGGACAAGGTGTCCAATACTTAGGACTTTGTTTGGCTTTAAATCTTAAAAGTAGTCTCTTTTCATACTAATACATATATAACAAATACTGTTTTTCAATAAAAATAATACTGTCTATTAAACTGCAGTCCAAAATTTATCTGCATAAAAATGGACTGTGTTTAGGTTTTTCTTATAACTTAAAGCTCATTAGTCCTTATTGCTCTAAAAATTGTGCTTGATTTTTCTAACATAATCCCGTACCTTAAACTTACTTATTTATCCGTAATTGATGGTTTTTCGCAGTATAATCTCTATACTGCCTGTTATACCACAGAACCATCATATGTTGACTTTTTGGTCAAACTTTGACTATTTTGGTCAAACGTTGACCAACATAAAATCATAAATTTCTATCGTAGCTCAGATCATTCTGGCCAATACTTTGACCGGAATTCATTCAAACATAATTCCTAATTCTGATTAGGCAAAACATATACGAACACATAATACAAACTTTGATTCCTTGAGAAACAAGAAAATCATAATTTGTAAGAAAGTCAGTCATCACAGGTGTCAACTTTATTTCCCGATCTTTGTCCACCATGTTAGCTAAATATCCTTGACAACCATTAGCTAACATTTTCCAAGCCTTTATTGCCGAAATTAGTCGAGTTGCTGAAGATTGAGTCTGTCCGTAGAAGGTAAATTCTTCCTCACCGTAGGGGTTGAACGTGACGCAACATTTTTGACAGTCAATCCTGACGTTGTATTTTCCTAAGAAATCCATTCCTAAGATCACATCGAAATCTCGAAGCTTGATCGCGATGAGATCTACAAACAATTCTCTGTCGCAGAGAATCACAGAAGTATTTCGGATCCATGAATTGGACCACAAAATTTTTCCGGATGGTAAAGAGGTTTTGAAATGCTGTTCTAACTTATCTACACCTCTTTCTAACTTTTGGACGAATTCCAGAGACACAAAAGAATGCGTAGCACCAGAATCAAACAAAGCAACAGCATCATGAGTGGCGATAGAAACCTGACCTGTCACCACATGCGACATTCCTACTTCTGCATCACCCTTCGTATAAGCATAGATTCTGGCCTGGGGTTCAGGAGCCTCTAATCTACTTTGACTGATGGAGGGTCCTTCAAGCCTCGCTTGAACTGCATGTAGCTGGCTGTTAACGTTCCGGTTCGGATAGGAAGGGTTTTGGCCTTGGTTGTTTAGGGTGCAGTTTCTCGCATAATGTCCTTTCTTGCCACAAAGGAAGCAAACATTAGATCCTAATCTGCACACTCCCGGGTGTTTCTTTCCACATTTAGCGCACACCGGGTGCTCCGCACTGTTTCCCTCATTTCCTCTAAAATTCTTCTTCGGAGGAAAATTCCTTTGTGGACCTTGACCAGAAAAATTTCCTTTCCTCTTGTTCCTCCCAAATGGTTTGGAACCTTGGATAAGGTTACTTGTCTGACCTCTCTGGTTCAACTCCAGACCTTGGCGGGGCTGCGTTGGCTTCACCACGGTTTTCTCCTCTTTCCTCGCCTTAAAAATCTGAGCCCTTGCTTCCTTATCCTGGTTGATCCAATACTCAGCTCTTATGGCTCGACTCACACAATCGGATACCAGGGTAGGTGGGCTACTGCCAGCACTCACCTGCTTGGCAATGTCTGTGCGAAACATCTTCATCATCCTCCTAACCTTTTCAGTCTCGTTGGGTACCAACTCAGGGCATAACCGGGCTAGTTGTTCGAATTTCTTGACTGCTTTCATTACAGTCATCGATCCTTGTTTCAAACTAGAAAATTCATCATGTCGGGCTGCTAGGATTTCCCTATTATAAACATGTTTCGAAACTCCGCAACAAAATCCTGCCAGCTCATGGTAGTGACGTCTTGACGCATCTGGACAGTCATCCACCAGTGCCTCGCGTCTTTCTTAAGGGCAAAAGATGCACAAAGAACCTTCTCCTGTACCGAAAGTCTCATGAAATCCAAAATAACTTGGATATCAATTAAGCAGTTATCGGCGATTATCGGATCCATCTGTCCTTCGAATTCCGGCACCTTCATCCGCCTAAAGCGCTCTTAGAGCAAATCTTCTCTTACCGGTGGTAGATTCACTGGGATCCCGACTGGTGCTAACGGAACTTCAAAGTTCCATGGAACCTCTTGCTGAACCTTTGGTACCGGAGGTACTATCGGAGGTACTCTATTGTGGTGTAGGGGAACTTCATCCACACGGGGTCTTTGGTTCATTTGAGCCAACTGCTCTCGCAATCTATCCGTTTCGCGTTGTTGCTCAAGCAACTGCCATTGCAGATTTCCTACAACGGTTGCGAGATCAGGCTCGGGAGGGTTTACGGGTACCGTCCTACGTGTACGAACCATCCTCTAATTCTTTAATAAATCATAAGAAAAGATATTATCATACTATCAATATCTTTTCTTTCATACAATTTACATCATAATGTAACACAATACTTTGTGTCATAGTATAAACATACCCGATCATAGTCATATCATCGTATCGTACTTCATACATAACATATCATTCATACGTATCATATTTCATAACATAACATAACATGATTTTCATAATCACATCATAACATAACATTTCATTCATGAACTGCCTTTTTGTATTTGTACAAAAAGTACATCATATTTACAATATCATAAATACATATCTTATACATACTGTCCATATATGGTCAAAAATTTGGATGGAAGTGTCTACCACTTTACCATCATTCAAAAGTACAAGCCTATTATCAAAAAGAATAAGCTAGTACAAGTTAGCCTAAAATCAAAAGGTATATACACGGTCAACCTAGTCTATGTGCTCTATGGTAACTACGGAGGATGCATCGGAATCTGACTCTCCCTCTCCGTCGGCAAATAAAATCTCCTCCAAGTTGTCATCAAAGTCCTCCTCATCCTCTATCCAGCCTGTATCCTCTGGCTCCGGCTCGGGCTCTATATCATCCTCATCGTCGCTGGAGATATCAATAATCGGGGGATCCTACGGATGGTCCTCTGGAGCAACGACGAGATCATCGGGGTCATAGTCATCAGCCACCATGTCATCCTCGGCGTCCTGGGGTGGCACCTCCTGTACTGGGACTGCGGGAATCGGGTCCTCTGGAAAAACTGGACTTGCCTCATAAACTGGCTCTCCTATCCCCGCGTCATCAACTGGCGCCTGATGACCCTCTGCCATATCCGGGGCCTGCATAGCGTGGATAAGGGCCTTAGCTCCCAAAATGTCGTCAATCATGTGTCCGACCGACATGCCAAGCGTAGGCATAGGAACGTACAAACGGATCTATAGGTGCAAACCGTTCCTAAGAATCACTAACGCCTGTAGCTCTGGACTATGCAGCTCCTGAGGGATAAAAAGTAGCATCGACTCCTGGAAACGACGACAATAATGACTCATCATCTCCTGTGGGTAAACGTGCCAGTCAGCTACGTAGCTAAGGTAGCAGGTGTAGTGCATATCCTGATAAATCTCAGGATCACGGAGTAGGTCACCCACTCCCTCCCCAGCATCAGTCCGTATCGGGTACTCACTATCGTACGGAAATGTGCCCACGTGTGACTCGGTAGCTGTCGCTCGCCTAGAGTGATCCACCATATCCGAGCGTCTACGGCAAAACACCGGCTAGCTAGTGAAACCTGTAACCGGGCCTCTATGTGACAGATATGGAATATCGACTCCATATCGTATAACCATGCCGCTACGGGTACCATACGTCTCGTACCATCGAACATAAGAGGATACGACTCAAAGAATGACCTCGTAGCATCTCGGTCCTCATCGACTCGAGCTGGGTCCATACCGTCGTGTCTATCATAACATATACGCATAATAAATAATCTACTAAGTAAAAATAAAACTTAACTTACAATGATGGTGGCGATGGCAGGCAGACTGTGAAGTGGGATAGCAAGAAAACTGCTCTGATACCAACTCTGTAACAATCCGCCTAGCACAGGCCGTTACCATACATACATACATACATACATTCGTGCATTCATACTTACTTACTTACTTAGCATAAACAGCGAATTTTTTTTTTTTATACGGAGCATACTAACGGAAACGCGATATGTGAAATAAACGAGGTTCGAAGTTTGAATATCGAATAATATACATAATGAAACAAAACGCGTAGCGGCCTCATATCCCACATCCTTCACAGTTCACCCTGCCCCGCTCGCCATCTTGTATCGAAAATTGCCGGTAGGTTGTTTACCTACAGCATAGACGTAAGACACGTGAGCTTTCGCTCAGCAAGTACAACATAATTATCCGCAACAATAAACCATACAAAACATATCTCAATCCATCGTAACATATTCTACCCTAATCATGCATGAGCCAATTATGCTTCATTATGCTTGCTTGTTCTTTCATAACTTATCATACATTACTTGCTTTTCTTTCTTGTCTTGCTTATCTTACTTATCTTGGTTATGGGCCCCTTACATGAGTGTACGTACCGGGCGCGCAACTGTGGAGTGGTTGGGGCGGCCAGTCCATTTCCAACTCAAACCATAGTCCAACCCGACCTGTGAGCGGGTCGGTACGACACAGGCAACTTGCTTGCCATCATACTTCATTTTCGTTATCTCTTATTTAGAATTTGTGAACATGCTTCGTGATGTCACACATTCATAAGACATAATCATATCATACATCATATCATAACTTAATGCATCATAAACATACCGTACGTCATAATCATAATAAGATCATATCACATAGCATCATCACATCACATCTCATAAGCATTTCCTAACATCAAACAAGTCTAACATACATTCACATCACATACTAATAGCATTCATTCATCATACTTGGGTAAGTATACAACAAAAAGCCTATGCTGTAGGCGGAGTTATACTTACCTCGAATGCTATATCCAATGTTATGCCGCTCCTGCTCGGGGCGCAATAACAGATTACCTCCTGATATTACAAAGGACATAGTGTAAAGATTCTGAAAATCCTACCTTTAAACTGTTGGTTAACTTAACCAACATTCTTTTCACCTATGGTTATATGTCCCACCCTATCGATCATGAAACATCATATATGGGTTGCTATAAGTAATCCCATAAGTAACCTTCTTGCTTAGGGTCTTAACCAAATGACTTAGTCGTTTATTGGGTTACGTTGGATAACCCTTGGGCTTTGGGCCTAACTTAAAAACTTGGTTTGAAAAACACTTCTTTTCCTTTGCTTTGAAGACTTAGGGTTTTCTTCCAAATTTCTTAAAATCTTATGAGTGGGTTTTAAAAATTGTTAAGGGCTGAAAACTGCCATTGGAACAGTTTTAGCAGTCAAAACATTAGGTTTAGTGAAAAATACAGTTTTTCTGTTTTTGTTTTAGAAAATCCTGTGCAGGAATTTCCTGTTTCCTACACAGTTTTTGAAATCCAATTTTTATTTAAAAATCCAGATCGAATCTGAAAAACTTTTCTTCATGAAAGTTTTAGATCTTGAAAAACCTTAAAACTTTTATGTTTTGTTCAAAACCAAATTCGGAATTTAACTTACTCTTTTACCCTGTTAAACTGTCCTGGCCGTGCATGGAAACTGGGCATGGTCAGGCTCGGATTTCCATAAAAACGAAGGCCGTTGGAGCCTTATTTTGAAAAACTGTCCACGGTGTCATCTAGGAAAAACCTACTCTACAACTTTCATGTTTTAGGTTTTACCAGATTCGGCCTCTAAGAACCTCAAATTTAGGTTTCCAGAAAACTGGTCAACTTAAACCCGAATCTGGCAGTTTCTCTTGTTTAAGTTGATTTCGCGTCCTACTCGCGCACACTACCTCAACCGACCACAGCGGGAGCTTAAATTCAACATGCAGCGCTTTTTAACGTAATTTTTCTTTAATCACACTTTAAAACACAGCCATGCAAACCATCATTCAAAATAGGGTAACTAGGGTTTGCATAGCTTCTAAATTGCTTAATTGGTTTCAAATCGACCATGCAACATTTTAACACCAAAACAGAACATACTTAAGCCTATTAGGGACATATAACCTTATCAATCATCTAACATGAAATCAACATAATCAAGCAAGCATCAACATAAAAATCATACAAAGCTTAATAAAACCAAACCACCCTTAGATCCTAATCAAGCACATAACCTAAATCCTAAAATAGGGCAATAATGAAAAATTGAGCTTATGCTCATACAATTGTCAACTTGAAATACATGTAAATTTCAAATTGATACCAAATTGAAAAGCTTAAGGCTATGGGAGAGTTACCTTTCTTAACCCTAAGAGATGTTAGGGTTTGATCAAAAAATTTTCTCCTTTCGTTGGCTCCTTGGTGCAACCGGCCTCCCCCTAGCCTACCCAAAAATTTTTGTGCCACTTGGTTGCTGTTTCCTACCAAAATCCGACTACTCCCCCTAGTTCCCAAACACTTTTCTCACCCTTTTCTTGCTCACCACTAACCGGCCACTTGGCCAAGATTGGACTCCAAAATTTTTCCAACACTTTTTCTTTGTTCCTAGGTGAAATCCGAACTTCACCCACTAATTCCCACACTTGGATTTTGGTTTTTGTTCTATCTTTCTTGGCTGCCTTGGGTTCGGTTTTTGAAGCAGAAAAATGGGCATAACTTAGCTAGATTTTCTGATTTTTTTGAATAAAATGCACACCTATTTATAGAGGTTTTGAAACTTTTCAAAATTACAAAATAGTCCTTCAAGAATCAACTTTTTACACATTTGGAGGGTGAGGTGGCCGGCCTACTTGGTCTAGAAGGCTCCAAATTACTTTCCAAATTTTACTTAAATCCAAAATGATGTCATAATTTGTGGATAAGGTGATGTCATCCACCTTAGGGCTTGTTTGCCTTTGTGTCTTAATAAACAGTCCAACTTTATGCCAAAACAAATATTGCAAATACTGTGTTCATTAATACACAGTATTGTATACTGTTTTGCAGTCCAAAATTCATCTGTCTAAAAATGGACTGTACGAAAACTTTTATTTTTGCTTCAAGCCCTTTGGCCCTTAATAACCTATTTAATGTGCTTGATTTTTCTATGGTGGTTTTACATCTAATTCTAGCTATTTTATTCGTAAAAACAGTTTTCGCAATATATTTCCAATACTGCTTATCATACTTCATTCCCATCACATAGTTGACTTTTCTAGTCAATCTTTGACCTATCGGGTCAACTTTGACTTTCTTGGTCAACGTTGACTTTCCATAAAATCATAGAATTTTTCTATCCTTTCAATCAAAAAGGTTATATGCTTAGCTAAACAATCATATTTGAGTCTCATGAAGTCATAAGAACTCACAAAACTCAGTAAAAACCCTTGGCCGGGCTTTTTCATGAATACCATCACGGTACAATATAAAGTTCTATACAAAGAAATCGAAAAGTCAAAATTTCTAGTTCTTACAGGGGTGGGGTCGGGTTTCGAGATCGAGGCCATGGTAGGGATTCTGGAGGGGGTCGAGGTTGGTTTCAGGACCGGAATCGAGGTCAAGATTGGGGTTGGGATTGGGGACGCCGACCTCCATTTCATAGCCTGGCACGATCCAACCATAGTCTTGAATCCTGACTTGACCTTGAACCATGTTCCAAAACTTGACTCGAACCCTGCCCCCTTATGAATCCCTACCCATTCTACGTCTTAAAACATGACCTCGACCCCTATCCAAAATCTTGACTCCTACGCTGGTCTCAAATCTCAACTTCAATCCTTATCCCGAAACCCAACCCTGAACTCTTGTCCAGAAACCCGACCCTGATGCTGGTATCGAATCTTACCCTCGACCTTCATCCTAAGTCTCGGCCTCGACCTCTATCCTGAAACCCTACTCGGATCCCTGGTTCTGAAACCCTACCTGACCCCAATCTTGGTCTCGAAACTCAACCCCAACCCATGTCCAGACTCCCAACTCCTATGTTGGTCTTGAATCTTGACCCCTTTCCCGAAATCGGGCCTTGAACCAATGTCCCGAAAGCCGAACTTGATGCTAGTGTTGAATCTCGACCTTAACCCTCATCTTAAGTCTCGACCTCGACCACTGTCTTGAAACCTAACTCGTATCCTTGTCTCAAAATTCGATCTTGATCTCGATCTTAAAACTCGAACCCGTCATTTTGAAATCCAATCCTGACCCCGATCCTGACCTCGGTCTCGAAATCGACATCGACCCCTGTCCCCAATCCTTACCCCAACCCCGGTCCTAAAACCCAATCTCGATCGCTGTCTTGAAACCCAACCCTGACTTCGGTAAAAAATCTAGACTCCGACCTTGACACCTTCACGAAACTTGTCCCTGACCCTTATAAATGGTAGAGGTTTAATCTATATAAAGGAAGAGCTTTTAGAAAACCTTTATCCAAACATGTATATTTTGATTTCATCTTTATAAAATCTATTTTCTCAAAACAATTACCAAACACCATATGATTTTGAGAACATGTGAGAATTATTTTTGTACTCATCTTTGAAAACATAATTCTAAAAACTTAAAATTGTGAACATGACCAAACAAGCCCTTAATCTCTATGGTATGGAACTGGTTCGGTAGTATAGGGCTGGGTTGGAAAAAAGATAACTCAGACTCAAATTAAATCTAGGAAGACACCATTAAGGGTTTCCACAGTTAGACAAGTCAAAACTCACCACTCTAGGAATCCACCCAAGAGATAAAAGTTCACAATTCACACAAGCACTGCATTTTCTTATTAAACAAAAGGTTGTCTAATACAGATCATTCCAACACTTTTTAGGACGAATTTTACATCCAAAACAAATAAAATTCAGTTACAAACACTTCCATAATTACATACTTAAACTAAGAAAACTTCCCCACCATAACTACCCTTAAAACCATCCATATTCCTATAATTACACCATTTGCTTTCAGCCACCAAAACTGAATAAATTCCCAATAATACATCAAAACAGCCCAAGACCCCTTAAAAAAAAAACGCCCCTCTTAAAAACTTCTATGTAACTCCAACACAATTAAAACCAACTTGAAAATGTGATAAATACTAGAAGAAAACTGAAAATAAGAGCTTGAAAGCCAAGCTTGTGAGCCAAGACTCAAGCCATGAAAGCCATGCGCACTTGCCAAAAACATGTTGCTTGAGCTTTTGACATCTGAACTTGAGCTTAAAACATTGTTGCCTTGATTTGCATCAGTCTATATGTGAAATATCGATTGTTTAACTTTGCCAATGAGTCCTAAACTACTACTATTTTCTATTCACCAATATTCGTGCATGAATGTACTGTCTAGATTTCAAACTGAGAATGAAAATGTAATAGTTTAATGGGAGAAGATCCGATTTTTCCCTCTTATTATATAAAATACTCAAAATACTCGTGTGTCTAATAAAAAATATATAACTTGTTCATTTGGTCCTCAAATTATGTTAAAAGTTATGTTATGACCCTAATCCTTTTGTCTTTATTAAAACTGCTCCTCGAATGCTTAAAAAGAGTATGATTCGATAATTTTCTTTGACTTATAATTCAACAGAACTTGCAAATGACATCCATATATCAATAGCTTAGTCCGTTCAAACATAAAGGATCAAATTCCACCTTTAAAAAAAAAAAAGTTTTAGGAAGCTTTAATCAAGGATCAAAAACTAACTTCATAAATAGCCAATGGAACATGATGAATATATATGAGAAATCATACTCATCATGTTCCACTGTCAATTTATGATAAGGCCATGTGAATATTGCTAAGTGAACAGGGGAAAATGTAAATAACAAAGATCGAGAGAGGAAAGAAACAATTGAAAGCAAGAGTTAATGATAAAAATGAAGCAAATGGTCATATTTAAAGAAGAAACGAGTGAATACTCCAAAGAAATTTCCGAACCTCTATTATAGTAAACCGCGCCAGAGAAAGTGGAGAATCGAACAGTCTAAGAAGAAATCAAAAGACGTGAGAAAACAGGAAATTAATTTTCTTAATTTTCCTTTGTAATATTGGTGACGTTTAATGATAATGGTTGGCAGGGAAATGATGATCTGTTCAAATTCTGAAATAATTATTCATTAAGGTGGCGTAGAGATAGAGAACTATCCATATTCCGATTATGACAATGATATGAAGGGAAAAAACCGTTCAGATACCGAAACGTTGAATTAGCCATAAAAAGGAATTTAAATCAACAAAAATCAGAAAATTCAATTCAAAAATTGATGCAAACCTCCTAAATATAGGTCTAGTATCAATTTAAGAATCAGATCAGAATTGATTAAGATCTAATTAAGGGTTAACACTGAGAGAAACTCGAGTATTAAAAATTAATGTAAGGCTCCTAAAGATAGGCATGGTATCAATTTAAGAATCAGATCAGAATTGAGTAAGATCTGGTTAAGAGTTAGTACTGAGAGAAACCCAAGCATTAAAAATTGATCCAGATCTCCTAAAGACAGGTCTAGTATCAATTTAAGTATCAGATCAGAATCGAGTAAGATCTGATTAAGAGTTATTGCTAGAGAAACCTGAATATTAAAAATTGATGCAGATCTCTTAAAGAGAGTGTAACAGCCCAAAATTTTGATGAACTTGTGATTTCCTTAGATACTGATACAAGAAAAACCTAAGTCTGAATCATGCATGTCAATATAAAGCTCATGATCTGATTTGATTATTAGAATATATTCGAGTTCTTATAGTATTATAAGACTCAATAATAGTTTAATTAGTCAAGCATTAGGCCTTTTGATGAAAGAGGCAGAATATGGATTTATGATTTTATTCCAGTCAACATTTGACCAGGATGATTAAGATATAATTAAGATGGTATTGCAGTATAGTAAGCAGTATGAAATTATACTGTGATAAACCGTCATTACGGATGAAGAAGTAAGAATAAGACACGGGACTACTCTAGAAAAATTAGATATAATATTTAGAGCAATAAGGACTTAGTAGCTTCAAGTCCTAAGAAAAATCCATACGCAGTCCAGTTAAGTATAGATGAATTCTGGACTATACTTCAGTATTACAGTACTGTTAATAGTTGAAAACAGTATTAGTAATATCTACATCAGTAAGAAAATGGACTATATATTAGGAGGGAATGTCAAAGATGGCATTAGTTGGAGGTCAAGTAAGTAAGGATAATTATGTGAACTTTGGGATTTTTGGAAATTATGGAAAAATGGATTTTGCTCATGCTTACACATGGCCGGCCACCTAAGAGGACCAAAGGTTAAATATTTTGTCTTTTAAGGACCAATATGTAATTTAAGGAGAATTTTAGAAATAAAAATAATTGTGAAAAATTTGAAAATTTCCACCTATAAATAGGGGTGGTTAGTGAACTTCCTAATCTTTAGTTCATTCTCAACTATTTCTCTCTAGCCTTAGAAGAAAAGAGAGAGAGAGAGAGAGAGAGAGAGTGAGAGATGGCCGATTGTGGTGGAGGGTAGTGGAGCAAAATTTTTACTCATGCAAGGATCTAGAACCATTCTTGCAAAAGCTTTAGAGGTATAATCTCAACCTTCTAACTAAGAATTTTATTAAGTTTGGTTTATGCGATATAAGTGTATTTCATGTTTGGTATGTAAGAGCATAAGCTCACCTTTTATTTTTCATGCAATAGCCTAGATTGCTTGATATGTGCTTGATTAGGGTTTAGTGGTCTTGATTTCCGATTTGGTACATGTTTGTGATACTATGTGTTAGAAATTATGTGGTTTGTATGAATGCCTATTATGTGTTTGTAATATGTCCCACATACTCAAGAAGAGGTATTGTATGAATGATAATGATAATGATGATGTATGATGAATGAAGGGTTAAAAATTAACCCAAAACCCTAATTTGGTAAAGGATAACATTTAGGTTTGTAAGGATTGGAAACCAATGCATGATGATGCGAACCATACGTAACATGCTGCATGTTTGTCGTAGGCTCACGGTTTCAACCGTTTGAGGTAGGGTGTGTGTAATTTTAAGTAAAAATCAACCAAATTTGAAAACTACCAATTTTGGATTAAACTAGGTAGCAATCTGGAATTTTGAGGCCTTTAGAGGCCGAATTTGGAAAAATTCATAACTGTAAAGTTGTAGGAAATTGAAAATTCTAGGGGGCAGCATGGACGGTTTTTAAAAAAAAGACTCCAAATACCTCTTTTTTATATAAATATCCAAGACTGGCATGTACAGATAGTGTACACGGCCAAAATTTTTCAAAAGGAAAAACGAGTAAGGTAAAGGCAGATTTAGGTGTTTGACTAAAACAAAATTTGTAGGTTTCGATGAAATCTACAACTTCTATGAAGAAAACATTTTCAAATTTTAAACCAATTTAAAGATAAAACTGGAATTCTAAAACTGTGCAGGATATAGAAATTCCTGCACATGATTTTTAAAACTGTGCATGATACAGGAAATTCCTATACATACACCTTCAGTCAAACTACAAGGCTATTTTTAAAAGCATTTTTTAAGGTTTTATGATCTCTTTAAAAAGAGATTGAGATTTTATGAAAATGGTTTCAAAAAGGTTTAAAACCAATAGAATTTCCCAAGTGATTAGTAAAAATGTACTATGTTTATGAAAGTTAATTTCAAGTATTTATTTGTAATACATAAGAACATGGTAATAAGTTTATGACCGATAATAATCAGAGAGGATACCAATTCATTATGTTAGGACCAGTATCTGTGATTACCAGTGGTAATCGGATGGGATACCAATTTATGGGCCTATAATTACTAATGGTAATTGGATAGAATGCCGGTTTACTATGTTAGGGTTGGCAGCTAAGATTACCAAGGGTAGTCGGATTGCATACCAATTTAGTATGTTATGGTTTGTAGTAAGATAGAATGATTCTTATCTTATGCCCTATTTGAAAACAGGAGTATAACCTATTGTCGTGCTGTGATTGGATGATATACCAAGGGTATAGGACGACTTGTAAGTACAACTCTGCCTACCACATGGGCAAAATGTTTTTATTATATTGCATGTTTTTCAAAAATTTATGCATTGATTTACATGATGTACATATGTATTATGATTTATGTTTTATGTTTTATGTTTTATGTTTTATTATTGTGACATCATAAAAGCATGTTCACTAATAATAAATCACATGATAAGAATAAGGTTAAGTTTTCAAGTAAGAAACATTTATGATTTAAGTTTTCAAGTATGATTAACTAAGAACAAGTTTTCATATAATAAGATAAGACAAGCAGGTTTTCTTGTGTCATACCGACTTGCCACAAGGGCGGCTTTAAATGGATTGGTCCATGGTTTGAGTTGGATTGGATTGACTGCCCCAACCACTCCATGTTAAACGATCTGGTTCATGATTTGAGTTGGAATGGACCGACTGCCACAACCACTCCATGGCTATATGCCATGGTACGTGTACACATGAACATGATATGTAGGGGGTCCAAAACCTAATTAACATAAGAAAGCATAATTGATTCATAAGAGAGCATAATCGGTTCATGCATTATTTTTACTAAAATGTTTTACGAGATAGAAAGTTGTACTCACTGAGCATAAGCTCATAACTTATGTTCATGCTCTAGGTAAGCAACCTACCGGTAATACTTGATGCAAGACTGTGGAGAAAGGGCACTGCAGACTGTGAAATTTGGGTTGGACACTGCCACAGATTTTGGAAAATATGTTATGCAAAATATATTTGTATTATGTTATGATAAGTCGATGGTCCTAGTATCTGATAACTAGTATGATTTGTAAAAATGTGGTTTGAAAGTTTGGTACTCGAGTGAGTGCATATATATAAGTATGAGTTTTGAGTTTTAATTTGAGTTTAAAAAGAAAAAAAAAACAAACAAACATTTCCGTATTTTTACATAAAGCAAAAGGAAGTTTTAAGATAAAGTATGTTTAAGTAAACATGGTAAAGTAACGGCTCCACGAAATCGGATCGTTGCAAACTTGGTATTTAAGTTAAGTAAGTACGAAGTCATGGCCCTACGTAGGGCGGGTTGTGATAGATAGGTCTAGTAACAATTTAAGAATTGGATCAGAATTGAGTAGGATCTGGTTAAGGGTTAGTACTGAGAGAAACCCTAGTGTTAAAAATTGATGCATATCTCCTAAAGATAGTTTGGTATCAATTTAAGAATCAGATTAGAATTGAGTAAGATCTAATTGAAGGTGAGTAGTAAGAAAAACTCAAGACTTAAAATATGATGCAAACTTCATAAAATAGGTCCGATATTAATCTAAAAACTATATCAAGAGTTAAGTAAAATCAAAGTGCGAGTTATTACCTTCCTTTTTGAATTTGATTTTGCAGAATGTTCAAATATGGACAAAAGAATTCATATTTGAAATATTAGTCTAAGTATATAGGAATTTGAATTTTAGTGTTACTTAATTTTTAAATTCAAACATTGAGCTAGAATTTTGAAAGATTTCTTGGGAGAAGCCTTTAGTTCCAAATCAAGTTATTGCAATAATTAAATATTAAATGTAAACGAAGAAAGGAAAAATGAGATTGTATTTTGTCAATATAAGATCATGAAATACAAAATATTTGGAAAGTGACATGTAAATTTTTGAATAAAAAAATCAAAAAGACTAAAAGGTGAGTTCAGTTTGGATAGTTGAAGTCTTTCCGGCCTTCAAAGCATCTAACTCAGCTTCAACGCTGCTGATTCTCATGTTCTCCATTCTCAAAATCTCAAGCTCAGATTCCAAACTAGCTATTTTGATAAAAGAAAGTGGAGAAGCGTCGCTACTTTCTAAAAGTGCAACTTGATCTTTCAGCTGGTGGATGAAAACTTCATTGGATTCAGCAGCAGAAACCAAAGATTGATTCCTCTTGGTCAGATCTTCAATAAGGTCATCCTTAGATTTGAGCATTCTTGCAAACTAATCTTCTTTCAAATTCCATTCATTCTCCTTGGCAGCCAGTGCTCGAGAAACAGCAACCAGATCTTCTTCACGCCTTTCAAGCTTAAGAGACTTTTCCTTAATCTGATTCTCTTGTATGACCATCTCATTTTTGAGCTTGGTGATCTCGGATTGAGAACCTTGGAGAGATGAGACTTGTACCTCCAGAGTGCTGACTTTATGTTCCATAGCCGAGTTTTCAAGTAAGATCTGCTCGCACTGAAAGTAAACCAAACGCGTTACAAGAATAGAACAATAATATCAGTAAAACATAGTACGCAAAAGAAAAGGTACTAAGAAAGGGATTTTGGAGAAGCGAGATTCAGAGCCAACACTTGAAGCCATTCTCCTGACGACTCCTGAGGTTCTCAAAGCTTGACTTGAGGGTGGTTCAGAGGTAGGAACCCGGACCTCTGATGGCTCTGATCAATCGGACAGTGTCATCATCGATGCTGGAGCTTGACTCTGGAGAATCAGGGAAACTATTAAAAATGAAATCGACCCATTCTGCAGAATGTGTGACCTCAGCGCCTTTTGCAAAAGAGGAAAATCTAGTAGAAGAATTAAAAGGAAGAGATGTTGAGAGAGAAACTTGAAAACTGGAAAGAAAGGTAGAAGACTGGGATAATAATTCAGACCCAGAACTTAAAAGCGAAGGGTCAGAAGGAAATATAACTGGTTTATGAGACAGAGGTACAAAAAGTGAGTCTGGGTTGAAAGTTAAGGGAGACAAACTAGAAAGGGAACTGGAAACGAGTTGTAATTCAAAAACTTGAATCAAAGAATTTGTAAAGGGAGGAGGGAGACTGACAACAGCTTCTGAAGTCTTTTCAACATTCTGAGGTTCGAGCATTGTAGCAGTCAGAGGTTGGACCTTAGAAATAGAAATGACGGAAACAGAAACAACGGAAGCAGTAACCGAGGGTTGAACTGCAGAAACTAAAGAAACGGGGACTACTGACTTCTCAACGACTACTTTAGGATGAAGCTTTTTAGTTGGATGAACTTCAGCCGCATCCACTGTGTCCAAAGTCTCCCCAAGAATTTGATCAGGATATTGGAAGTTGGAAAGTTTCCCTGATTCAGATCCTCCCTAGTGTTTCTTATTCTTTTTACTCTCAGGATCTACAAAACTGAACACATTAAACTTATTGAGATCAATGCAATGGAATTTAGAATTATAAAATAAACAATGTAAAATTATACTCACTCTTGTTGGCTGTGAACTAAAGTCGAATAAGAGGTCCAGAAAAAGTAGCCGATTTGGTACCCTTTGGGGATGGAGGCTGGGAAGCTTGTGATAGAATTGAGGGACTGTAATATTTGGACTTGTCGGGAAGAGATGGATATGTATCTACTAACCATTTCTTAAACTTACCAAGGAAGTTTGCGCTTACAGAGTAGTCAGAACTATTATTCAGACGGATAAATCTGAGGAGAGAAAGACACTCAGGGCGAATGACAGCCCTAATATCACAAAGGGTGGTTTGCATTAGTTTATTTAGAACTTCAGCTCTTTCCTCAGCAATGGTGGAACTAGGCGAATTAATGGAAACTGAGAGACAAGCAATTAATTAAAGATTGTAAATTTCAGTTGAAGATAGAAATTCAGAATAATCGACGTAATTAGACAAGAAGAAAAAGAGGGTTACCTCGAGAATTTTCTTTATGCGGAATTGAAGGGCAAGACTCGATCCTCGAAGGTGAGAGAAAAAGTGGGGGAAACCAGGATTTTAGCGATTCTGGAGATGAAAATGTCCTTATCCTTCTTTGTACAAATTAAAGAAAAAATTGCCCAATGATCATTAAGACCCAAGGGAGCATCTTTCAGAAGTTCTCATTCAATGACATTCAGAGCATAGAAACCACTCAGAATGTGGAAAGTGTTTGGATTGCACTGGTTGGGTCGAAGTTGAAGAGAAGTGAAAAAATGGTTAAATAAAAATATGAAGAGGAAGTTGGAGACATAGTAGCAGCTTGAAAGACACGATTAAATCCCCTGAGTTTGCTTGATTTAGATCAGTGTCGAAGCGCTCGATAAAGACGTCATCTGAAATTCGGCACAGTTGACGAATGGTTTTGATTGGGAGAGTGGAAATCTTAGGAGGCACGATGACAAAGGAAATTGAAGAGAAAGAATAAAATGCAAGGAAAATGGCAAAGTAATCAACTGGGAATTTATGGAGGAGAGTCACGAAGGTAATTTTACAATTGTTAAAAGGAAAGAATGGAGTACGAAATAAGAGAGCAGAAGAAGTTTAAATAGAGAAATTTGAAATTGGGAAAGTTAACCGTCTCGAAGAACATGAAAGTTTCAAATTATTACTATGACTTCATGGCGAGAAATGAAAAGTTGCGACTTTGGCATAGGCAAATTGATAAGAGAAATACATATCGACATCTCAAATTACAATCGATGTATGAGTCAGACTGATAGATAGAGACAAGAAACTCATAGGCCGGGGAATTACATTATTTAGTCATACGGTTAGACATGAGTAATAACTCAAGATTAATTTATGTTCAGATTGATCAAATGATTCATAATCAGAATGATTACGCATTGAAGACTACGATTAAAAAAAAAAAAGAAAAGGGTACACGGATTCCGAATTGAATTGAAGCCCAGCAAAGTGGGTAGATCCAAGTTAGTTCCGTCAGATTTATTAATTATATATAGAATCAAAATTCCCCAAATAAACGTGTACATTTCATTATATCCTAGAAATTCAAATTACAAAATACAACTATCGATGAGAAAAGGAAATCTAAAATACAATGTCTAAGAGAGTAGGGGAATTCGGGTTGGAGGAACTCGGGCTGGAAGAATCTCCATCAGAAGAATCTAAATTATAACTCACGTCAGAGTTCGAAGAGTCGACATCGTCGTTATTAACTTCCTTCTTGCTAATAGCGCGGTAGTTATTCTTTGAGAAGTCGAATCCATAACTTTCATAGAATTCAACCATGCTTTTGAACCTTCTTTTGGACAGATCCTTCAGTCCTGTAATCCAACCTAACTCGAAGCCATTGCAACCCAAACATGAACCTAATCTAAGATATTTATTGCAAAAATAAAGTTTGGCATCATGAATTTTCTTTTTACACTTTCAGTTTATTGTTTTCCTCGAGTAGATTAGCCGAGAAGTTCTTTGCTCCAGCAAGCTGATCTTCCAAGAGTTTTACGTGTGCAAGAAATTAAGTAGGTTGCTCTTCGTGGGAGTCATCCGAAAGTTCAATAATAGAAGAATCTTGAGTTAGTCTTCTCGTCAGTCAGCCTTTGAATAGAATCTTTGAATTCTAAGATGTACTCCTTTAGTGCACTATTTTCATTAGTTAAAACCTCATTTCTCGCACTAAGGGAATTGATGAGAGAAGAAATGGATGGATCAGAATTCATGGAACCAGACTGATCACGAGCTTGAAGTATAGTCTGAAGCTTAGAGATTTCATTATGAAGAACATAGATTTTGTCCTCAAAAGAAGACCTCTCGTTAATAGATAGGGGATTGTTCTTAACCCGATTTTGTAAATGAGATATCTCTAAAATGTCCTTCTCATGAAGATTTTTATGGCGTGATATTTCTCTGATGTCCCTTTGATGTTGGTCTTCCAATTATTGAAACATACCTGCTTGTTTATCAATTTCAGATTGAACATGAGGGCTGGCATGAAGATCAGACTGAAGAGCTTCAAGTCTGCTCAGGGCCTTCTCTTTTTCCTTCTTTTCTCCATCTCATTCTTTGAAGACTTTGTCATACAAACTTTTGAACTTGTCTCATTCTTGGATGGTTGGTTGAAGTTGCTTAAGAGCGCCATGAAGAGCTTCTTCATACAATATACCAGCTGTACGGCCCATACTTTCAAATTCTTGATAAGTATATTGAAGTTGATGATGAGCGTCTGCAAGGGTATCGAGGGCTCACATGATAGCTCTGCAGATGGCGGGGTTGTGAGACACATCTCCATTTAAAGTGCGCACTCCATCAGGACGAAGAAAGCCAGGTCGCCAAGTTTCGATTTCATCATCACCACGAAAGGAATGAAATCCCTCTAACTGCCAAAGTTGTCACGACCTTCAGGATTAGGTTGAATGGGAGACTTGTCACGACGAGGTTTCTGTCTAGAGAATCCATGACGATCTAATTCAGTGCATGAACGCATGTCTTCATTGTCAGCATGTTTCGTCTTCGGACATAAACAGTTTGTATTTGCCAATCTTGCGACGAGCATAACATAGTTCGTCAGAGACAAGCTTAAGAGCTTGACGATAAAGTATAACTATAGCTGGTATTAGCAACCTAGGCAGAAGAGAGAAATAGCTTTTCAACATGGAGGTCGCTGGAATTAGTGATAGAACAAAGATGCTTCCTGCATTCGGAAGGGATGTAAGAAAGTTTCAGAACTCTGTTGTATTCAAAGGAGTTGAAACAGGTAGACACTGAGAAAGAGGGATTAGATTTCCAATTCCCTTTCACTAAGATTAGGTATTTATCCCAAGAAGGATCATCACAAATTAGAAAATTAGGAAAAATGATCAGGATGCCGATCTTGGGAGAATGTTTATAGAAATAGAAATCAAAATATTCAAAGTGTAAGAAGAAAAGATATCAAAGATGGTGAATGAATAACCCTCATTGTCATTAGCATAAGCATTGTAGATACCAGATATCTACTGTCAAATTTTAACCGGAGTTAGTCAGAGTGAATAAAACAGATAATAGATTGGGCCCTTAGAAATCGTTAATGAAATTCATAAGCAATACGGTGTGAAAATAATAAAGCAAGTAAAATAAGAACAGAATCAACAATACCAAGATTTAAAGAGGTTCGCCAAACGAGTACTACGTCCTCTGAGAGTGTGGCTTTTACTACATTTGAGTGTTCTTGAATACAATAAATTGTTACTTTCTTTGTAATTTTTGCAGAGTAAGGGTAAATGAAATAGACAAAAGCCGGTCCCCATCTGAAAGTGGTCTCCCCCTATTTATAGAGTAGACTTGTGGGTTTAGACCCTTGATTCAAATAAGCAGTTTTCGCTTCCTTTGGACACTGTTAGGGTCAGTTATTCTTCAGACATAGCGGTTACTGAAGGGAATCTTACCAAGATGTAGGCCTAGCGGTTATTAATGTGATACATTGTCAGTTATGAACTTGTCAGTTTTCATAATAGGCATGACACATCATCGTCGACTATAGGTTTCGACGGTAGTGGGAAATACTCCATATGATCTGCATTATGAATGAGCAACGAACGGTAGCCAGAAAATAAGACTTTGTCCTTGTGATCCATCCTTCGCGGCTTATTTGAAATTCAACATGTGATAGATCATGCTCGATCTGCTGTTTCGATGTTCGAGTATGAATGTTAAAATCACGACAAAATGAATTAGAATCGTTAAATGGGTCCGGCCAATTATATGAGGATCACGTTCACAATCGAACGGAGCAATGAATTGGGTCTGGCCAAATATGAAAATGTCGGCATTGGAACGATAGTTCGTCATTCATTAGACAACCGTTAAGATAACGTTGAAAGGGAAGACGAAGTTTAACCCACAGATAGCCCCCACTCTATCGAGCAATGGATCCTCGATAGAGTGTTTGATCGTGCGAGAGAAATCACATCAGTTGTGGTTAACATCAGATAAGGAAATCTGAACGGACTGTTGAATCAATCGATAGGAAATATCGAGCCCAGTGAGAAATGTTATCTGCATACACGTGGCGTGCATTGATTGGGTATTCTGAAACGCCATAATTGTTTCTTTTGAATTCGTACCATTGTGACGTAAGAAGTCTGAGCTGGTGTATGCGAGATTTCGGGATTCGAATCGTTACAAGTACGACCTTTTGAGCGGGAATACAAAAAGTTCCGTTATTCACACCGTTGATCAGGCGTTATCTCGAAATCAGGACTGTTGGCTCTATTGGTGAAGCTATATAATGCTTTGTATTCCCCTTTTTCCTATTTGAGCATTTGGAGCATTCGAAAACTCAGAGAGTCCGAGAAACTTCAAGAACTTTGAATCTCAGGCAAGATCTCTTTTCTTTCTTCTCCATTTCGAGTAATTTCGATTTGGTAGAGTTTTTTTTTTTATTCTGTTTCCGAATCTTTCTGGCTATTTTCTGCGTTTCTTTTGAGTGAACAATTTGGTTAAGGGGTTTTGGTGAGTTTTTTTTGGGTTTTTTCTTAAGGTTTTGGTTTGCTATTCTTCGTGTTCATCCAAGCTTCATGGGTTTTTGACTATTTAGAAGCTTTTAGATCCGAAATCCTTCCATTGTTCGTCCAGAATTTGGTTTGTAGACCCATGGACAAGGCAAAGCAAGTCATCAAAGACATAGACGTAGAATGGACGAGCACCGAGTCAAGCACTAGTAGCTCTGATGATGGAGAATGGGCATCAACCATTCGTCGTTCGAGATTCAAACATGAGTTCGAACACAATCAAAGGGGTGCTGAGACGAGCAACAAGGCAACAAAGAGGAATCGAGCAGGGATGACATCGGGCGATTGACCAAGCCACCTCATCGCCTAAGCAACGAGTCGTTTCTTTGAACGTCGAATCCTAAATCCGTCTTAACAGAGGATGATCTATCAAAATTTGGGGTTGATTTGGTTTTCCGAATGAGGTCCGGCTTGGTCTGCCTTTCAAGGACGAGTGAGCATACACTATTTCAGAAGGGTGGATCTGAATATACACAATTTATTTTGAGTGCGGGCTTCGACTTCCTCTTCCTGCTCTTCTTGTTTAATGCATGCATCACTATCAACTTGCCATCCCTCAGTTGATGCCAAACGGGTTGAGGGTTTTCTTGGGTTTGATTGTTCTGGCGGATGAAGCGAGCGTCGAACTAACTGTTGACGATGTACTCGCTATTTACTATCCCCAAGAAAATGCCAGGGATCACGGTCGGTATTCGATGTATCCCAGAAGGAATAAGCAGGTTGATGGCGAGATGAAGAACACCGATATATACTGACAGGACCATTACTTTTTCATGCATGTGAATGAAAAGTCAATGGGAGGACTCGCCAATACATTTTACCCTTTATAGGGAACACTTCGTAAGTGTCGAATGGAGAACGTCGAACGTTAAACAAAGAGTTTTATCTTTGATTCTAATGCAATTTTTGTTGTGTTACATGCAAGAAATCGAATAAGCCACCACCCAAGGCTCTTTTGTTCGAGGAGAAGCTTGAACGATTACTCGCACTTCCGAACAAAGAGTGGGATGAGATACACAACCCAAAAAGATTTCAAGCATCGAGCCTTTGGAAGAACTTTGTTGAACTGCCATCAGGTATAGCTAAACGAGTTCCTTCCTGTGTTGATTGGCTATTCGTGATCAGGGGAGCATTGAGAAGACTCTTCGGTACTCATGTTATCGAGTCATTAGCTGACAAAGAAGCTTTGATCGCAGACTTCGCCTTGGACACAATGAGCATGGAATTTCCTTCCCCAAAGGATCTGCTGGCCAGGAGAAAGGCAGCGAGAGAAGCTACGAAGGCTACTGAAAATGTTGGCAAGGCTAATGAACCTGCACCTTTTCCTGTCCTCGAATCTTCTCCAGAACCTTCGTTATTCCTGTGGCATCCTCTGCTAAGAAAAGGAAGGCAGAGGTAAAACCGAAGAGGAAGATACGCTAAAAGGAAGAAGTCCTCGAAAGCCCATTCCCAGAAACAAATGTCAAACTGGGGAAATCCGATCAGCCTAATCAAAAGATAGGAGTAAATTTGCCTCCCGAGACTAGTCTTTTTCAGGATTAGAAGCTGAGCGTTGAGATCATGCGTCAGCTGCTGTCTGACGTTGATCTCAAACCATTAAAAGTGTCGGATTCCCAATCATGTCAAGGATTTATTGTGGGATGGCTTGAAGGTATGTCTCTATCATGTCAATCAATGTTAGTAACAATGCTTGTCTTAGGTAAATTATTTAACAATTCTTTATGTTTACAGAGTAACCTCCGAGCTCTGGGACTGATATACCATACTACAGATACGATGATGGAGCAGAGAAATCATATAAAGAAGCTCGAGGAGGAAAACACGAGGCTTGAGGAACAAGATAAAGAGTGGGGGAAGAAGTTGCTCATTATAGAGCAAAATTTTGTAAATGTCAAAGCGAGTGTTGATGAGTTGATTGGCGAGCTTAAAACGGTTAATCAATCGTCAAAAGAGATGACG
Organism: Ficus hispida; assembly: GCA_025413025.1. Taxonomy (NCBI): domain Eukaryota; kingdom Viridiplantae; phylum Streptophyta; class Magnoliopsida; order Rosales; family Moraceae; genus Ficus; species Ficus hispida. Next base: position 15,396,966 of record CM046372.1, read on the forward strand.
GACATGATGAAAATCATGTTAACAAGTTCGATAAAGCACAGGCCAAGATCAAATCTCTTGAAGCCGATAACTCAGCGCTCGTGCTCCAGATCCTCAATGCTTATGAGGAGGCTACTCTCAATGCTCGATACGATATTCTCAAGGAGTACAAGCAAGGACTCATTGTCGACGCCGAGGTTGACAAAGAGATTGAGCTTTATGAGGAGTCTGAATGAAGCTAGATGTCATCAGCTGTTGCAGCCGAAGGAGCTTTGCCTGTAATACCAAATTTATACGGACCCATGATTTCCTCGCACCTAAGAAATCTAAGTTCGTATTATGTGTTTTTGCGATATTTCATGAAAATTGTGAATCTCAATGCGAAATTCATAATTTATCAGTAAGTGTTTGAGTTCTCATTCA